>SOPF01028393.1:703578-953620 GCA_012979155.1 Hypericum perforatum | reverse complement strand
TCCTAATGTATTTTTAGTTTATTACTAACTGAAACTTCATACAATTAGTTTTTTTTAAGGTAAATGTAGTATTATTGATCATCAGATTAGTCGCCATGTTACAAACACCAAAAGTTAATGCAGATGAGAAGATACATCCACAACCAGCAGCGTATGGTTACAATTAACAACAGCAAGCTAACCACAAACAATTAGTTTTGCTCCGGAACAATACCGTAACAATTCTTTCCAAGTGCAAGAAAATTTTTGATGATCGGGCTTTTAGTAAATTCTCATTTTTTTAGATACAAAAAAAATAAATTATATTAAGCAGGAACATCATGAGCATAACACTCATCCAATTAGATAGAAGAGTTTGTAATTGTCACATTTTTCTCAAATAATCTGCCAATCTATTATTTGAGCGAGGTGTATAATACAAAATAAAAAAAAGTTAATTTAAAAGAGCACGAAGCTCACTAATCAAGAGTTCATAAATCCAATCTAGATGTGGATGACAGTCACAAAGAATGGCATGAGCATTGAGATAGATGCTCAAATAATCCATATCAATAATGGTTTTCGTCATAGCAAAATTCGTGAAGATTAAATCCGCAGTCAACAAAATTGCTTTGAGTTCTATCATAAGAAGGGAAATGGCAGGAAACAAAGAAGTAATGCCTCCAATAATGAGACCAAAAATATTCTTAGCAACTGAGTTGCTAGTGGCTAAAGAAGAGTTCTCAACCTATGAAATATCTTAGTTGATCTTGTTAACTCTATATTTTGGTAGACATCAAGAGATTTATTAGTTCAAATGGGTGTTACACTGCTGCTTGTAGCACTATTGACTTACAAGAATTATGTACAACTGTTAGAAGCCATTATCACAGTTTCAACAGGGTTTGGGCTTTTGACAGAACACCATAAAAAATAAAGCCATTTTTGACATTCTAAATATGCCAACACATATAAATAGCAAAAGGCATCAAGTGAGCAATATTCTAGAAGCAACAAGAAATCAACTAACCAAATACAAATGCATGTTAGAATGATGTCCAAAAGGGCTATCAACTTAGGAGGCTTTAGTGTGATTATAATAAAAAAATCATGTGACAAATAGTCTCACAAACATCATAGCAAAGAGTACAAGTAGGAGAGGGAAATAAGTGCCTCATGAAAAGTCTATTGATTGTTGCAAGATAGTCTTTAGTGGCACACCAACCAAAATTTTTAATCTTGGGGTCCACCTTAAGCTTTCAGATTTTCTCCCTTTGCAAGAAAAAAAACTAAATTATGGAAGTAAAGACATTTTAGAATCCAAAATATAAAGAAGTTTGGTTTGAGAGGAGTCTTCATACTTGTTTAGTAAGTAAATGATATTAAAGAGGTTAAAGTCTTTAAAATCAAGTCCACCAGCTTTTTTTTAGCATGAGACTTTACCTAGCTTGCCAAATGGGTGCTTTTCATAGTATTATCACTAGCCCATCATAAGTTTGAATTTAGCCTGTTCATTTTGTTGCAAAAAGTAGCTTAGAATAACATGACTAACATCGTGTAATAGGGGATAGAGGAAAAGACCAAATTGATGAGGACTTCTCTACCAACCATGGTAAGAAGTCTTTGCTTCCAACTCACTATTTTGGATCTTATCCTATCAAGGATAAAATTAAGGGCTTCAGTTTTCTATCTCTCCCAAAAAAGTTTGAAGGCCAAGATACTTGTCATCGAAAGATATATTGGTCATGCCGACAATATCACAAATGAGTCCTAAACTCATCAAATAAACTCTTCAGAGCATGAGCCTCCTCCATCGAATCCTTCCCAAATTATAGAGTATGATCGAGAAACATGAAATGGATAATAGAAGGACAATGACTATTGAAAGGAAGCCCTTTGATCAATTAAATTGATTGAGTTTTTTTGATGAAATTGGTTAGCTCATTCTAGACGAAAAGGAAAAGGAAAATAATAGGTAAAAATGGGTCACTTTGTCTAATTCCTCTTGTCAAAGTGAAGCTCTTAAGTGACTTCATGTTAAAGAGGATTTTGTAAAAAATAGTGTGCACACAACTCATGATACATGAAATCTATTTAATAAGAAAACCAAGTTTAGGTATCACTTTATCAAGGAAAGCCCAATTCACCATATTGTTTACCTTTTTAAGTCAAGCTTATTAGCTATAAAAGGTTCTCTTTCTAGGATCCATTCTTAGATAATAAAAAAAACCTTGTGTGCAATAATGATGTTGTCTTAAATCTTGTGATACTTAACAAAGGATCCTTGTCCCTCGAATATAAGATTCTGTATATAAGGTCTCATCCTATTTGTCAAGATCTTAGAATGAATCTTTTATGCAAAATTATAGAGCCCTGTGGATCTAAAATTATTTACCAAGAATGGAGATTATTTTTTTGGTGATTAAGACAATATATGTCTTGTTCAACTCCTTTGAGACAAAGACAATCGAGAAAAGATTTATAATTAGAGACATAATATCCATTGCCACCACATTCTCATACTTTTGGTAAAAAAATCTCAGGATAATTATCGGGTCTAGAGATCTAGTACTTCCCAACTCAAATGTGAAGTTTTTTACTTACTCAAAAGTGATAGCTTTTATTAAATCATTAGCCATGGTCAAAGCAATAAAGTGGGTATGCACTCAAATAATTTTGGGGGAGTCATATATAGAGGCCATCTAAATATTAGCATATATCAAAAAAAATTACTTTAATAATCCAAAAATTACAATTCAAATAACCACTTTAGTATAAAATATATGGCAATATTCAATTATGAATAAATATTTTTCTAGAAATAATTAATTGGTGAGGCATGAATGTGATTAAGATAGTCGGATGAGAATATCCATAAGCCTCATTGGAATGTACGAATTTTATGGGTTCTCAAATGGTAAAAAACCTAAAGAAGGGTTCTCAACCATAGCATGCTATAGGAGAAGTTGACATGTCGACTACTATGCATGTTAGCTCTCGTTAGAGGGCACTTTGCCTCCATTGGTCCATGTCAACACGTAACATCTACTGTGGCTGGTTTGAAAGACCAAATAAATTAAATAATAATATTACAAATTAAATAATAATATTGTTGTTAGAAGGGTTTAGACTAGACACATTGACATCTTCACCCCATCCCTAGAATGAGTGTGTGTAACATAAAAGTTGTTGGGGATGGACGCTTGGAGATGGATAAGATTTTTAAAGATAGGGTTTATGTTGGAGAAAAAATTAGAATTATCTGTAACTTAAAAAAATTAAAAATATGCAAATAATCATTTTTCTACTATCTATAAATTGATTTCAAATATTAACATATTTTAACACACAAATTAAATGTCTATCTTCTTTTTTCTTCTATGGATTCAAACAATCTTAACTCAAAATGTTCAACCATTTTATTATCCTACTTTTCCAAATTTTAAAGACTTTTCAAACTCTTAACCCTTTCATTTCTCCCAATTTTTATAAATCTTTCCTAATTCAGATACATAAATACATAGCTTACAAAAAATGTCTCATAAAATTTATTTACCACCTAGCTCACTAACAATACAATTGAGAAAGTGACGACAACTAATTGAAGTGTTAAAAAAGACATAACTCTAATGTCATCTTATATCTTCTATAGCAAAGACAGTAAAATTAGAAAAACTCAAAAGGCTTTTTCACTCTGAGCGTGCATGGGTACCTTGTACGATGAAGCTTAACTTAAAAAATCAAAAGAAATAGGCAAAAGAAATGTGCAACAAATGAAAGATCATTACATGGAGCACAATAAGTATGGCTAACATTGAGCGAGAAGCACAATCACTATATAGAGCTAAGATTAACGTTAAATTTTTTGACTTGATTATCTTTAATAAAATTATGTGTAAACATCCAAAATAAAGTTTAGACGTATGAAATGATACAACTTATTAGCCTCCGAAGTTTGAATAGGTTTACAAGAAAAGTGGTAAACGTTTGGAGAGATCTTGAATGACTAATGATGATTATTAATCAATCCCCTCCAAACCAGAAACCCCAATCAGTAGATCATTATCAATTCTACATCCTATTGGTAGAGATGTGATGTGCGTGTAAACGTATACACAAATCCGTATGTTTTATTATGTGTTATTTGCATTTTAGGTAGATTTTGTCGTATGTCATTATGTATTTCATTGTGTTTCTATCTTGTGTCAAGGAGCGGGATATCTATTAAAGTTTGGGTGTTTTTGTAGGTACGTGGATGGTGGAGATGAAGATGATGAAGTGCGGAGTGTGAGCGGATAGCACAGACAAGGAAGTGAAGGCGAGAATAGGAGGTGTGTTGAAGGCCCAGCGATCGCTGGGTTTGGTCAGCGTTCGCTAGCAGATCGATAGATTGAAGCCCAGTATTCGCTGGGCATGACCATCATTAGCTGATGAGTTGACAGATTGTAATCCAGCATTCGTTAGGTCTGGCCAGCCTTCGCTGGCCAGGTCGCAGAAGACATTTTTAGCCGTTTTAGTTTAGTAGGACTTTTCCCGTTTTAGGTTTGCTTTTCTTAAGAACTATATAGGTGTAAAAACCTAGTTTGTAGGTAACTCTTGATGGCTTTAGCACAAGGTTCAATCAAGTTACATTTACTTTCAATTCAATTGTTCTTATTTTCAAGGATCGTGATCAACAACTCGAATCTTCAATCAACGCGGTATTTTCATACTTCATAATCAAGAATTGTCTTTTCATTTAGTTGCTTGATTAATCTTTGGTTGAATGATTTGTGTTGTTTGTTGGAATTAAGATTGACGACCTTAGTTCTAGTTTAGATCGCATCTAATTGTTGTTAGTTTATTTAATCAATATTCGGGTTTAGGATTAATAACCCTAGGTTCGTGTAACGACTCGTAATATTAATTATCAATCAGTCATTCGATTTAGACCACTTAGATTAGGAGTTGGGAATTCATAATCCAGTACTTAGAGAATTGATTCATCTGTCCATGTGGAGACGATCTTAGTTATCATTATATTACTTGATCGATCGTATTCTCTTGCACATAATTTAGACCTAATATTTATCGCATCAAGTTTTTGGCGCCGTTGTTGAGGATAGATTTAATCAATCTGTCTTTAATATTGGATACAGTTTTCCTAATCTTGAGACTAAGCCTTTTTACACCTTTATATTCATCACTACACTTGATCCTCTTTGTTGAGTTTTGCAGTTTAGTGAGGGTGCAGGAGGTGTATGCTACATACCTACTCTGCCAACCAACCACCACTTGAGTACGACTCAGAAATCGAAAGAACCCTTCGCTCGAGAAAAAGGAACAGACTTGAGGAAGAGATGGCAGATCAGAATCAGGTAGTTAATGTTCTCGCGAACAATCATGGAAGAAGACAATCACACCCTAGGCTGGTTGATCTTCGACCCAGCATTGAGTATCCAAATATGGAGGCTAACACTTTTGAGATCAAGTCTAGCCTCATCAATATGGTTCATGGAGATCAGTTTGGAGGCTCTCTTATGGAAAGTCCTATAAAGCACATCCAGACTTATGAAGATCACTACTCGACAGCCAAATACAACAGAGTCTCAGCAGATGCCATCAAGTTGCGACTATTCAAGCAAAGCTTGAAGAATGACGTTAGAGAATGGGTGGACGTATTTCCTGTAGGCACCTTTACCACATGGGACGAGCTTGCAGACAAATTTCTAGAGAAGTACTACCTGCCAGGTAAGACCACCCAACTATGCAACAAGATCTCTCAATTCAAACAGCAAGGTAGCAAATCTATACATGAGGCATGGCATCGCTACAAGAGGTTACTCCATGACTGCCCACATCATCAGATCCCAGATTGGATAATTCTCCAGATATTCTACAATAGATGCGAACCACAAGTTCGAATCAACTTAGATACAGCAGTCGGAGGAGATTTGATGGACAAGGACAAAGCTGAAGGTCTACGCATCATTGAAGCCATGACCACTAACAACCATAAGTAGAGAGATCGAGTAGAAAGGAAGAAAGTGGCTGTAGTTTAGGACAACAGTGAAATTATTGTGCTCAAGACACAGGTGGCAACACTCACAGAGTTAGTCCAAGCTACATACGCACCACCATCAACTCTACCTACTCAGGTTTGCAAAATCTATACTGGACCTCATATTACTGATATGTATGATTTATTGGCTAAATCCGTGAATTATGTGGGTAATATGAATAAGAACAATGATCCGTATTCTACTACATATAACTCGGGATGGAGAAACCACCCAAATTTTTCATGGAGAAACAATGCAGGTTAGCAGGTATCTCAATAGTAAAAACCACCTGTAGCCGCTGGCAATGCTCAAGGTCCACCGCCACAACAACCCCAGCTATATTAGCAAAAGTGGCAACAAGCACCACCCCAACAAGATCGTAGGAATGAAGATGAGTTGAGGAATTAGGTTTTCATTCATGAGGCTACAATAAGAAATCTGGAAATTCTGATTGGTTAGCTCGCACTTCAGTTAAATGCAAGGCATTCGGGCATGCTCCCAAGCAATACGAAAGCCCTTCCTACCAAGTAGGAGCAGTGCAAGGTAATCACAACCAAGAGTGGATTAGATTTAGGGAAGAACGTTGTAAGCCTAGTACTTAAACCCCCAGGGAAATCAATTAGCAAAGAGGAAGAAGAAGAACTCCGGGTGCTTCCTAAAGCAGCTGAGAAGAACACGTCCACAGCAGACACTGTCAAGCCAATACAAGAGAGAAGATATCCTCCTCCACCTTTCCCTTAAAGAATGAATAAGCAGGCAACTCATTCCAGTTATCAGAAGTTTCTGGAATTATTCAAGAACCTTCATATCAACATTCTGCTTCTTAATGCATTTGAGTAGATGCCTACTTACAGAAAGTGGATCAAGGAGTTCATCTCAAAAAAGAAAAGCATTGATGATTTCGAGGTTATCCCGCTGACCAAGGATTGTAGTGCAGTTCTGAGTCAAGATTTACCTCACAAAATGAATGATCCTGGTAGCTTTACTATTCTTTGCTCTATTGGAGATGAGACATTCAAGAAAGCACTAATTGACCTTGACTCTAGCATCAATTCAATGTCTTTCTTGATATTCAAGAAGCTTAGTCTGGGCGACATGAAAAAAACTTCAGTAGTACTTCAGCTTGCAGATCAATCAGTCACTAGACCGAAAGGGATAGTGGAGAACATACTTATGAAGATTGAGACCTTAATCTTTCTAGTGGACTTTATTGTCATAGAGATGCCAGAAGATCAAGATGTATCTCTCCTCCTTGGGCTTCCATTCTTAGCCACTACAAAAATAAGTATTGATGTCAAAAAAGGGGAGCTACGATTCAAAGTCTGTGGGGAAGAGGTAGTCTTTAATGTATTTAAGGTAACCAAGTACCCGACCACAGAAGACAATTGCTACCAGATCAATATTGTTGACAAGTTAACAGCTAAGCACAGCATAGAAGCTCATCTTGAGAGCCAACTAAAGGTCATGCAGGAAATTACAACGGAAGTAGATGGACCAAAAATTAGAGAGCAAGTGGCATGGGTGCACACAGCTGAATTACCTAAACCAGATGATGCATCATGATCCACATTAGAACCAAGCACTATCCCACCATAAAAATTAGAGCGCAACCCACCATATGGCAACTTGAGAGTCCGAATGCACAATAATGACACCAAGGCAACATCCAAGGTGAACAAAGAGTGCTTGCAGGTACACCTGGCTCACCACCTTGACCCACAAGGCTCATGGGCAAACCTTGACGACCCTGGACCTCAGTAAGGTTTAACCAACGTCAAGCTAACGATGATAATTTAGAACTACCTCTCCTCTTTCTTTTATTTTTGTTAATCATAGTGTCACTTATCCGAGTTTCCCAAAGTTTATGGGTTTAGAGGGGAGTATATATAGTGTCACCCTTGAAAAATAATATGTGTCATTTTAGTGTCAATGTTTTGTAGGCTAAACAAGTTGACCAACAGCACAATGCCTAAAGCAACGGAAAGAGACTAGTCGCAGAGAGACTAGCCTTTGCTGGCTTTCCCCAGCATTTGTTAGAGTATCACAGAGTCCCAACCAGCGTTCACTGGCCTAACCCAGCATTCACTAGGGTGTCACAAGTTTCAAACTAGCATTCGCTGGTTAAATCCAATGTTCGCTAGTGGTCGGGTTTTTGTCCTAAATAGCCCAACACACTCTCTCTCCTCACTTTTACCCAAAAGCTAAAGCCACTACTCCCCCTAAAACCCCTTCCCCTTCATAACCATCAATGACCTCCCTCATTCTCTACCTAACTCTGTCATCGATCACTGACACCCACCACCGACCACCATAGCGCCTAAAGCATCAACCCTTTGTAACACCAGTACCTCAAAACACCAATGCACTGCTCGAACTTCATCTCCAGGGTCCAGCTCTCAACCTCGACACCCCGGTGACATCTCAGAAAGGTATGGCATACCCTTCCCAATCCTTGATGAATGGAAAAGCAACAGGTATACCAATTTTAAATCCTACTCTGTCTTTGGTCATTGGATGATTGATTGGGATTGCATGTAGATGTTTGGCATTGACCATGAGTTATGCGAGGCTCTAGAGTTTGTTAGGTGGACACTAAGTGCCAGTTTAGCTATCGATATTGACCCCCAAGTCATGTTAAAATTTTATTATACGGTTAATATCGCACCTAATTACTCCCAGTTCACAGCCCATCTATACGGTAAACCTGTCACTATAACTAGCGTACTACTCACTTAAATACTAGGCCTTAAAGACGGGGATAAGCAATTGGACTTTAGTTCTGAGCATCCTGTCCATAATGTCTGGTAAAGCCTATCTAGTTTCCCTTATTTTAAGACGCAGTCCCTTGCCATCCTTATCAAGGATTTGCCTTTTAGCATTTTACATTGCTTCACGAGTCATGCCTTTAGTGGTCAACATTAAGATGGTTGAGTCACAAAGAGTCAACTACAACTGTATTGCATTCAGAATAGGAAACTATTTAGTACATTTGCATTAGTTTGTGACATCATATCTCATATGCTTCAATTAAAGAAACCCCAGAATCATGGCATTGGCACTCTTATCATGGCTTTGGTAGTTGAGTTTCTTCCAGGTTGTGATGCTCTGGTCAAGAAAGTCTCAAGAAGCATAATCGATCGTGACTGATTGGTGGCTTAGCATTTGGTCTCCAAGATCACCAAACACGGTATCACCTCCTGTGTAGTCAATAAGTGGGAGGACCGTAAGGTCGTTCAAGACCAACTTTGCATGGATGATCATGTCCCAATGCTGGAGCACCAAAAAGACCTCAATGACCTGTCTGAGCATATTGGTCACTTGGAAACCTAAGTGGACACCTTGATGGACTACATTGATGACTTGAGGGTCCAGGTAGAAACCTTGGCCACTAAGCAGGTTGAGCGCTAGGAGCAATACCATGCTGACCAAGAGGACCTTCGTGATCGACTTGCAGCCTGTGATGCCTCTAATATAGCTAACTAGGCTTGGCTCTACCAGCAGTTCGACTCACCTCCTCTGTCACACCAGTGATCTCAGGCCTCTTCTATCCTATCTCCTTGTTTTTTATTTTTTTTCCTTGTTTTATTATGTTGCTTATTTGGTGTTCACCCTTACACATTGAGGACAATATGTTCTCTAAGTGTGGGGGTGCACTCATCATGTGTGTGATCTTTTGATTTGTTGTAGTCAGTCTATGGTGTTTTATTTTGTTTTGTTATTCTTTTCATTGATATATGCATATGATCGAGTCAGTTATGTATGTGGCGTGTGCTTTTGGTTGAAGTGTTTGAGTCTTTTGCAACTGATGAACTCCCCTCTGAACTTGTGAACTTAGAATGGCAGCTGAATCTTATTGCTTAGTCAGAATTGAAACTTGAGCTGTCTAGAGTAGGATTGTATAAAGACTACACCCTCGACTATTTAGGTTGATAGTCGCACTGGGTAGACCATGTGTGAGAGCTTGATGAGTGACCTTGTGAGGAATTTATGCCAAAAGATGAGATGACCGTCTCTATTTTTTTCATAAGGTGCTTGCATGCGTTGGATGATGAGAGTAGTATACTAGCACTTGGCGTGATTTTGTAGTATGGGGTGAGTTAGATATCAGGGCCATTTTGATGTTGAGCCTAGAGCCTTAGAGACAAAAACCCTATCTTATCCATTGCATAACCCTATTGAGCCTAAGCTTGTTTATTGTGTTACTATTTACACACTACTATAAGCCAATATCCAACCACTACCAACCTTTAACTGTTTAGTCCGAGGGAGTAAGACATATTTTGGGGGACACTTTTGTAAGGATGTATTTGATAGCATAGCTGGGAGGTATTGCACATGTATTAAAATGAAAAAGGTAGATTGAGGTCAATATTCAAAAGCTGGGATAAGTCACCAATGTATGTGCAAGTGTGCGTAAAAGAAAACAAAAGAAAAAAAATTATGTGCACAAAAGCAAAAAGAGAAAGAAAATTTTATCTTGTGAAAAGTGCAAAAGAAAGAAAGCAAAAGAAAGAAAAAGGCACACCAAAAAGTAAGTGACTTATTCCGAGTGAATGGCCTCTAGGACATGGGTACATTGGGTTGAGTGCTTAGTCGTTATAGGGTGAGTTACCTAGTATAGCTGAGAGTTAGATTTTTGATGTAACCCTCGGATTAGGTGGTCTAGCCATTACCCAATGATTTATCCTCCCCGCACCTTAAGCCACGTTACAACCCTATGCAAAGTCCCTCTTGATTACGAACTCCGTATTACTTGAGAGAGTGTCAAGTGTGAAGTATAATATTCTTAGACCCCAAGCATGTTTGTGAGTGATAGGTAGTTGACTATCCAACATATATGAGCGTAAATTGATTCTACCTACTGGGTGGTCAGCTCTCGTATATGGTCCGTATAGTATAAAAGTCAGGCTAAACAGCTGAGGATGCTGTGTTTACATGATTGGCATTTGAGTGCGATGACTGACTAGTGATGGGATGAAGCATGTTGTGATTTGTTCCGAGTTTGGAAGAGCTATGAAGACGGTAATTCTGATGCACCTTGCTTAGGGATAAGCAAGGAAGTAAGTATGGGGGTGTGATGTGTGTGTAAACGTACACACAAATCTGAGTGTTTTGTTATGTGTTATTTGCATTTTAGGTAGATTTTGTTGTATGTCATTATGTATTTCATTGTTTTTCTATCTTGTGTCAAGGAGCGAGATATCTGTCAAAGTTTGGGTGTTTTTGTAGGTGTGTGGATGATGGAGATGAAGATGATGAAGTGTAGAGCGAGAGTGGATAGCATGGACGAGGAAGTGAAGGCAAGAAGAGGAGGTATGTTAAAGGCCCAACGATCGCTGGGTTTAGCCAGCGTCCGCTAGCAGATCGATAGATTGAAGCCAAGCGTTTGTAGGTAACTCTTGACGGCTTTAGCACAAGGTTCAATCAACTTACGTTTACTTTCAATTCAATTGTTCTTATTTTTAAGGATCATGATCAACAACTCGAATCTTCAGTCAACGCGATATTTTCATACTTCGTAATCAAAAATTGTCTTTTTATTCAGTTGCTTGATTAATCTTTAGTTGAATGATTTATGTTGTTTGTTGGAATTAAGATTGACGACCTTAGTTCTAGCTTAGATCATATCCAATTGTTGTTAGTTTATTTAATCACTATTCGAGTTTAGGATTGACAACCCTAGGTTCGTGTAACGACTCATAATATTAATTATCAATCAATCATTTGATTTAGACCGCTTAGATTAGGAGTTGGGAATTCATAATCTAATACTTAGAGAATTGATTCATCTGTCCCTGTGGAGACGATCTTAGTTATCATTAATTACTTGATCGATCGTGTTTTCTTGCACGTAATTTAGACCCAATATTTATCGCATCAAGATGTTATAAAAAAAGAAAGGATATATTACATCTAGTCCCCTCTAATTTGGAGTATTTAATATTGGCTCCCTCTAATTTGCGAATCGATTAAAAACACCCTATAGTATGGCAAAATTACACTATTTGGCTCCTAAAACCAAAACTGGCCTATTTCTCGGAAAGGACACGTAAATTGATAAAAAATATTATTTTATTAAAAAACAAAAAATTACTTTCAGCACATCCCAATCAAACTCTAGTGAAGCCCGTCACCACTGTCGCATCTAAGAAACTATCACCTCCTCTGTTGGTGTTCTCCCCCCTTTCCTTCTCCCTCAACCTAACAAGACCCCAACAACATTAAGAGAAACTAGGTTTCAAGAATTTTGGTTTTGTAAACTACTAAATGGAGTATTATTTTATTTAATGCCGAGTAGTAATATAACCTAACCTAATGCGCCCATCGGTTATCCCTCACTAATACCAACAATGATAATCAAGCCTCATCGACAACCCTAGATAACTAAGCATCAAATGTGGTGTTCGATGATGGTGCAAGCTTTTGAAGCTTCAAAGGCTTTATCCTATCATTAGTGACCTCCTCATGGCCTCTGCCAACCCAGTCCCACCCCACCCGATGGTGGAGAACTCAGAGCTCCCTTTCTAGATCCTATGCCATAAGTACAACGTTAACGCCGCCTACACTCCAATGCTCCATGCCCAGATCTTCTCCAAGAATGCCAAGTATCAATCCGTGGAGTTTACCACATGTCTTATACTTCTAATCGATAATTACCTTTTCATTGGAGGATACAGTCGAGTATGTTAGGATGATAGAGAAGGCCAGGTGCTCGTTGCTGGTGGTTCATAGGTAGAATGAGAAGGATAAGAAGAAGTTTCGGGCTAATTGGGTGGAGATTAGGGTTGATTAGGCTGGGGGAAAAGGAAAGAATGAGAACACCAGCAGAGGAGGAGGAGACAGTTTCTTAACTACGATCGTGGCAATGGGCTTCACTCGTTTTGATTGGGATGAAAGTAATTTTTTGTCATTTTGCATGGCCCTTTGCTAGAGAAATATGTCAGTTCTGGCTTTAAGGGCCAAATAGTATAATTTTGCCATACTAAAAGGTGTTTTTAATCGATTTGCAAATTAGAGGGAGACGAGCATTAAATATACTAAACTTGAGGGGGCTAAATGTAATTTACCTAAAAAGAAAAGAAAAGGATCAGATTATGGTAGATAAAGTTGCTGAAAAAATATGGATATTGAGAATGATCCGACAAACGGAGCTTGAAATGATAAATAAGAAAATAAAGGTTGGTAATAATATGACTATAATAAAATGAAAAGAATAAAAAGAAGGCTCAAATAGATATGAATCTAAGCGTGTTAAATACACTCTATGCGAAAGAACACCTCTCTCTTGAAGATGAAGAGATGAAAGTGATATCTAATATCAATTTTATGCAAAAAATGAATATTTTATTTTCATGAAATTTCTATTTATATTGTCTTAATTGACATGCTTATGTTATTTATTTTTAATTTAGTTTAATTTCAATGTCAACTTTTTCCTCCACCCAATGCTATTTAATTTATTTGTCAATTATTGACACCATGTTATAGTGTCAATTTTTTCCTCCATCCAATACTCTTTAATTCATTTGTCATTTAGCTACAACATGTTGTCATTGTTAACAATGTTCTCCATCTAATGCTCTTTAATTTATGTTATTAACCACTAGCATGTTGTCATTGTCAACATTGTCGTCTACCTAACTTTATTCTCCACCTAAATTTTCCTCTATCCAGCTTTTTTCTCCTCCCAACGTTATTTATCCAACACTATTTCTTCCAACACATCCTTCACTAAAAATACCATTCTTCTTCCCAAACATCATTAACTCTTCTTAAGCTCTTTCTTCTAACACATCTATCCAATACTCTGTCAACATCTAGAATAATGTCTGCGAGTTCTAATTCTAGTTTGAATAGCTCTAATAATTCATTCAGTAGAGAGTATAATAAATAGGAAAAGTATATTCAACGAACAGAATAGACAAATGGATCACATACTCAAGGATATGTACATCAACAAGGTTATACAGAATGCATGAGAAGATAATACTCCACAACAAAGGAGAATCTTGAATAGGGAATGCAAAGTTGAGGAGGAGCGCTAGATGGCCGACTACTTTATCGACATGCCAATATATGGACCAACACTCTTCCAACATCGATTTTGCATGTAAAGACCATTGTTCCTCCAAATAGTGAAAATGGAGAGTGCCTCAGATGAATATTTCTAATACAGAAGAGATGTTACTGGTAGATAAGGCTTTTCAGCATTGCAGAAGTGTACTGCTACTATCAGGGTGCTACTATCAGGGTGTTAGTGTATGAGACATCATATGATGTCATTGACGAATACTTAAGAATAGGTGAATTTACAACTAGAAAAGATGTCATGTAGCTTGTATACAATGTAATTTCTTACTTCATTACCAAATAGTTAAGAAAACCTAATGAATAAGACTTGGCAAGACCACTCTATGTCGAAGAACAACATGGATTCTCATATATGATAAAAACTATTGACTGCATAAATAGTTGAAAAATTATCCTAATACATGGCTGGAATAATATGCGGGAAAGAGTAGGAAGGTAACAATAATTTTGAAAGCTGTTGCATCATAAGATTTATAGATTTGACACACTTTCTTTGGAACACCAGGTATGTGCAATGATATTAATGTGCTTCAATGATATTCTATTTTTACTGATGTATTGGAAGGCCGAGTACAAAAAATGAGTTACATTGTCAACGACGTCAGAGAAAAACTACATATTATCTCACAAATGGGATTTATCTTAAATGGTTTATCTTTGTCAAGTTAATTACATTTTTATCAACTCAAAAGCACAAGTTATTCGCACAAGATCAAGAAGCCTGTAGAAAGAATGTGGAACGAGCATTTAGAGTACTACAAACTTGCTTTGCATCTATCAGATGTCCATATTTTTTTTGGAACAATGATAAAATGTGAAAATTATGATAGCTCTTATCATATTGCACAATATGATCATAGAAGATGAACGAGACACATATCTTCATTATTAGTGTGACTTAATTTCTTAATGACACACTGAGATGATATGAAGAAGATGATGGATAATTTACCCAATTCTCTACTAAATAACTTATCAACTTATCTAGTTATATGAGTGCTAAAGATGATGGATAATTTACCGAGTTCTCTACACCGAGATGACATGTTCATAATGCTCTCAAAAATGATCTGCTTGAGCATATTTGACAAAAATTCGAAGATCATAGTTAATTTATAATTTGTATTATTTGTAAATTCATCATTTTACATTCTCTTTGTCACTTGATTTATTTCTTATTAATATTTTTTACTCTTTACTAGCTGTAGATAGGGTGATAACTCTGTCTAACCTACTTAATTGTGAGAGTCAATTTGCTTACGTCAATCTGAATGAGTATTTTACAAAAAAATATCTTTGTTGAATACTCATAAGTATTAAATAGATATGTTCATGAGTGAGCAATCAAATGTATAAATGATTCAAAAAATTATACTTTTAATTTTCAAATTAAAATTTAATGCAAATTATGAAATTTATATTTATGTATATTTATAACAAAATTACAAGCTTACAAAATAATATTATATAATATATGGATGAGAGAGAAATTAAATTGAATTGCGTTCAGGGACGGAGTTAGGTGTTAATAAGTGAGATCAATTGACTTTACTTAATTTTTGTTTATTTAATAATTAAATATATAATTTAGTATACATACCCATTAAAAATAAGAATTTGATCCTATTGAAAATTAATCAACCTATATCTTGAAATTAAATATTAAAAAAATTAGATATATTAAAAAATACCAAACCAACACATTTAATGGTAAGAGAGGACCAGAAAAGGGAAATTGTAACGGAGTAGGAAACCAGGTAAGAAAAAAAGGAGAGAAATAGGGGAATCCGAATTTCGCAATTACATTTCCAACTTTCCATAAAATGTAATTATTTCTTTGTTTTTTATTTTTAATTTTGGGGCTTTTGGTTGGATTGCCTTTTTTATATAAAAAGCCAACCTGTGGTTTTAATTTCTTCCCTACACACACACAACACTCTCTCTCCTCTCCATCTCCTTCCCAGACCCCGCTGCGGCTGCGTTTTTGAGGTTTCCTCTTCTCTCTCTCTCTCCCCTCAATATCGCCGTCGCAGATCCTCCTCCTCCGACCACCGTGAGTCCTCTCCTCTCCCTCTACTCTCTCTCAGTTTCAGCTCCTTTCCTATTTTACCCCTCGATCTCCGCCGCATTTTCGGGATCTATAATTTTTCTTATTTTCTTTGAAAAACCCCTAATTTTGAAGTTTCGTGTCGGCGTCCTTGAATTCTTCTTCCCCTGCATGTATCGGATTTAGTTTTCCGCTTGTTCGCCTGTCGTTTTCATCGAATTATTAATTATAAATTTTTATGAGAAATGATTTGTTTGGGTTGAGGAAAAACCCAACCAGCTGTCTCGATCTACCATTTCCAGTTGCGGTTCCTAGATTTCGTAATTTTAATTTTTTAGATTTTATTGTGATTTTTAGTGTTTGATTTGGGGTTATTTGTTAGGTTGCTATTGGATTAGGGTTTGTTCTAGGGTTTACGGCGTGTTTCCTCTGTAATGTGGGCCCCAGAGAGCAGCTGTTGTGTTTTCTACAGTTTTCAGGAGGGTAATTTTGTTTTGTTTTTTCGTCTAGATTGACTAGCTAATGGTTTTTGATTTTTGGCTCTCTAATTGTGGTTCGGGTGACGTACAATACATAGGCTTGGCTTGGCTCAACTTTGTTTGATTTTTTATTTTGCTGTTGACTTTTTTTTTTGTTTTGTTTTGGTGAAGGGCGAAAATGAGCGATGAAGGCGAGAAGACTTGCCCCCTCTGCGCTGAGGAGATGGACATAACCGATCAGCAGTTGAAGCCTTGCAAGTGTGGTTATGAGGTAACTGCCGTACTAATGTTTAAACATTTTGTTGAATGTATCCTGGGATATGTTCAGAGACAATTTTGTTTTTGTTGCATGCATCTCTCTAAGGCAGTAAACATTGGCATTATGTTTTTTTTTTCCTGTCTGGGGATATTAATAATGTTTTGCACTTTAATGCCTCTTTTGTCAGCACCAACCAATTTATGGGTTTATTGTTGATTATATGTTCTTTATTGTTGTTTCAGATATGTGTTTGGTGCTGGCATCACATTATGGATATGGCCGAGAAGGACGACACGGAGGGGCGGTGTCCAGCGTGCCGTTCTCCATATGATAAGGCGAAAATAGTTGGGACGGCTGCAAACTGTGAGAGGTTGCTGTTCTCTCTATAATCATTTCCTTTCCCTTGGCAGTTGATATTGCTCTTCATACTTTATGATCACAAACTGGTTTTGGGTTCTAATTAGGATGGTGGCTGATGTCGGTATAGACCGGAAGAAGTCACAGAAAGCAAAGACTAAACCATCTGAAGGCAGGAAACAACTTAGTAGTGTGCGAGTTATTCAAAGGAATCTTGTGTACATAGTTGGCCTCCCTCTTACTTTGGCAGATGAAGAAGTACGACTTGCTTATTTCCTTTTTTAAGATTTTATTTCTCTTCCCTTTCTTTAGGATATTGTCTCTCTGCTTCTAAGAGCATTTTCTTCTCTCGCGCACTTTCTTTCTCCTCGCATTCAACAGCTTCTCCAGCAAAGGGAGTACTTTGGTCAATATGGGAAGGTTCTAAAAGTTTCAATGTCGCGAACAGCTTCAGGGGTCATTCAACAATTTCCAAACAGTACTTGTAGTGTGTAAGTTGAAACTGACTTTGCTGCATTGCTTCATGATGCTCACACAGCATAAGGCATGATGTTAGTTTATATTTCATTTGGGATTGTTTTGGTGACAAGTTGTTTTGCTTGCAGATATATAACATACGGAACGGAGGAGGAAGCAGTCCGCTGCATTCAGTCTGTACATGGGTTTGTCTTGGACGGTAGATCTTTAAAGTATGCAACCCTCTTGTTTGTGGAGACTGCAATTATTAATGTTGTCATGCATGCTGACCTTATATTTCTTCCCAGGGCATGCTTTGGGACGACAAAGTATTGTCACGCGTGGTTGAGAAATGCAGTAAGTGTTGTCCAGAGGTCTTTGAATTTTCTATAATATTTTGTCTTTCTTGTCTGGTCACTCAATCTGGTTGTACTGGCTAAAAACTGAACTTTCTAATCTTTATTGTGTCATGTGGGAAAATTGTTGTCGTGGATCCAGCCTTGCACCAATCCTGATTGTCTATACTTGCACGAAGTTGGTTCTCAAGAAGATAGTTTCACCAAAGATGAAATCATATCAGCATATACAAGGTTTGCTCTTATCTCGTGACAGCTGAACCTGGAAGATAAATAATTCTATCTAATAGGTTGGTTGTTATGACATGGATCATGGTTCTCTTGGTAATTAACCGTCATTGTGATCTTGCATCCTAGTAGTCTTGCCCTTTCTTGTTTACATTCTCTGTTATGAGGCATGTGTTTGTCTGCCATGTATCTATTGGGTTACTACTGGGTGTCGTCCTTATGATTGATCTACTGATGCTTGGTTGTAAAGGAGTAGGGTTCAACAAATTACGGGAGCAACCATCAATTTGCTGCGGCGTGCGGGAAGCATGCTGCCACCTCCTGTAGATGATTACAACAACCCTGTCTCTGCAGCAAAACCCATTGTCAGAAGTGGTTCAAATGTAAGATATGTCTAAAGCAATGCTTGTTAGCTGCAACACTTAAATGTCCCCCTTATCGGACAAAATGAAGAGACAAATGTAGTACTGTCTTTCCTGTGTACATCTGATTCTCTCGACAAACTTGAATACCTATTCATGTGACCTGTATTTGACATGCACACCTGATGTGTGTCTTTTGCAGAATACATCTACGACAGGCAGAAGCTCTCCTCCAAATGGAAGCTCCGTTAGATCAATAGGACTTCCTGCTGCCGCTTCTTGGTATGTGGTCAATTGCCTTTAGAAACTGCAGTCTCTTTTTGGTCATTACATAATCCTGTAATATTTTTATCTGCCAGGGGAATGCGTGCTTCTAACTTGCCACCAGTGGTTGGTCAGGCATGCTCAAATGGGCCAAGTAAGCCTAAACTGGAAGCAGCTAGTGGTAGTACAATTGCTTTCTCTGCTGCAGTTGCAGGCACCACTCAGGCTTCTCCATTGCTTAATGATGCATCGAAAAGGTCTGCTTGGTATGAGGAAAGTCCAATCGTAAACAGTAAAGGAAAACAAGATGCGGGAAAAACTGTGAAACGGCTGGTCAGTATGGATGGTCGATCCTCGATACTGGAGGAGCAAGCCTCCAATAATGCCCTATCTAATGGTTTGCTAAGTGACCGATCTTCTCCTATAACGACTAAGTACAATGACTGGGGTAGCTCGGCATCACAAAGTACTTCAAACTCCATTCATCTAGAACATGGTGGCACTTCTGCAAAAGATGGGGCTGTAGCAAGTGATGGACAGCTTCAGAATTCAGGCATTGATCTTTCTTCAGTAAGAGTTGATACTACTGTCAGAAATGAAGTTTCTGGCATTAGTAGATCTAGTAGTTCGCTATCTGAACAAAGCTCAATTAAATCTCCGAGTAACCAAGTATTGCAGCTACCTCTTGTGGAACGATATAGAGATCCTTTGTCTTCACCTGCAACTGAGAAAAACGCTGAGGGAACAAATAGTACAGGCACTTCTGCGGAGCAGTTAAGTTGGAGACTGGATCTGCAATCTAAGACGGTTGCAGATGCTGCCTCTGTGGCAGAGGAGGATGTGATTTCTTTTGATAATCAAAGACTCAAGGATCCAGAAATAGTGAGTCGCCCAACCTATCTTCAAAATTCAGCTAATCTACTGCATCCTCATAGTCATTTTAGATCTCGTTCACTGCAACATGCTGAAGCCTTTTCTCCCCTTAATGTGAATGCTGATTCTCTGTACATAGATAGTAGAGTTGGTGATTCATCTACTAATTTTGCTCAACCAAATGGATACTCTCAGAGGCCAGTCAGCAGCTCGGGTGGTTTTGATAAGAATGTGGAGCACTCCTATCTGTTTTCAAATGAAAGGGATGCAAAGCATATGGCTAGACCACAGGCTGATAATGACAGTAATGTTTCACCGGATGTTGGGGAGAGCAGCATAATATCCAACATATTGTCACTTGACATCGATCCATGGGATGACTCACTGACTTCACCTCATAATTTGGTCAAGTTGCTGGCTGAATCTGATAAACAGTCGAGCACCCTAAAACATTCCAGTTCTCTGAAACTGCAAAGCAGTAATCAGTCAAGATTCTCTTTTGCAAGGCAGGACGAGCCAGCAAACCAAGCATTTGATGTGGATTCTTCGTATAGTAACTTCTCTCAACTACACCGAAACCACTCATATAGCCAGGATTATGTCGATAACAGAAACCCTTATATGGGTCAGCTTGGAACCATGAATGGTTTCTCCAGCAGTTTTGAAGAACCTGGATCTTTTTCCAGCAGCATTCCACCTATTTCTTCTAATAAACCTTTCAGTAAGTATTTGTTAAGTCCCCCTATTTTTCCTATTTGTTTGGCCACATTTTCTGTAAGTTGTACGCGCTTGTGTCTTGCACTTGGGTGTTTGCCTTTCGTTCCTTCTGCTTTCAAGTGTGACATGCTCTATAATCATATGGTGATCTATTATTTACCATTTTATTTTCTTTTGAAGCAGTGTCAAGGGGTCAGGTTCCTGTGCCACCTGGATTTTCTGTTCCTAGCAGAGCACCACCTCCTGGGTTTTCTTCGCATGAGCGTGTTGAACGTAATTTTGAATTCTTATCTGGTTGGTATCTGCGTATCATGTTATATTTCCAGATGTTTTTTTGTTGTATCTAGGTGCCTTACTTATTTGTTCAAGTTTTTCTTTACCCTTAATGGTTTACTTTGTGCAGGGAATCATCTCTTTGACTCTTCTTTACCAAGAAATTCATATCAGACACCATCTGCTGGCAACATCAGTAATAGTGGAGACATAGAATTTATAGATCCAGCGATTTTGGCTGTTGGTAAAGAGAGACTTCATGGCGGGCTTAATAATCAGGTTTTGGATATGCGGGCTAACTTCCCTCAGCAACTATCTGCCTTTGAGAATGAAGCAAGGCTTCAACTGCTGATGCAAAGATCTCTGTCGCCTCACCAGAATCGCAGATACACAGATGTTGGGGATAGCTATTCTTCTCTCTCTGATTCTTATGGTATTTCATCTAGGCTTGTGGATCCACCACAAATGAACAATCTTACCCCATTTGCTCAGCACTCACTTCAACAGTCAAGGAATGGACATGTATCTAATGGACTATGGGATGGATGGAATGAGGTTCAGAGTGGGAGTAACATTGGCATGGCAGAGCTCTTGAGGAATGAAAGGCTGGGTTTTAACAAGTTCTATGGTGGTGCCGGCTATGAAGACTCGAAGTTTCGGATGTCTTCTTCAGGGGACTTGTATAACAGAACTTTTGAGATGTGAATACTTCATGTGATGAAATGGACACTCTTCCAGCGGTGGTCGTAGTACAAGAATTGGAGATGGCCTTTCACTTGAGTAGCCTTGAACTGAACGGTTGGGTCCTATGTATAACTCATCTCATTAGGCAGCCTGACAAAGGATCCAACTTTAAATAATCAAGGTCTAGAAGGCAGCAGGTGATAACCCCTCGTGTTGCATTACGTTTGGAATATAATCTGATCGTTACCTAATGATCCCAAACAAGTGACTGATGCATGGGTTGGACGGTTTCAATTTTTCATTTTCTGCAGTTGAAGCTTTCATCGCCACAACCTACACTGTCCGAAGAGAATACATGCCACCGACAGCCTGGACCTCAGGGAGATAGATTTTTACTTGTTACTGGGGATGAGTTGCACTTGGTTGCTTTTGCAACAGCTGACTGGTGGCACGAGTTACTTCTCGTGTTATTTTTTGGTTAATCACACACTACAGCTCTACTCTAAGAACAAAGTCCTAAAGGTTGTGCATTTTTCGGATTTCAGTTCCTGTCTATTCTTGTTTTTCCTTAATGATCCATCTGCTAATGGCAAGGTAGAGCATTCTTTCAACTAGTTATGAAGCTTATTAATGGGCTGGTTGCAGATTGCTTTGTTGGCGACGGGTACATCATTTGTCATTTCCGGTTGTGTTATCTAGAATGTTGTCCCGTTTTGTTTCATTTCTTGTTCAAGTGTAGGCGGGTCTGAGTCCTATGTCTGGGTGGCAAATGAACATCAGTTATTGCAGTTCATGGACTCGTCTTCTGTAGAAACATATTCGTGTCATAAATATTGATGTTTGATCGGTACCATTCCAGGATGAAACCAGAGTAGCTATCATGTCTCGCTTCTTTGTTGGGTAGGATTTACGAGTTTGTTGCGTTTCAATCTCTATATTGATTCTGGTTTTACAAACGTTGTTGCCACTTTTTTTGGGTTTACATTAAATGGTATCTGAACAATTCTGTGCCGACGACGAACGTTGTTGCATTAAGTATTTTGGTATTGCACCATTCCAAGAATTGCATCTTGTCTTTTTTTTTTTAAACCATGCGGTATTGGAAAAAAGTAGGTTTCATCGCCAGTTTATATACAATCATATAAAAAAATGTTTCAATGAGAAGCAGTGTGTATGTACACGTTTATGAAGTACAATTAGGCATTAGCCCACCCTATACTCGTTAAATGGGACGATTAACACCAAATCAAGGGAAGGCCTCCTAACTAAATGCCTGACCACAATCCATGGGTGCTAAGAAATCCTTTCTCAGTACTGGATCAACAGGCAGCTAGTCTATGAGGTGTTCTAGCCGTAGAAATGATTTGAAGTACACCTTTTTCTCTTTTGAGAAATTAGTGAATTACAAATGGCCAGAGATTGGATTCGACTTGATCATAGATTAGATTTCGTGAAGATAAAAAAAAATTGTCCATAGATTACATACAAACTGATATTAATTTATAGATAAATTAATATCATTGCATACACAAACTATTATCACTATGGATTATTATCACTTCATATGCTAATTAATATAAAAGATATCATTATCACTTCATATATAAATCACTATTTTTTAATTTCCGATAATTGGGACAAGACATGACTCCACCAAATCTAATATGAACACAATCCATGTCCGGAATAAAACTAATAAGGTTTTGCTTCTTTTCGATACCAAATTTGTGGCTCAATGCAGAACGTTCCTAGACTCCTAGTAAGTTATCACAGGGGTTTTGTGCTAAGAAGTAGCCATCACAATAGTGTTTAGATTGATTTTTAGTTAGGAGACTGGGTTATCAATAAGACTTTTGTTAAGATGTACTTTGTATGTGATCTTTTATCCCTCACCCAATAATGATTATGAAATAATTGTATGTGTGTGCCAAAAGTGGAAGGTAATCGTAATAATATGTGAACTAATAATTTAAAGAATCGGCCATGAATTATAACTTTAAAATATTTTAAGAGGTTAAAGACGTTTTGTTGCATGTGTTATAGAAACCTTAAAGCATTTAATCTACTCTTAAGTAGCCAAAGCTATCTAAACTAATAGTATATCATAAACATGATTTAGAGAAGCTAAAGGCCAATAATAAAATCGTAGTAGTACAAACTACAAATTAAAAAAAATTAACAAAAATCACCGAAAATCATGTAAATATATATCCCCAAGAAACTTGCTATTGATTTTTTGGGTTTGGATTTGCTGCTATATGCCTATTGGGCTGTATCACCATGCTAGGCCAAGCTGTTTTTATTAGATCAACAAGGAAAATTAATTTGTAGATTTTATGGCCCAGACAAGCAGAATGTATTTGTCTTTTGGAAACAAAAAAGGAAGAGAGAGAGAGAGAGAGTATGAAGAAAGAGAAGGAGAAGGAAATGGAAGGAAGGAGAAGGATGGAGAAGGAAAGAGAGCTCGAAGACCTACCGCACTTTGAAAAATCTCTCTCGCGAAGACGATCTCGATGGCGGCAACGCGCTAGAATTTCTCCTTCCTTATATTTCGGAACTAGAAGTCCACCGGAATTATCACATTGCTTGTATTGTTGATCAACAAGTCAATTGAGATTTGAGAACCACTATTTAGATGTCGTCGTTCTCTCTGTGACTTTGTCGGAATTGAATTTGTATTTTGTTGATAAATGGGTGAGTGATTTTGTTGATAATTTATCTAGATTATTCAATAATTTACCACTTTATTCAATAGTTTTCCTAGTTATATTCAATAGTTTACGAGTTAAATTCAATAGTTTGCCCAGACAGACTAATCCATTGAATCAATCCTACCAAGTTATCATATCAATTAGATAAATCCATCGAATCAAACAAACCAAACTATTGAATCAATATGATCAATTCGTCGTCGTCGTCGTGAATAGTTTCCAGATTATTCAATAATTTATCCAGGTTATTCAATGGTTTTTCTAATTATATTGAATAGTTTGCGAGTTATATTCAATGATTTACCCAATTATATATAAAAAAAATTGGCTAGTTATATCTCTTGCCTAGTTACATCAAATAGTTTGCTCAGTTAAATTCAATGATTTGTTGTGTTAAATAATTAATTTGATAATAATTTTTTTAATTTATTAGATGTATTTAATCGAATAGACCAAACCATTGAATCAAACAAACCAAATTATTGAATCAAATATACTAAACTATTGTATCAGTTAGATAAATCTATTGAATCAAACAGACTAAACTATGGAATCAAACAAACAAAACTATTTAATCGAATAGACCAACATTTGTTCTCTCTCCTATAGTTGAGGCGTTTTCATGATGATTTTGGAGATTGAATGGCTTGGTGAAGTTGATTCCCTGAATTTTTTCTTCCATAACCTTTGTTGTTGCCATCGTCTTTATCATTGCCATCACCTTTGCCATCTCTCCTAGGGTTAACCATAGTTGTTACCGTCGTCATCGATCTAAGTGAAGATTTCATAATCATCGCTTAGATGTTGACATTCTCTTAATAATTTTGTCGGCGATGGGTTTGTGGTTTGTCAATAAATGAGTGGTTGATTTTTGTCGATGGTTTGCCACATTATTCAATGATTTATCTAGTTTATACAATAATTTTCCTAAATATATTCAATATTTACTAGTTATATTCAATTGTTTGTCCACACAGACCGTACAAATGATTATTATACTCCCGCCTACAAATGTACAGTACAGTACAGTACTATATATATGCCACTACAGAATTGAACCGGAAGCCTTGATTTTTATAGAAGCTACTACACTGATATATATGTATATGAAAGTTTTCTTTTCCTGATATAGACTTCTTACTTTCGTTTAACATTGCATTAATGATTATTTCTCACAAAAAAAAAACATTGCATTAATGATTATTAAATGTCTTCTCAGAATTAATAGCACCTTATTTTGTTTTGTACAAGACCTCGATGTAAGTATATCAATATATGGTATATTAATAAAATTTAGTTTTTAATTGAAAAATTGTATATTTAAATCTTATGAATAATAAGAGAAAATAACCAGCCTGACGATACAAGGTGTGAATGATTAGATAGATATTCAATGTACAAACCATGACAATGGCATACATTCATTGTTTAAATTTACTTAAAATATGAATTTTAAGATTTAATTTAAATAGAATGCAAAAAAATAATAAAAATCACTATTTTCTCAACAACAAAAAATTTGAAAAAATTTCCTTACAATATTAGAACAATGAAAAATTACTCCATAGTCACTCAAAATTGGTCTTGTTTTCAAAACTCAATTTTGAATCTCTAAAATTTGGTAAAATTTGATTTTTAGGTCATTGAAAATCAAAATTTTTATTTAATGAACCCTACTTAAAAGGACAAAAAATCTTAATATAACAAAAATCTATTCCTTCTACTTTTCTTTTTTTTTCTTCGCACTTCATCTTCTTTCTCTAATTTTCAACATTCAACTCAAACTCAAATTCAAACCAAAATTTAACTCCAAAATCTTTTTAAGGATAATCAAAATTTATTAGAGATAACTAAAATTTCAAAAATCTTAACTTAAAAACTCAAATACAAATTGGAAATCCAAATTAAAAAAGCAAAAACCTTAACTAATTAGAGGACACTAATCTGAAAAAAATAATTATGAATCCAACTGTCCAAAAAGCATCCCGAATGTCTGACGCAGAGAACATGCTACGACGTCGTAGGTAACGAGGCCCAACCGTTTCTTGTATTATAGTGGATCCCCTCATACTCGGCATCGACCTCTCTAACATCACAAAAGCAGCTCGACCACTACTCTCGATGACCACGATGGGGATGGTCTCGTGGAACGTCACTACAGTGGGGCAAAGGAGAATGCTACGGAAACCTTTGCTCTGGAGGACCAAGAGCATTGTAACTCAATCCATCGTGCATGTGTTTTTGGTGAAGGTGGATGGCGGGTCCTATGGCAGCAGGCCCTTGTAGAAGATTGGCATCATCGACATCTAGTTTGGGGCTTAAGAGTTTTCATATCCTACCAAAAATCTTAAGGTAGTGAGTAGGTAGATCTTCCCACCTTATAAACCAACCCATCCCACTTGTAACTTCCAATGTGGGACACTCTTCAACACGTCTCCTCAAACGAAGCCCATCGAGCTGAAATTTGCACGGGCCTAATTCTACCTCTCGTGCTTTCAAATCGGGTTCGTGCGAGCCCATGGGCCCATAATTCCGATGTGAGACACTCTTCAGTAGGGGTCGTTGACATTGTCGAAAATGCTGCTGACACTCCTCTTGTGGCTTCCCTTGTTCGTCTCCCCTCGGTGCTATATATTTTGTTGATATATCTACTGCTTTTTGTCGCTGGCATCCAATAAACTCAGCTAATTAGAAAATTGTCGGATCTCTAAGCACAAAATTTCCGCTCTCATCCATGGAGATTAGTAATGGCTTTCTTTTTTGAGTTTTCCTGGTTCGATAATTTGAACCAATTTAGGGACCCAATTAGATTTTTAAAATTTAATATAGGTTTGAATTTTCATTAAGGATATTTATGTGTAAGTTTTAATTTTAGTAATTTTGATTTATTTAGGTATGAATTTCGATTGAATATAGAGGTAGAAGATGAGGTTAGAAGAAGAAAACTAAAATAAAAAAAAAATATTTTTTAACAATAGAATATTTTTATTTTTTAAGTGGACAATTCGTTGGATTTTTTCATTATAGTCTCGTCCAAAAATCTATTTTTACCTAACTTAAAATCAAAAAAGAAATCAAATTTTAAAAGTCAAGGATCATGAAATAATGAAACCTTAGAATAACCGTAAGTTAGAAACTCATAATACAACAGAGCATCAAGCTCGAGAACTAGTCCAGCCCATGTTTGCATATCCAATCAGCGGCATGGTTTTGTAAATGACTAATGAGATTATCTATAGAACAAATCTTCTCAGAGATACGAAGTCGAAAGGGAACATGTAAACTCCATGTAGCAATTAACTAATATACTCCCATTAAGGGTGGAGAAAGCAAAATCATAATCCGGTAATAGCAATTTTTGGATTCAATAAAAAGCTTCATCCAGGTCAGACCCTAGTATTTTCACTATCTAGATCCATAGACTCAACAAAGGGAATCATGCTCTTCCCCTTTCTATTCTCTCCTTCCTCAATTTGCCTCAAATTGCTCTAACATTTTTTCTTGCATTGTGATGCAAGTTAAATATTCTTAGGACACGATTGAAGGGATCTTTGCTCAACAACAGCTCAAAGAAAGATGTTCTTAGCGCCAAGTTATTTTCCACTTTTGGTCTCAAAAGAGAAAGGTAATACCAACTTTTTGGGTGGCTAAAAAAGTGTCATTTTTTCCTTTTTCATTCATATATATTAGAATTAACCAATCCTAGGACCAAAAGCAATCCGTAGGATGATTGTGCCCATAATAAAGTTTCTAACAAATCTGGGACCATATGACAGTAGCAGATTTTTTGTCCTTAAGTGCATAAAATTATAAAAGTACGATGACTGAAAGTAAAATAAACTGACAACAATATAACGGGGGAGAAATGATAGTTTGTTCACAATCCCTTTTAATTAAATACAAAAAGGTATGCAGCCCAAAGGCCCAATCGAACGTTCTCTACTACTACAACGGACGTCCACATCACCAGTCCCTATCACCTGATTTTGTTATGTCCTCAGCTTGTTAAAAGCCATGCCACTTCAACTAGCCATTGTAATAGTGATGGGATTCATTGTAGATGAAATTCCCAATTCCTCTTTTAGAACCTAATCCCCAAATCGATTAAGTCAACCGATTCCTCTTTCGATAAGTCTTCAGTCTTCGATTCCTCACGCGAACTTGCTCGCTTGGTTCTAGAGAGTGTTTCTCCCACACCAATCGTGATCTTTATGCACAATCCTCCCTGCTTAAGTTCCTTGTCCACAAAGAACTAGTAGGGAATCGCTCCTTCATGTAGTCGTAAAATTCCCAAGAATCTTCTTGAGGATTTTCTCCTGACCAACAGACCAAAACTTGCATAGCGGCTCTATTCTGGCGCTTCACCATCCTGCAATCCAGAATGGACTCCAGCTCTCTAATTAGAATGAGATTGGCATGGATGACTTCACTAACCTTATCATTAGGTCGACACTAGCTTTGAGCTGCAAGACGTGGAATGTAGGGTGTATTTGAGATATGGGAGGTAACTCCAACATGTATGCGACCTTCCTCTTTTTGTCTATCACCTTGTATTTCCCATAGTAATGCGAGAGCAGCTTGTGGTATGCTTGTTCGTGAACCAAGTGTTATCTATATGATTGGAGCTTCAGATAAACCATGTCTCCCACCTAGAACTCCTTATTAGATCATTTCTTGTTCACTTGAGCTATCATCCTCTCCTCGGCTCTATGTAAGTGGTGCTTCATCAGCTTTCAAATTCTCCTCCTGGGTAATAAGACATCTGTCGACAACTTTTACTAGAGAATCTCCTGTAAAATAAGGTAAATATAAAGGAGGAGGACTACCATATAGGGCCTCAAATGGAGTGGTCCTAATAGATGTGTGGTATGACATGTTGTACTACTATTCAATAAGAGCTAACTAGCTACTCTAATCAATGGGCTTCTCGTGTGTCATACATTGAAGATAGGTCTCCAAGCACTTGTTGACCACTTCAATTTGGTTGTCGGTATCTAGATGATAAGCAGTAGAAAACTTGAGCTCAATGCCCTGGATTTGAAAAGGTGTTGCCAGAATTGACTTAAAAAGATAGCATCACGATCACTGATAATAGATTATGGTAGCATATACAACTTGTAAATAATAGACATAAACTTCTTTGCTACCATTGCTGCAAAAAAGTGTGAGTCAATGGAATAAATTGCGAGTATTTAGTGAGCTTATCAACTACTACGAGAACAGTCATCATTCTTTTGGATTTAGGCAATCCTTTGATGAAGTCCATAGAGATGACTTGCCAAGTGTGATCGGGAATGAGAAGTGGCTATAACAGTCCTAGGGTCGCCGCAGCATCATACTTGTATCGCTGGCAAGTTTCACAAGCTTGAATAAAGTTCCTAACATCTTTTTCCAACTTTTTTCAGAAAAAACCAGCTTTGATCCTCTGCGAATTGGCTATCATGCTAGAATTTCTAGCCAGTGGAGTTGAATGATACAATCTGGTTAGCTTCTCTTTCAGATCAGAATTGTTCCCAACTACCACCTTCCTTTTTTGTAATAGCCTTCCTCTTACAATGCTATAGTTGCCAGCTTGATTCTCCCTATCTTGTAGCCTCATGATCATCTTTTTGAGCTATTTATCTTGTAAGCAACTCATTTGAATCGCATTTGCAAGCTCCTCCACCCCAACATAAGCAATCACAGCTAGTTGCACCTCCTCTTCAAGCATTCTAGATAATGCATGTGCAACTCAATTCTCCCTTTTTGTATTTAATCTCGTATTCATAATCGATGAGTTTGGTCAGCCAAAAATACTAACTAAATGCCAATAATCTCAGACTCAATAGGTATTTGAGACTCTTATAGTTAGTTCTAATAAAAAACTTCCTGCCAATGAAATAGTGACTCCACTTCAACATAGCCATCACAATAACCAGTAATTCTTGCTCATAGGTTGATCTACCACAATATTTTAGCCTGAATGCCTTGCCAAAATAGGAAATAAGATGACCCTTTTACATTAAACACTGCTCCAACTCCCACTTTAGAAGCATCAGATTCAATAACAAAGACCTCCTTGAAATAAGGAAGTGCGTGAACAGGTGCTAAAATCATCGTACCTTTTAGCTGCATACAAGCTTGCTCTGCTACTTTTGTCTATCAAAATACCTCCTTCTTCAGCAACTTTGTCATGGGTTTGCTTATAACTCCGTAATGTCTAATGAATTACCTGTAATAATCATATAACCCAATGAAACTTCTGAGTTGTTTAATCATTCTAGTAACAGGCCAATCCTACATTGCTTGGATTTTCTTGGGATCTGTTGACACCTTCTTACCACCAATAACATGGCCTAGATACTCTATAGTCAAGGATCCAAAAGTGTTTTGTGACTTCTTTGCATAATAACTATTGTGTTTCAATGCAGACAAGACTAAATCCATGTGCTGCAAGTGCTGCTTAAGGGTCGAGCTGTAAACTAGAATGTCATTGAAGAAGATCAATACAAACTTTTGCAAAAATGGCTTAAATAAGCCACTCATCAAAGATTGAAATATGAATGATACATTCGTCAATCTGAATGGTATTACTAAGAACTCATAGTGCCTTTCATGAGTCTTTGAAAGCTATTTTATAAACATCAACTGGATTTATCCATATTGATGAAACTTAGATCACAAATCTATCTTAGAAAACCATTTGGCCTTTCCCAACTCATTGAGCAACTCTTCTATCACTAGAATTGGATATTTATCTTTGGAAGTGATTTTGTTCAATGCTCTGTAATCAGCACAAAATCTCCATGTACCATCCTTCTTCTTAACCAACACAACTGGAGAGGCCAAACAACTCTAGCTATTTTGAATTATTCTAGTGTCCATCATCTCTTTCACTAGTCTTTTAACTACATCCTTCTGCTCAACTGAATGCTCATAAGGCCTAAGATTAATTAGTTGATTTCCTACCTTCAATGGTATGTGATGGACATAATTCCTGCAAGGAGGAAGCCCTTTTTTGTTCCTAGAAAACATTATTGTATTCATGTAATAGCCATCATAGGTCAGCAAGTATCTTCCACTCTTCATCCTATTGTGATTCATTAGATTCAGCTGCTCTAATTAGTGCTAAGCTGTAAAACTCGACCTGAGATTTCCCTCCTTTAGTCAAGATCAACTTGCACAAACCTTTAGCAGAAGGACCACCCTAGCACCATTAACCATGAAATTTATAATGAGTTCTTTAAAGTCCCATTTGATCTTCCCCAATGTTTTCAGCCATGGGATTTTCAAAACCATATCATAACCTCCCAAGGGAAGCACCAAGACATCTGCTACAAACTCTCTCCCCTGCAATGTCTATCTAAAATTCCTACACACCCCATTACAATCAACTTCACATCCATCTGCAACCTTCACTTTCATAGCTAGATATTCTTTTAGCTTACATTACTGCATCTCAATCAACTTCTTGTTTATGAAGTTATGAGTACTTACGAAATCAATTAAAATAAAGATAGGCTCTCCTTTCACATGCCTTGTGACCTTCATTGTCCTGTAAACCTGTAAGTAGCATGTGAAGATAATAACACCTTCTCTTCCATGTCATCATCATAGTACAACTCCTTCTCTTCGAACATTATTACATTATCTTCCTCTCCATCCAACACATTGCAATATACAACCTTCCATTCTTCAAACATCTATATTCTTGATGCCATTAAACCCTATAGTAGAAGCATATTCCCTTAGCTCGCATCTCTTCCATCTCCTCCATTAACCTAAATCTCCCCTGGGCTCGATGTCTGTTAGGTGTTTTGGTGGAACGTGGGTAAGGTCTCTGAGGTGGATTAATGTTAGTCTGGGATCTGGCTGGTGGTGAAGCTTGGTTAGTCTGATGTGGTCAATAATTATGGTTGTAGTTGGTAAAGTGGTGGGGTAAGGTTCTGGTATTTGGCAAGGTTTGTCTGGTATATGGCTTAAGGTGAGTTTGGTGTTTGTTAATAGTGGTTGCTTGTAGTCTTACCAAGGAAAAAGTGTAGTTTAAGGTCTTGGGGAAAAACATATTTACGGCATCAACAATCTCGAGTCTTAACCCTTCCAAAAAAATGGATATAGCATAAGATGATATTATGGTGACTCTACTATAGAGGATCTTAAAATCTATTTTGTAATTCTTAACATAATTTGTCTATTTAATCCTAAGGAGGTCACCCAGGGGATCTTCATAGTTGGATTCTCCAAACCTCGATCTTATCTCCTTCTTTAATTTATCCCAAGTCAACTCACCTATATCAACTCTTTCCTTCATAAATCCATGATACCACAACAAAGCATAGCCATCCAAGTGAACCACAATGATTTGTAGCTTATTCTTCTCACTAACTTCCTCTACTTTAAAGAAATTATCACATCTCATCTTCCATCCGTTATAATCTTTGCTATCGAAATATGAAAAAAATCTTATACTCGAATCTATAAGTTTCACAGCTTACTTCTCCTTTCATGACAAACACGGTATTGATAACTCCATCTTCGAGATACATGTTACAGCCAAAAACCCACCACGCAAAAAACCTAGGTTCCCCTGCCGCTCCCTCCCTTCTTCACCCTTTCCCTTCCAGATTCAACCTTTCTTCATCCTCTTCCTTTCAGATTCTTCCTCCTAAAGGTGGTCTGAGAGTCGTCTCTCACAGTCCTCTCAGAGGACCGTCGGTGATCTCCCCGCTACCAGTGACCAAGGCGGGGCTCGGCGAGGCTTGGTTGTGGACTCTGCTCCCCACTGAATCTTGGAATTGGGAGGTGTTGTGCTCGCCTTGGGGTTTCCTATGCCGGGCCTCTCTCCCCTCTTGTAAGTATGCTTTAATGGCCTCCTCCTCTTGCTTGCGGTGGGTCTCTTTCTTGGGGCTTCTCTTGACTTCTTCGTCGTCAATTTTGCAAGTTTTGCTAGTTGATTTCTGCCTTTTGGCAGATGTCCCTTGATGGGATTTGGGTGTCCGTCTTGATTTGCAAGTGCGACTGGGCGACTGTCGAGGGTGGCTTCGGGTGTCTGGATGTCCTAGTTTTGGCTCTCCGTCTGGTCTCACTACTTATTGGCCTCCTCTCGTCCGGTGTTATTGGGGTGGCTACAGGGTTGGCTCGTGGTTGGCGACGATGCTCTTTTGCGTTTAGGTTTGTGGCTGTGCAGTACTGGTCTTGGGTTGGGTCCTTTGTTTGGGCTTCCACTCATGATGGGCTTCTGGTTTGGGCCACTTGTGGGCTCTTACCACTCTGGGTTGTTGGTTTCTTTCCTTCGGCAGTGAGGGCATGGTTGCATCGGGTATTGGATGTTCCTTAGGTATTGTGCGCTTGCGCACCTTTGGTGTAATCCTTAGGAGTTCGTGTCTTTCGACATTTTTGGTGTAACTTAGGCGTTTGTCTTTCGAGACTTTTGGTATAGTGCACTTGGTGCACCTTTGGTGTAATTATCTTCGGTGGGTAATAAAATATTTTACTTATAAAAAAAAAAAAGATAACTCCATCCTCGATAGATTTGGTCATTCCTCTATCCATTACGTCTTATCTGGAAGTAAATGGCTGTACAGGATGAGATCCAACATCATTGATCATCTCACTCCCAGTAGAAGCCTCTCTTTGGGCCAGGCCCTGGTTCTCAGCATGTAACCCCACGACTTATGACTCTAAATTATCAAATCTTTCGTTAATCTTTCCCATCTTCTCCTCGAAGGCCTAGTAAATCTTTTTAGTTAGCATCTCCCCCATACTGGTAATTAACTTCTTTACCTCTCGTTTCTCATTCTTTCACAATATTTTTTTAGTTAGGTTGGAAGATTTATTACTTTGATACCAATTGGTGCAAGTTAACTATCCCTAGGACATGATTGAAGGGTGGGTCCTTACTCAAGAATAGCTCAAAGGAGGATTTTTTGGACACCAAGTTGCTTCCCACTTTCTCCTTTCTTATTTATACATATAGTAGGGTTAACCAATCCTAGGACCAGAAGCAATGCCTAGGATGATTGTGCCCATAAAGTTCCTAAAAAATTGAGGACCACATGATAGCAGCAGATTTTTTTGTCTTTAAGTGTAATAAGTAGGGAAGATACCTAGTCAAATCTAAGGATGAACGATAAATGATTAATCTAACAAACTAAGCATAAAAAGTAAAATTTGAGTTTTGTGAATGTTTTAAAAGAAACTAAACTAAGAAATTAAAAAAATATGGATGCAAAAATAATGAGAAATAAATGATAGATTCAAGGTTGGAACACCACGTATTCGATCACTGGATCACTAATGATAATCTGATTCATCTAGCATATATAGGTAAATCTCATGCGATCGCAAAGAGACCATCCTATAATCAACTAGCCAAACAACTGCCTAACTAGTTATTTATCGCCTAATATACAGAATATCAACTGATTTCTAATCTAAAGGAGATAGCATTAAGAATAGATGTTCCTACTCCTAGCAATTATATCAAAAACCTGGTATGGACAAACTAGTCTTACTTATCCTAGTTAATTAGTTTCGTAACAACTGTTCCTCGCTGAATTAACGTTACTCCTAATTCAATTCCTAGCTGCAACCGCTAATCAGAAATCGATGACATATGAGTTCTAGTATAAATTCATGATCGTAAATCATTCAAGAATAATATTAAGAACAAGCAATAAGCAAATATCAATGAACAAGATTAAATAAACTAGATCCTCATAACCATGGGTTCCTCCCTCAAATTTGCCAAGAGGATTAGTTTCTCATATTAAATAAAACCTAATCTATGAAATAAAATTGTGATGAAAGTGGGGAAAGAGATTCTATTTCAAACTCAAACTACTAGGGTTATCTAGCCTTAATAAACCTCAAAACCTAAAAGGGTCGTCCTTAGAGCCCTAATTTGTTAGAAAACTAAATTTCCAATATTGTCCCCAAATTTTCGCAATAATATTCTACGAGATAAAACTTCAGTGTTTTGGCCATAACTTCCTTGTCCTAAATCTAATTTACTCATTCTTTATATTGATAGAAAGAGAAAAGAAAGATTTTCAATATCTTATCAAATAGGTTTCTTCAAATTCTGCTTTAAAAACTAACCAAAATATCCCTCCAAGATAGCTGTCCTTCTAGACTCTTCTTCATATATAATTCCTTACCAAAATTGCCTCTTTTTCTATAAATTAGCACAAAGAGTCTATTAATTCCCTAAAACTCAAAAGTTAACTAAAACAATATGAAAATAAAGACAAAAATACAAAATTGACTCAAAATCCTATGCATTTAATGTCTGTTTTAGACACACATCAACAATTCTAAAAGTATTGTGACTGAAAGTAAAATAAACTGACAGCAATATAATGGGGGGAGAAATGAAAGTTTGGTCTCAACCCCCTTTAATTAAATGCAAAAAGGTATGCAATCCAATAGCCTAATCAAACATTCTCTACTCCTGCAATGAACGTCAACGTCACCAGTCCCTGTCACCTGATTCTGTTATGCCCTCAGCCTATTAAGCCATGCCACTTAACTAGCTGTTATAATAGTAACAGGGTTTGTTGCAGATAAAATTCCTAATTTCTCTTCTGGAACCCTAACCCCCAAAATTGATTAGGTTAGTAGTCAATTCCTCCTTTGATAAGTCTTTAGTCTTCGATATCTCTCACAAACTTGTCTACTTGGTTCCAGAGAGTGTTTCCCCCACACTAATCACGACCTCCATGCAACACATTGGTAAAAGATTCTTGAAAATTTCCTAATTCTATTTAGGGACTGAGTTTCCTCTTGGAATTTTATCTCTAATCGGTCGAGCTTTATCCAAACTTATTTGTAATTTTTTGAAATCTAAATTCCCAAATTACGAAACTTTAAAATCAAAAATAAAATAATGTTCACCATTGTTGGAGTTTACTTATTTTAAGAAATGGATAAATGTTTATGTTTTGACAGCTACTGATATATCACGGGCTTTGTATCAAACACTTAGACGAGCTACTGCGGCAACTCTGTGTTGGGGGGAAGCCCTGTAGGCGAGCAAAAAGAAAATTTGACTAGGGCCTGTATCTGATCGAGGATGAATAATCATACTTTTTATCTTACTTCGTATACTTGGCATAGTATCATTCGTTCACATAAATTTTTTAAAGATAGGGTTTGAGGAGGAAAAAAATTTATAATTATCTATTACTTTGAAAAAAATAACTTTCAAATACTCATTTATTTACTCCCTATGAATAGACTACATATACCAACCTATAACTTCACCCCAAGACCAAATTTATATCTTTTTTTTCCTACTATGAATCCAAATTTCTAACTTCATACCAAGACAAAATTCAGAAGAGTTTCAAGATTCTCAATTATGTTAGTTCTCCCAATATTTTTCCAAATCTTTCCCAAATTCCCATACATGAACATCATAGCCCTCAAAATATCTCTTAAAATTTGTTCACAATCTACTACACATCCGAGAAGATGATGAAGGTGACTAGTTAGAGTATTAAAGAGGACATAGCTCTAATGTAATTTTATATCTTCTATAGTGAAGATAGTAGAATTAGAAAAAATCAGAAAGTTTCTTCACTCTAGGCACGTGTGAGTGCCTTGTATAATGAAGCTGAAGCTGAAAAACTAGAGAAATAGGAGAAAGAAATATAGAGCAATTAAAAGGTCATTACAAATGACTTAATACAAATACACAAATACAGGTTAGTGCATACAAGAAAGTGCTTAGGAGAAAATGGAGCGGCATGAGAATGGCTAACATAGAGAAAAAAGCACATTCATTGTATGCAGGTAAAAATAATGACATATTTTCTAACTTGATTGTGTTTAATGAAGTTATGTGTAAACATCCAAAGTGGAATTTGGATGTACAACACGATGCTACCTATTATCCTCCGGGGTTGTGCAAGACTTTGCATAAAGTGCTTGAAGTTCAAAAAGATCTGGAATGACTGATGAAGGCAATATTCAATCCCCTCTAATTTGGATACTCCAGTCAGCAGATCATCTTCAATAGTGCATCCTATAGGTATAGATGTGGCTAAAAAAATGAGAGGAAATGAAAAGATTGTTGTTGATGAAGTTGCTGCTGAAATACGAGCATTACGAATGTCCTGACAAATGGAGATAGAAATAATAAGCAAGAAAATAGAGGCTCAAAAGCTAAGGGACTAATGTAGAAAAGAAAAGCAATAAAAGAAGGCTGAAATGAAATAAATTGAGGTGAAAATGAAACAAATAGAGATGCATCTAAACGTAGTGAATACACTAATTACGAAAGAACACCTCTCCCTAGAAGATGAAGAGATGAAACGCCATCTAATGTCCATTTTGTATGGAAAATGAATATTTATTTCCATATAATTTTTGTGTATTGTTGTAATGTATGCACTTTTTGTAATATTTGGTTAAGATTGTTGTAATATATACATCTTATGCTATTGTAATATATGCACTTTATCTAATTTCTAATTTAATACTTTTCTATGAAAACTATTATTATTTCATTTTCAAATTTAACATGTAATGCGAATTACAAAATTTATATTAACAAATATTTAATTTTTTATAAGTTTACGAAATAAATTAGAAAATATGTGGAGTAAAAAATTAAAGCTAATTGGGTTGATGACGTGGATGATAAATATATTAATTATTTATTGGTTGAGGGTGGGTTGGGGTATGATTGTGGGTGTGGGTAAAAAATTAAGTATAGTGGAATGGATTGAGGTGGATGAGTGAGAAATTAATTACATATTCTAGGGATGGGATGGTTCGGGGATGTTGCAGCGGATAATCTTAGTGTTTAGTGGATGGATGTCTAAATCCTTTAAAAGAGCATGCATGTGTGGACTCAACCAGAGTTTTTAATGAGATGGCATGTTATAAAGTGGGTGGCAAGAACCAAGATGCCATGTCATTTGTTCGAGGTTTAGAAAAGTTGCTAAGAATAACTATAAACGTTAGAATTACAATGGTTATTTGAGAAAAATAGAATATAAACCCTAGAACTTCTTATTATTGATATTCAAGTTCATTTTCGAAAAATATCAATACATTCTTCTTTTCTTCATACTACTCTCTCTCTATCTTTCCTTCATTAACTCTAATCTACCATTAATGACCCTATTATTTATTATTAGATTTTGCATTTGCCATGGATATGCAGTGAAAGATTGAAGTCAATAAGTAGTTTAATAAGGTTGACGATCAGTTCAAGAAGATTGAGGACAAATTTACCTCTCTTTTGGAGGACTATGCAAACAACAAGGCTAACTCTCATAAGAGGTTCAAGAAGATGGAGAAATCTCAAGAGCAACTAATGAGGATATAGCAAGATATTCACAAGTGGAGGAAGCTAGAGTTTTAAGAGAGAAGGATCTTGGGTATGTCACAATGACAGTAGAGTTGATATAGAAGGACTTAATGACTGAGGTGACTTTAACCCCTTCGTATCCAAAAAAGGACAGTATTCCTTTGTTGAAGTTAGATTTTCCTACTTTTCTCCATGGAACTCGAAAGCTTGGTTACGTTGATGTGAGAAGATATTTTTGATATATAAGGCCAACAAGGAAAGCAAGTTAGAGATGGCTGGTTTTTATTTAAACAAGGAGGCGCAGATTCAATATGATTCTTGGTTACTTCAAGAAAAGTATATGTATTGGAAGATGTTCAGAGATGAGTTATGTTTTAAGTTTGGCTCGCATTCTTTGAATAGTATGGTAGAGTTTAACCATCATAGATAGATGAGTGGCATGGGAGATTATGGGGTTGATGTTAAGGGAAAATCCCTCTCTTTCAGAATAGTACTTTATATAATCTTTCAATTGAGGACTATCAAATGTGATTAAGCTGTTGGTAAAAACATATGAGTCAGCTAACCTTAGGGCAGCCATAGTGAAATCATACTTGTTAGAATTAGCTCAAATGCTTCTTAGACGTCCCAAGCGAGCTAGGTGGTTTGGGGACTGGGCCCAAGATTCGAGTTCAATCGTCAAATAGTTGGGGTGCTAGTTTATGGTCAAAGACTAGTTTGGGCATTTTGTTAGACATATTAAGGCAAAGAAGAAGGAACCTTAATGTATTACATAGGGAGCTGAACTATGGTTTTGGAGACACGAGTGCAATACCAAGAAGGACAGTTTACATGTGTTAGAGGTAGAGGGTGATGAGAAAGATCAATTAGATCTCTAAGTTTATGAAGAAGTAAATCTGAGAGAAGATGATGATATGCTGGAGTTCTCATTGCACATCATTAATAGGAGCATTGGAAGTGGGACTCTCAAGCTGACGGGAAGAATCGAGAATAAGTCAACATTGATCTTGTTAGACATGCAAAGTATATTTGTTAATTCCAAATTAGTAGAGAAGTACATTTGGATGTAGTGAGTACTAAGGGGATGACTTCTCTCTTGTTGATGGATCACAAGTATCCTATAGTAAGTTTGTGCTTTATTGTGACTTGAGAGATAAATAAAAGTAGCTTCAGGTTTGATTTCAATATTCCAGAGTTGGGAACATATGACTTGGTGTTGGAAACAGATTAGATACAAGAGTGTAATCCAATGCTCTTTGATTTTGTAAAAATTAAAGCTACAATTAGGAACAGAGATCGTGAGATTATGTTTAAAAAAATATTGTAGCAGTAAAAAGATGGTTCAGCTGAGTTGAATCTTTTATTAGTGTCTACAATGAATTAGGAGTTGTAGAAGTGTCAAATTCATGAGTTTATGTTATCAACTTTATCTATAGTAGAGGAAGTGGCAGTATTGGAGAGAAGTGTTGTGCCTGTATTAGTATTAAAAGTGGAGTTTGGTACATCTTTTTTAGAACAGTACCAACTACAATTTCATAGGGTGTTGTAGAAGTACCAACATTTGTTGATAGGAGCCAACTTCTTTGCCACTTTCCTAAAATTGTGATCATAGAATATCACTTATTCTAGGTTTAACACTAATTTCAGTCAGATCTCATAAATATTATAGATTAACTACGAGTTACAAACACAAACAATAAGTCTGGGATTGAAAGAGAATCTAAACAAATTGTCAAAAAGAAATGGAGGGGGAGATCAATATAATTTTACAATTAAGTGATTCATGATAACAACATGACATTTTTTTGCAGAAAAAACTTAATAAATAAATAAAAATAAACAAAATTTTACCTATGACCCTTGATCAATAGATCATAAGAGAGCCCGACCACCCCTAAGATCTATCTCTGTTAATCTTATTGGTCAGATAGTGAATTACGTGCCCAATTAGAATTGAAACAACGAAATTAACTACTTAATTGCAATTTAGTTCTCATGTCCTTAATTGCACAAAATAAAAGTTAATAAAACAACAATCGAGAAATGGCCCAAGCGGCCCACGAACTCGTGCACCCCACTTTCCTCGCCGGGCCCTTCTCCTTGTTAGCCACCTGTCTAGCCATCGATGCTCCTTCTTCTAGCGCCAAAAACCCAAGTTCGTGCTCCATCTTTTTTCCTTGCATGTGTACACATTTGAGAAGTACAATTATGCATTACCTCACTCTAAACTTGGGAAATTTGTCAATAAACACCGTGAGATTAATTTTCTATTTCGGACGTAAAACCCACATTATAATACAGAACAGAGAGTAGAGGTGCTGAGAAATTCTTTCTTAGTATTGATCTATTGGCAGCTAGTATATGAGGTGTTCTCATCGAATAAATGAATGGAAGTACACTTGACCTCAAAAACAATGCCGGAATGAACCAAAACTGAAAAGATTTATCTTCTTTTTCTATACCAATTTTCGGGACCATAAATTTTTTGAATACTAGTGTAATTTTTCATATTCAAAAGAAAAAAATATCAGCGTCAGCGCAGCCTGTTCAAATTTTGTAATGTACAAAATCATCTATTCAGTCCGAATCTAATCCGTTCTCTACAATAAACATCTTAGTTGGTTGATATAGAGTTTGTTAGAGAATCATGGAAATCATACATTTTTTATTATTCTCATATTATTATTTTTTTTAGCTCTTACTGGCCTATCAATTCTGAAGGTACCTTTTGCAAATTGACTCAAAACTTATACAACATTACAAATCAACCCGTTGTAGTTTCTAAAAAAAGGCGAATGAGATAGCGAGTTTGGAACTTCTGAACGTCAATTTGACAGTTACCGTAGTCTCTTCAATGAAGAAAACTATCATCAACTCCTCCAACGTTTACTCGTATCCTCAAAAAGAGAATTCAATGTCGGAGATGGAGCATCTCAGACTTGACCAAAGTGTTCTTCCATCTCCATTAAATTTCACTATCCAAGACAAACATCAATTTTGTACCACACGTTTAGTATTTCTTTTTGGGAAAAAATTCTTTAAGTACCATGTGGTTTGCAAAAAAATCACTTTAGTACCCTGTGGTAAAGAACCCTTAATTTGAGTCATACCTCACCAATTTTCCATCACTTTGGTCCTAAAATTATGATATTACCCCTCCCTGAATCAGAACCTAACCAAACCCAATTCAACCGGATCAAACTCATATTCAATTTAATCCAATGGAGCGTAGAAAATAAGATATGACTCGAATTAAGATGAAATTTTACAAGAAGCATCTTAAAAATACGCAGAACTTACAGAAAAAATTTCAGAAATTTTAGAGGCCCGAAAGTAATTTTTTTTCAAGCGCTGAAACTTTGTAAAATTATATAAAATAAAAAATACATTCAATTAAGTTGAAACTTGTCCCATTGGGAAGAATCCTAAAAATACACATAATTTACGAAATAAATTTTAGGAATTTTAGAGGCACAAAAGTATTTCTTTTATTTTTCGAAGTGCTAAAACTTCGTAAAATCGTATAAAATAGAAAATACATTCAATTGAGTTAAAACTTGTCCCTAGAAACCCTAAGAACTTCCAATCAATTTAGGAACCATAATGCATCCCTGGAACAAGTTTCAACTTAATTGAATGTATTTTCTATTTTATGTGATTTTACAAAATTTTAGCATTTTGAAAAATAAAAAAAATACTTCCAAGCCTCTAAAATTCCTGAAAGTTTTTCTGTAAGTCTTGTGTATTTTTAGAATGCTTCTTGTAAAATGTTAGCTCAATCCGAGTCATATCTTATTTTTTACGCCCCATTGGGTTAAATTGAATATAGGTTCGGTCCGGTTAAATTGGGTTTGGTTAGGTTCTGATTTAGGGAGGGGCAGTATCGTAATTTGGGACCAAAATGATAGAAAATTGGTGAGGTATGACTCGAATAAGGGTTCTTTACTACAGGGTACTAAAGTAATTTTTTGACAAACCACAAGGTACTTAAAGATTTTTTTTTTTTTTTGAGTTTCGAGCCGACAACAAAATTTAAGAGTGGGCCTATGCAAATAAAAAGTAACGAAGGTGGGGAAGGCATAAGAATCCAATTGGTTTTGGCCCCCATGTGGTGCAATGAAACATGGAGGATATAAATGGTGGTAGTTCATATGATGAGCCCATTAAGAATGAATAAGAGAAGACAGCGGGGCTTCCTTCTTTAAAAATTGAATATTATTTAAGAAATTATTATTTAATAATGTCATTTTTATTACTAAAATTTGAATCTAAAATCGAAAATTCGGATTTCAACTCAATGTATGCCTTTAGTGGCGAAACTTATTACTTAATTTTCATTGAAAACATAATATTATGTTTATGGAACGACTAATCCCTAAAATGCTTACAGTTTAAATAATAAGATCCAAACTTGAAGTTGAAATTGTTTGAAAATATCTAAATCCCTTACTAATGCTGTCGGCAGTAACGGAGGAAGCAAGATCTGACTTGTGAGTAAATGGAAATCTTCCAAGAAAGTCCTGAACCTTAGTGCTATCTACAAAAGGAAAAGAAAGTGACCTCTCGAACGCCCAGGTTCCAATCTCCTTGCCTCTTTCCTTTCTTTTTGTCCACTCAATTTTTGCGACCTCATGTACCGACCTCATGTTTTTTACATCTGCTTTGATAAAAAAAAATATGTGTAAGTGATAATAAAAAAAATTAACTACTGCTGGTAAATTACAAATGCAATCTTTTAAATATAACATTTGTGCAGATCCAAAAGTACAACAGATCCTAAAATGTTTCATTTCTTATGTTCACTAAACAATTATAGAGGCTCTTTTAGGATATTAATAATTAATGGGGCTAAAGTAGTACTCTGCCTCTTCAAAGAATAAAAAGCGGTACACGGCAGAAAAAAAGTGTGTGTTCTTTTTCTTTTAAAATTAATAAACAAGTTCAACATCGGATATCTTTAGGTTCGGACAAAATTCCGGGTCTAGCCTGCTTGCACATCTTACATAGGAAAGCTCTTCTCACTAAAAAAAATCTACAGTTGGAGAACCAGAATTGGTCAACAATATCTGGATAATTAGTACTTAGTACTTACTATGTTGCTTAAACTTTTGATTGCTCATTATCTGTGGCTTGGGTCTGTTATAATGCTAAAGAGTCTTTAGATTTGATATGGAGTCGAGAATTAAAAGTTTAAGAATGCTATTTTTTAGAGTATAAAATCCAAAACCGTAAAGCTGTACGATAAATTACGGATGACCATTTCCTCGGCACGTATGTGGGGGAGTTTTGGCCCCTTGGATAAGCATCTCTTCAGGACATATAACATCCAATGTCCGAGGTTTTCGGGTTTTTTCAGGTTAGATTGTTTAGGATTTTTTTTAAAGTATATGATTTTTATAATGTTTTGGAATATGTTATCATGCGGAGGATTAACTCCTCAGTATGTTATCAATCGTATCTTACATAACGGATGTTCTTACTAAAAACTAAAATCACATTCATAAAATTAAATTTCTTACCACATAAGAATAGCTAATCTTACACATAGATCCATTTTGCATAGCCAATAAATGTTAGTACAAACGATATCATATTTATATTCAATCAAAAATTATATTTAAATTTCACAAATATAAAATTATAATTCAAATAATTACCTCTAAAATAAAAACCAATACACTACTTTACTGTGATATTACCGGGAGCAAAAAAAATCTTACATTAGTTGGACGGCAATATCCTCTTCCTGCCTTCCACCAAAAAAAACATATTATCCCGTCCTGCCGACACCTATAGCTTAAACGCCTAGTTTTAGGGTACAAAGCTGCCCTATGGGCATGTAATATAATTTTTTAAGTTTGCTAAAACGTCGTACTTGCATGTTTTGGTCCCAAGTTGATTTTTTATATAGTTAGATTAGATTATTGACCAACAAAACTTGGCAAAGAAACAGCCTCGTGTTGATCCACCTGACTCTAATAAACAATTCAAACTAGCCGCAATTTCACTTCCCCATTCGCGAGAAATTATCGGAACGGCAACAACGGTTCCCATTCAATAAATTAGTTCTGTTTCAACTATTTCTATTGGGGAACGAGAGTAGATTCTTCGTTGATACAACTACATGTTATATTCTGAAATTCAACATTATTTTTCCGATAATATTTTTTAAATTTAAAACTTCAAACTCACGACTATTTCCAAAACTATTCGTGATCTACCTCAATTAAAAAAAAGGACAAGGCGAAAGTTTAAGTTTACGCGAGATTTAAATTATCTAAAAGAGAACAAATATAAATGAAAAAGTCAGGACCTAAATATTTCTCGACAACTCTAAATTGGTCATTGCTTGTGTTGGTTATGTATATGGCAACAAATACCATATGCTCAACTAAAACAACTACAATCAACAAATTGGTCTCATCAAAATTTACAAAAATCTTTCTTAAAGAATTAGCAAGGTTTCTCAATTCGACATGATGTTGATGCTCTTAATAGATTAAAGCATAATTTTTTTTTCTGAGGAAGTTAAAGTGGACAAATGGCCAAGAATCTAAAGAGACCGGTCCTTCAAGTTTAGAAGAGGCGACCGATTCCCGGAAAACTCTCCTGTAGAAAGAGTGGTGACCACCATCTTATTGTTATATCAGAACAAAAACAATAATCGGCAACAGCTTTCCACTCATTGCGTTCCCCATTTCGCTTTGGAAAACGTTTGAAGTACCATTACTAAAAAAGAAGAGATTCCACTCTACCCCGTCTTTTACAGTACTAACGCTACTTGAAAGGTCAAACACTTATGAAATCAATAGAAATTTAATTTGGGGATTCGGATATTGTATTAGAGCGAGATAATTTCTTATTCGTTTTTGTAGGAACACGATCTTCTTTTTTGCACGTTAATGAAATTTAAATTTGTGCTTTTTTTAACTAGATAGATTTCGTTTGAAAGAACAAAAATTCTACATCATTTAAAACAAAAATGATGAATAAGTTTATAAGTTTTGAATTATATCAACACAATAAAAATTTTAACAAAATCCTCCAAAAACAAATATAGAAAGATCTACAATATGCCCTCTTGGCTTTCCCATTACCAATGGAACATCTATACGACCCCTTTATTTTTCGCATAAAAAGTATGGGACTTCATTTTCTCGATAAACATTTTTCAGTTAGACAAATGGATTTTGGATAATATTTTTTTTCTTTACGGAAAGTATTGGTGTATTTTTGACCATGAACGATACTTGCCAGAAAAACAAACATAATTGGATAATAATTGGTTGGACCTGAAGGGATAGCAAACAGCACTATAATTGAAGATCATCCAATTAACATTTAGAGTGACGCTGTTGTATCCAATAAATTACAGGAATCGTCAATCAAGTGATCATCCAGCTAATAAGAGAGTAAACACTTGCAAGGGATTAGCAACTTATTACACGAATAGAGTATATGTCGAATCACATAATAAAACCGGACATTGCTCGTATCTAACTACAAGATCGGTATGCAATCCGAGTGTCACTGATGAGTTGGGAAGATGGATCACGGAGGAGGTTGAGGAGGCGTCATTGGGAAGTAGAACTTGGATGTGTGGCCGGTGGTGGTCGTGTGCGGAGGGAAACAAAGACTTTGGGGTGCTTGGACGAATGATTTTGATGGAAGAATGGCACCGGAGCGAGGAGAGGCCGAAAATGAGAATCCTGATGATGCTGCAGCAGAGAACAGTGCCATTGGTGTAGCAGTGACTTGGCTATCCGTTTGCCACACCCAGCTGGGAAGTCCGTGAGAAGAACTTAACCCGATGGTCTTTTCGGATGTTTTATCCTGCCGAACGAGATGAAGAGTATAGTTAGAATGGACCTCTTTGAGGCAATATTCGGCCAGTATAGTTAGTATTAAATGGTGTCCGTTGAATTGGTCTGTCTGCCAATGTCAGAGGCAAAATTCAGCTAACAAGTTCAATGGAAACCAGAGGATCTTTTCCCAGAAATTGTAACAGAACAGAGGGTTACCTCTCTACGGAAAAAACCAGTATATACATTGTTCCGTGAGGGATCCGATGCCCGCAGCCCTTGGAATGGTGGAACACCTCCTACCATGTCCTCGTGGATCTCCATCTGCAATTGAATCAAGGGATCACATCAGTTCTTTTACACTTGCCATTATAACAAAAACATGCTTTTGAAAGGGAAAAAAATGATAGAAAGTTTATGGATCGTCGGACAAGAAGTTACCCCAGAGTCCCTGTGATATAAGGTTGGGACCACCTGGTACGGAAAACCACCTTCCCTTTCTTTTGAGGGATGGCGTGAAGGGGATATGCCTAAATTCAGATCAAGATTGTGCTCGCTACCTGTATCAGATTGACTGAAGCGTTAAAACAAATGACATAGACATTCATCTGAAGCGTTAAACATTCAACGGGAAATCATTTACTCACATTCGTTGGTCATCTCAGAGATCGTGTCCCCTTGATATGCACTCGGGTCAAAGTTGGTCACTGCCTCCCGTCCGTTGCACTTGATAGCTGCCTTGTCATAAGCCCTGAGATTTACGTACAACCAAAAGGAACATAAGGTTGGATGAAACCCTATTGAGGTTGCAAACTGAGGCAAATTAAATTCAGAGTCAGAAGAATGTCATTTGAGATCACAAGGACCTTGCAGCTTCTACTTCGTTGTCGAACAACCCAAGATAAATATACCTGCAACCAAGCATCGTAATGTCCATGATGCAAACACCATGCCAATCATACCTAGTCAGAAATAGCACAAACCATCGGTTTGGCAATAAACTTGCATCTATCTCCCAAAGCCCAATCACAGATTGTTATGATCCTTATATCGACCCTAACAACAAATAGACACACAAGTACTCCTGAAACATGACTCCTTACTTTTTCCCAAGGAATTGTCCCATTCTCGCCTCCCATCGCCCGCACTTGTGCAATGTCACGCCTCTGTACTTCGAGCTGCCTCTGGAGAACCCAGTGCTCTGGCGACGCAGGATATGAACAAATTCTTCCTTGCTCAAGTTCTTCAGCTGATAAATCGGTCAAAGCTAAACATGAGAAAACCACAACCCCACCAACCAACCATTTCATCCAACGCTTCAACTACAAAGTCCAACCTGTTTCAGCTCCTCTTCATAGTCCCCAAGAGCGAAATTGATGTCAGCATCAACACCCCTGAACTTGATAGCAGCACGATCATACGCTCTGATCAAACAACGCCACCAAAGTATCAGAAAAACGAAAAAAGAGACGCATGGATGAAGGTCTTCCATGAACACCCGCCCCCTCGCAAACAACAACATCGATATTAAAGATGGAAGAATTATGTGTGTAGTTTCACAATCCTACCTAGCAGCAGAAAGAGCAGTGTCAAATCCACCTAAATAAACTTGCTTCCCACAATCCCTGCACAAACAGAAAAAGAAACAGAAATCGAATTAGAGGAAACAGTTATATCCACCAAATCAATAAAACAACTAAAACTAAGAAAAACTAAGAAGATAAAAAAACCAGAAAAAGTCAACAATACACCCGCAACCTCTCCAGCGGAAAACTAACGCCGTCATTTACGAAGTTAAAGAAAAATAAAGCAAAAAAAGAGAGAAGAAAAGAAACGTGAGAGAGAGCGAGAACTACCAAATATGAGATTCCCAGCGACCAGTCCTCCGGTAGAAGGTGACCCCGCGGTACTGAGAGCTCCTGGAGCGTGGTCCCCTCCGGCTCTTCTTAACCGCCGTCGCCGGCGAAGTCACCGCCTGCTGTACCACCCTCTCCGCTTCCTCCTTCCCATCTCTCTCAACTGCTCCCAACAACCTAGCCGGAAACAGCTCTCTTGTCGCCGTCAAGCCGCCGCCCCGAACAATATCGAACTCGATCGTCGGTACTCGTGCAGAGCACGAGTCCTCGGCGTCGGCAATGACAACCGAAGACAAGGAGTCCGAGGTCGCCGCATCCCCCGGCGTCCGGCGGAGATTCCACTCGCCGGATTCCATCTCGTCGAGGTTGAGATCCAGCATCTTCGCCGGAGTGAGTAGGTAAGTTAGTGTTATTTCCGGGTATCGTAGTTCCGGAAAGATCGGAGTTGGAGTGACGGTTACGGACCTAAACGACGCTTTTGGTGAAGCGTAACTAGACGATCCGTACAATAACCAACCGGCGATTAATTTTGATTTCTTTTTTTTTTTTTAGGGAAGGCTCGTTAAGGGAACATTTTTTGGGAGGAACAAAGTTGGGGGTAATTATTTATAAAGAGAGTACTTCATTTAATTAATTTAATATGAATTTTGAGCTTTGAAATAGGTGACCGGATGATGCGGTACCCGGTACCTCTCTTCCACATCTTGTTGATGTCCACAGATTTTTTTGAAGTTAAACAGGTCGGAGCGAAGGAGTGAAGACACTGTTTCAGATGATTTTGAGTGATATTGATATGTCCTATTATTTTGATATCGGTACGTGATTCCAATCACGCACGAACATTTTTCATTTTTGTTTTCGTGTTTAAGTATTTTGTTTTTAAAAATATTTTCATGTCTCATCCTTTCAAAACGATTTGAATTGGAGGCATTCCGTACCCAATCTAACCTCGAGATTTTTTTCTTCACAAATATATTATAATCAAACTTCAATTTGGTACGAATATTTTTGCATATTTCTAAGTAAGTACGATGTAAAATAAAAATGTGGGCATTCGTCTTTCTTTTTGCACTTCAGGCGTTGTTGGTGTTTGGTATAAGTTTTCTAAGAATTACTTTTTTACTATTTACATTTATTCTTTTCAAGTTGGACAATTTTTTTTACGAAAATCGGTTATTCTATCTTGAATGAACGTTTTTATATTTCAAAAAGAAAATATTTTACGGCTAAATTTGCTTTTAAATACTCTTATAATCTGAGATGTGTCTGGTTGCTAAACTCCCCGGCCCCCATAGCATATCCCTCAATTCTCTCTCTACGTCTCTCCTGTATTTTTCTTGTTGGTTTTGCTAATAAGCACACGCGAGGAATCGCCGGCCGTTGTCCCTCCGCAGCTAAGACGCTTGTATCTTTTGGTTTACACTGCCCGGAAAATATTTCTGTAACTCAGTTTCGATCTAATTAGTACATTTATTCTTATTACGTTTTAAAAATTTTGAATTCAAGGTCTAAATTAACTTATGATAATATATATATATATATATATATATATATATATATTGCCCCACCGTTGATTTGGTTATTGTATTTTATTGAGTGGGCCTGGGAACAACAGCAATTCAATTATTGCATGATGTACTTGTATACTAAAATGTGCACATAGGCCCCGTTAAAATAAAATCCCATCTGATAATGTAACGTTGGTATGTGGTAATTTGGGTAACATTCTGGATGGATAATGAATGTGGATGTCAATTATACATTTATTGTGAGTGCCTTCTCGAATTCAGATATAAATCATATTCAAATCTTTACATTTTAATTAGATAAGGGCATAATATGTATTGCTAAGAACCTACCATTATATTATCCGACTTTTAAAAAATATATACATATATATTAATTTTAAAATCATATTAAACTCACAATTTTCAACTTACTCATTTTATTTTTGTATTTTTTTATATTGATTTATTTTTAATGAATGAACCAATTGCATTCATTATTTGGTATGTCTATATTAATATTTTTAATCTCTCCTGACATTTGAGAACAATCAAATGCTATTTTTATTTTTAATAAGATGATTCTCTTAAAATAAATTTGTTTGTGTTTACAATTTATGCTTGTACTCTAAAAGTTAAAGTGAAAAAATTCAATCAAGTTCGGATAAACAACAAGAGTAACTATGACTTCTATTCTATCCGGTTTTTGGATTATGACTAAATCGTAATTTCTAAAAAAGATAAATGTAACAATTTAGATCCAACCTTTAAAAACATGGTAAAGATATGGATCCTAAATGTGCACCATTTTATGGGACCAAATTAGGACCTATAAAGGCATAACCACGATGTTCCTCGTTTATAAGAGCCAGGGGTAGTATCGTCAAAAAAGAAAAATTGAAAATTTGGGTGCGTGCGTGGCAACGATGCAAGGACCAAGGGATTTCACACGTTTGTCACTTTTTAGATTTAGTTTGTTTTTGAATTTTGATTTTAATTACATCGCGAGCTTTAATTTCTATTTAATTTCACATATGATTTGTCTTTTTATATTCAAATAATTTTGGTGAAGGTTGGTGTTCACGCACATTTCTTTCTATTTAGGATTTGGATTGGATCTTATTATTAAATTCGTAAAGAAGAGTCTATAAGAAAAAAAAAACTAAATGGTGAAGAAATAAGAAACATGTCATTAGAGAGCTTGTTCAAGTTTCACAGTTTTCAATAACTATCAAATCTTTATTGAAAGTTACAAAACAATAATGATTGGCTTTTAAGGAGACATAATTGTGCCACTTGTCACCACGCGGGAGCTCGTTAGTCCGCCCTCGCATGGTAAAGTTCTGTTTTGTCCCGTGGTTCTTGGAGTTCAACACATCAGCTCCTACAATGACTCGATAATCTTCAATTGAGTCCTTCCTTTCCTCTGGCACATTCGAACATTCCCGATTATCCTAAAGTTGCTCTGCTGGTACCTCATGCATAATTGGAGACTTTGATTTGTTGATACTTAAAATTCATTTTTTTAATAAGAATATTACTTAATTATTTATTTAACTTTCTTATTATTTGTAATTTTAATAGGAAGATAATTGAGCATGCCATTTGATATAACCATTTAATAGTAGTTTATACATTTAGATTAAATAGTTTATCTTAGTTATCAAAAAATTTATCTGATTATATCAAATAGCTTACCCTTGTTATATTAAATATATAATCTGATTATATTAAATAGATTATCGAATTATATCAAATAGTTAATCCAATTATATCAAATAATTTATCTGGTTATATTAAATAATTTAACTAGTTATATCAAATGAATTACACGATTATTGTAAATAGATTATTCATTTATATCAAATAGTTTACCTAGTTATATCAAATAATTTACTCAGTTTATTTGATTATATCAAATAGATTACTTGATTATATCAAATTATTTATTCAGTTATATCAAATAGTTTATCCAATTATATAAAATAGATTCCCTGGTTATATCAAAAAGATTACCCGAATGTGATCAAATTGTTTGGACTATAATGATAAAATAGTTTTTCTCATTATTTTCAAATGGTTTTCATTTTTAGGATTAAAAAATTATTCTATTATAGTCAATTAGTTTTTAATGTATTGATATGATAATTTCTCCAATTATGATCAAATGGTTTATATTGTAATAATCAAATAGTTTTTTCGATTATGATCAAATATGTCTTACTTTTAATATTAAAATATTTGTTCTATTATTATGATCAAATAATTTGCAACATAGATTAAAAAATTACTCTATTATGATCAATTAGTTTTCAATGTATTGATATGATAATTTCTCCAATTATGATCAAATGGTTTATATTGTAATCATCAAATAGTTTTTTTGGTTATGATCAAATATGTCTTACTTTTAATATTAAATTATTTGGTCTATCATTATGATCAAATAATTTGCAACTTAATGATAAAATAGTTTATCTTGTTATTTTCAAAAAGTTTTTATTTTGAGGATTAAAAGATTTGTTCTTTAATGATCAAATAGTACAAACTGTTTTAACAAAATCGTTCAAACTATTTTAATAAAACCAAATGAACTATTTTATTCTAAATATTCAGATCTGTGGTATTATTCAACTTTAGAGAATTCAAAATATTTCTTCGCAAAATATCAAGTTATCATAAATGCTAAAAATATCAAAGAATCAAATTAAAATTATTTTAATTTATTCAGAACAAACTATTAGTATGGTTCAAAGTAACTGATTTATAATTACAATCTCTTGCAACAGAAAAGAACCGAAACCATTTTTAGCACAAAAAACCAAATCCGTTAGATACTCATTCCACCCAGAAAAACCAAAAATTATTTTCACCAACAAAAATAATAAATCACATACACTGCAAGAAATAGAGATCATTAACATCGAGGATCGCAGTCAGATCCTTGTCGTCACCGACCGCGTTAAACGTTTTCCTCATTGGTGTCCACCTTCTCGTCTAGGTGAGTGTGACAGATTTATGTTGAGAGGGGGAGGAGAGACAAATGGGAGACAAGAAGAGAATTGAAAAAGACAAAAATATTTCTTTATTTTTTAATTATCAGACTAACGATATTTTTTATGGGAGTGGATTTGTTGGAGACGCTTTATGAGTCCCCATATGGGGACTAGGGTAATTTGGTAAAATTCTATTAATGAAATTCTTTCTCCATAATCTCTCAAATACTACCTTTTTTGAATTGGTTGATTTCTCTCTCCCATTAATTAACTCCTACCTAATTAGTCAATAAATCAATAAACTAGTAAACCAATAAATCAATAAATCAATAAACCAGTATCAATAAATCAATAAACTAATAAATTAATAAATCAATAAACTAAAAAATCAATAAATCAGTATCAATAAATTAATAAACCAATAAACCAATAAACCAATAAACTAACAAACCAATAAATCAATAAACTAATAAATCAATAAACTAAGATCAATAAACCAATAAACCAATAAACCAATAAACCAATAAATCAATAAACCAGTATCAATAAATTAATAAACTAATAAATCAATAAACCAGTATCAATAAACCAATAAATCAATAAACTAATAAACTAATAAACCAATAAATCAATAAACCAATAAATTAATAAATCAATAAACCAGTATCGATAAATCAATAAACTAATAAATCAATAAATCAATAAACTAAAAAATTAATAAAATAGTATCAATAAACTAATAAACCAATAAATCAATAAACTAATAAACCAATAAATAAATCAATAAACCAGTATCAATAAACCAATAAATCAATAAATCAATAAACCAATAAACTAATAAACCAGTAGACCAATAAAAGGTAAGTTGACATTGTGAAAATGGAGGTATTAAATATCTCGGGATTTATTTAAAAAGAGGAGGTATTAAATGTCTCAATTTTTATGGGAAAGAATATCAAAGGTTAGTGTTTAAATTTAAATTTGCTTAAAAAGAGGGATATTTATGATAATGGGACTATAAAGAAGGAATGCATTAAATACTTGAGTTTTTTAATATTGATAAACTGAGAAAAAAGAGGAAGTCATTAATTATTTGACTTTTTAGGTTTGGGTAATAGGTCAAAAATGCCCTTGAGTTATTTACACCATTAGATCAGAATATTTTTAAAAAGATGCTAATCAGATGGTCTAGATTTGAGTCCCCATATGGGAACACTCTGTATAAAGTCCCCATAGAATCCAAATTCATTTTTTATGGACCATATGCAACATTTACGGTCTGTTGCAAGATGGGCGTGACAAATTTTGTGCATACATGAACAAACCTTGTTTCCATTTTATCGGACGGAAAGTAAAGATAAGAGTGAGGGTTTTTCAAAGTGGAAAAGACAAATGGAGTGGAATTAAATGAAATATTTATGAAACGCGGAAGGGTCATAAAAAAAGTCTGGGATGAATTGTGATCTGTGAGAACCAGAGCGAACAGATGTTATTAATATACCGAATTAAATATATTTTTTATGGCTGGAAAATTGTTAAACTAATGTAGTAGTCATGTCGATAAAGTTAGTTTAAATAGTTAGATGAGAATGTAACAAGAATTTTGATCAAATTTAACTATGTGGTTATATATATATATGTATATATATATATATATATATATCATAAAATCATAGATGCATATTGTATTAGTACTATTTAACCAATGTAACCATTCATTTACATAAAACCAAATAGAAAGAATTATTGATTTTTTGTTCTGTTTTTGCTTCCTGAAATGATCTGATTTCTACGAATCCAAACACCGCACACAATAAAGGCATTCCGCACCAACTTGCCCAATTAAAAAATGTTGTTTCTAAATATAGATCATAGCATTTAGAGCATAATTTGTGGGACAGTTGGCATTCTGGGAAGCTGGTGATCGAGATTAAGGATATGACTGATTTCACATATTAAGTAGAATTTTTACGTAATGGTAAGTTTTATTAATTCACTATGATATATATATTCCACTAAGTATGATATTCCTTATATCTATATTAAAATAAGGTTTCGATAGGTGACATCGTCAAAACCTTACTAAGGCAAAAAAAAAGTATGAGAGAGAAAAAATACATCGCCATATTAAGTAAAATTAAAATTAGAATTATTACGCAAGTACCTAATCTCTTTATCCGAGAAGGAATTTTTCTTTTGTCAATGAACATTTATTTTCAAATAATTTACTCTCGTAAATATTTGTATTACTCGAGGGGCAAGTATAAATTTTAGGGAAAAGAATCTTTAAGTACCATGTGGTTTGCCAAAAAATCACTTTAGTACCCTGTGGTAAAGAACCCTTAATTCAAGTCATACCTCACCAATTTTCCATCACTTTGGTCCCAAAATTACGATATTGCCCCTCCCTGAATCAGAATCTAACCAAACCCAATTCAACCGGACCAAACCCATATTCAATTTAACCTAATGGAGTGTAGAAAATAAGATATGACTCGGATTGAGCTGAAATTTTACAAAAAGCATCCTAAAAATACGCAGGACTTACGGAAAACATTTCAAAAATTTTAAAGGCTCGGAAGTAATTTTTTTTTAAAGTGCTGAAACTTCGTAAAATCATATAAAATAGAAAATACATCCAATTAAGTTGAAACTTGTCCCATTGAGAAGAATCCTAAAAATACACATGATTTACGAAATAAATTTTAAGAATTTTAAAGGCACAAAAGTATTTCTTTTATTTTTCAAAGTGCTAAAACTTCATAAAATCGTATAAAATAGAAAATACATCTAATTGAGTTGAAACTTATCCCAGGAAATCTTAAGAACTTCCAATCAATTTAGGAATCAAAATGCATCCCTGGGACAAGTTTTAACTTAATTGGATGTATTTTCTATTTTATGTGATTTTACAAAATTTTAGCATTTTGAAAAATAAAAAAATACTTCTAAGCCTCTAAAATTCCTGAAATATTTTTTGAAAGTCGTATGTATTTTTATGATGCTTCTTGTAAAATTGCAGTTCAATCCGAGTCATATCTTATTTTCTACTCTCCATTGGGTTAAATTGAATATGAGTTCGATCCGGTTGAATTAGATTTGGTTAGGTTCTGATTTAGGGAGGGACAATATCGTAATTTGGGACCGAAATGATGGAAAATTGGTGAGGTATGACTCGAATTGAGGGTTCTTTACCACAGGGTACTAAAGTAATTTTTTGGCAAACCACAGGGTACTTAAAGATTCTTTTCCCTAAATTTTATAGAGATTGAATGAAACTGCTTTCTAAAAAAAATGAGCTGAAGATAAAATCATAATTCACAATAATCGTTTTGCCTTTTGGTTCTTCCAATGTAAGACATATGCAGGGTTTGACCGCCACTTGGTATTGAACTATACCACTTATGATCGATAAATCAGAAATTTTGGTTTACTATCGTTGAATTTACAGCTAACATTTTCTTAAAAAAATAAAGAAAAACAATAATCAGATTCGTTAAAATAATGAGGAGTTAATTTTGATTTCAATCATAATTAAGATGGCAGTTAAACCATATGGTTAGAACCGCTCTAACTCAGATTAATTAATTATAAATCATTAGTCGACCATCCTAATACCATGGCGAAGCATAAAATAATAAAGTGACAACATAAAAAAATTTTGAATATGGAAAATAGCTGCTTCGGATTGATTCCCCAACGACCAAACGACTGTACCATGTTTCTTCCTAGTTGGGATGTGGACCAGGCAACAATAAACAGCCAGACCCACTCGAGTACTGTCGAACTTATTGAAGTGAATTATGAGTTTGATTTATCAAACTAGAATTGATAAAATAGTAAGAGATTTAGATTTAATTAATAAGAGGTTTGGATTTAATTGATAGGTTTTGTCTTCAATACTCACAGATAGTATAAAAAATAGAAGAATCATCACTAATAAAAGCTTACAAAAACTAATTAATTGACTTATCAATAAAAGTTAGTTAAAATTCTAGTAAATTTTGATTCAATTAAACAGATTTTGTGTTCAAACTTGCAAATATAAAAGATACTAGGAGAATTTTCTCTAAAATAGAGCTTAAGATGAGCTTGCTACAAATTAAAGAGATGATTGGGAACATCCGTTGGTGGTTATTTACTTTACTGTTTAATAGCACCCATCTTGGAAAATTTCGATCGCAAAAACTACATTATACGTACTTTTAGTATGCCATTTCCGTTTCCATGGACAACTACTTCAAGCCATACAAAGCTGACCTGATGCTAGTATACTTATTGTATTCAACTATCAAGAATGAATAAATATTAGGAAAAAGTGTGTTTTATTATTCTAAGATTTCACATATTTTTTTTAGAGGTAAAATGGCGCAAAACCTATATTAACCAAAGGAGTACAATATACACAAATACAACATAAACATACCAAACAAAAATCAAAACCAATCCGATGAGTAAAAGGTGACACAGGAGGGGGGGAGCGAAGGGCGATCGAATAGATCCAAAGGTCATCAATCGAGGCGGAATTCTACCGAAATAAAATTCGGCAATTAAACTCAAGACCCAAAGGTCGAGAGGACAATTGAGCGTTAACTCAGCAGATTGCCAAGGCCGACGTAAATCAGCCGAGGCAAGATTATCCACCCGCACACGAAGGACAAGCATCGACAACAAAAGTCAACAGCAAAAACAAACTAAAGAAGCAACAGAGAAATAAAAATAAAAGACAACAAACACATTCTGCAGAAGGACAACAACACCAACAACAACAGGATAGCAACATCAAACTAAACAAGCAACAGCAGAATTAAAAATAAAAGACATCTTCATCAGCCAGTCTGATTCAAGGTCGTCGACGAGCTGAAGGATCGGGACATTGGAGTACTCGCCCGATCTGTCGCTGTTGCAGTCGCAAAACCCAGAGGAGCCTATGGTGGAGCACAGACTGCAGAGGAGGATGGCCAGAGAAGGAGAGAAAATGGCGAGATGGCGGTACGTACAGGGAAGGCGGCAGACTTGCACGGACGACAGCGGGCTAGCACAGACAAGCACGGACGAGCCCTCGACTAACGCGGACGGCGACGGGCTGGCACGGACGAGCCCAGGAGAGCCCCGGACATACATGGACGGCAGCGGTTGGCACGGACGAGCTCGGGTGAGCCCCGGACAAGCACGGACGGCGGCTGGCAAGTACGGACAAGCTCAGGCAAGCTCCGGCTAGGCACAGACGATGACGGGCTGGCACGAACGAGCACGGGCTTGGCTGGGATAAGGTGGACGTCGACGATGATAGGAAGCAGAGAAGCCCTTCAAAAAGGGGGGAAAGTCAAGAGAAAGGTAAGCTCCCCAAGGAGAGATAGATAGATATATTATAAAGGAAAGGAAAGGAAAGAGAGATTGAGGGGAAAAAGGAGAGGAAAATCGGGGATGGAGTTTAAGGGTTCTCCACCCTAAAGGTTTTGTCTAGAGAAAGAAGATATTTTTAGGAAGATATTTTTTTTGAAATAAGATTTCACATATTCGAGTTGAGGATATTTGGTTTATAATTAAAATTTTACTCTTATACTTTTCAAAAATTAGAATTCCCGACAGTTAATCACACTAAAAGTGCCACTTATCTTGACCCCCAAGCCAAAATGACTTAATTATCATCAAGTCGTGTATGATATGTTAAAGTAATTAGTTATTAAATCACTTCCAACTTTTCTTTATCATCTCAAACCTTTCCATCATCTCCTCTTCCTCCTCCCCCAAATTCCATCGTCCTATTCCGGATCCTCTCTCTCCCATACCCCAAATTATATATTTCTCAAAGCACTACTGGTCAGAAGAAGCAAGCCCTTCCCAACAGATTTGTTTTGGTGAAGATGGTGGGCAGCCCTTCCCACGAGATAAAGCTGCGTTCTTTACACAAACAACCACCCTAAAAAACCAACGCCAAACATAAAGTCTTGGAATTTCCATAAAACAACAGTTACCCGCTCAACCAAAACTCGAGAAAACGAACAAATACAATAAATTAAAACAAACGAGACAAAAAGGTAGCCTATTGAACACTCCGGTTAAGGGGTATTAATTAGGTGGGGACAAATACCTTGTCATTATATAGGGACAAAGTTAATTTGGTAAAATTTAATTTTTTTCTCTATTAATTGTCTATAATTACCCACCTACCTAATTTGGATTTAAAATCATAACCATCCACCTAATTTGTCTCTCCCATTAATTAAGTACTTTCACTCTCCAATTAATAATATTTTTTCCCAAAACTCTAATACTAGCTATCATTAGTTCTAATCACGATACATTACTGGTTTAAAATCTCACGTTACTGATTTAAAGTCCTATGTTACTGATTTAGTTTCCTATATTACTGGTTTATTATCTTTTGTTACTGATTTTCTTTTTGACATCATGCATCGACTCTCATTTTTTTTATATTATAAAATAGGTCTACACAAACACAAAAACCAACAACAGAAAAACACATAAACCACTAACACATAACCAAAAACTAATAACATAGAAACTTGACCATTAACATAGGAGACCAAACCAATAACGTAGGAAAACTAACCAGTAACAAAGGGAACCGAACCAGTAAAACAGCAAAACAAACTAGTAATACAGCAAAATAAACCAGTCACGCAGTAAAAGAAACAAATAATGTACCAAAACAAACCAGTATTATGACAAGACAAACGAGTCACGTGAAGGGTTTAGTTTTGAGAACGAGAAGGATTTTGAGAAATTTGGTTAATTTCTTTTTCTCTCTATTAATTATCTGTAACCACCCACCTAATTCGTCTCCTGTTAATTACCTACTTTCTCTCTCCAAATAATAATATTTGTATCCCAAAATTCTAATACTAGCCATCATTAGTTCTAATCACCGGTAGGTTTTCCTCTTCTCAAATATTGGTTTAATGTCCCACGTTACTGGTTTAAAGTTCAACATTACTCGTTTAATGTCCTATGTACTGGTTTAGTTTCCTATATTACTGGTTCATTATCCTTCGTTACTAGTTTTCTTTTTGACACCATGCATTGACTCTCATTTTTTTCATATTATGAAATAGGTTTACACATACACAAAAACACACAAACCAGTAACGCATAACCAAAAACCAATAACATAGAAAATTTGACCATTAAGATAGGAGATCAAACCAATAACGTAGGAAAATTAACCAGTAACAAAGGGTGCGTTTGGTACGACTTCTGGACAGGACATAACAGTACTGGACAGACTAGTACTGGACAGAACTATTTGTTCTAGCTGTACTATCCTATGTTTGGTTATTTCAGTACATGATTGAATATTTTGTCTATTTCTCAATTGTATATGTATAATAATTTAATCTAAAATTTTGTTAAGACAAAAATATTCTTCATGATAACATCAGATAATATTCATTAAACTGAGTAAAATCAATCATTACATTAACAATAATGTTATATCATATAAATAAAATCTTTGAATAAAAAATCAGAATTAAAACTAAATATTCAAAAATAATTCTTATGAATTTAGATCATGTTAACTACATTATAAATATTTTTAATATGATATCACATAATTAAAAAATATGTTTTTGTAAAGATAAAATATTATTAAAAATTATTCATGCATGTACACTATATAACAAATGGGTATGTTAAATTTATTTATTTGAGTGATTAAATATATAGATTAACCACTTTTATATTTTTATATGGATTTATATTCGAAATATGAAATATAGAAAATTTAAATGAATCCTAATTAAAAAAATTGTAAATAAGATCTAAAAATTTTTAGTAGAGAAAATGATTATTAATGATTGAGTTAAATATGATAACAAATACGAAAAAAATAATATAAGGTAACGTGGTAAAAACATGCCATAAGAGATTTCTGTCATTGGACAAAAAAATTTGTCCCATGAAAATAGGTGGGACAAGAAATTAGGAGTGGGCTTGGACAAAGATTCAATTTTGTCTTGTCCATTTCTTGTGCCAAACATAGGCTTGGACAAAAAATTTTGTCCAGTCCTGTCCAAGCCTTATTACCAAACGCACCCAAAGGGAACAGAACCAGTAACTACGAAAACCTGGATGGATGCGGAAAATGTGAACAGCTTTTTTGTTAATTCTTTTTTTTTATAACTAATTAATTTATTCAAATTTTTGGATTTCCTAAAAAGGGGGAATTAAATGATAATTCGCCTAAAAAGAAAGAACCATTAACTACTCTCGATTTATTAGTTTTGGACAAAAGTCGTAAATATTCTTGGTGATTAATAGTCATTGGATCATAATTTTTTTGAACATATTCTGATCCAGTGGCCCATATAATTGTTCCTATATAAGGATAACCTCTCTTTAGTGTACACCTAATCCAAATTCCTCATTAAGCCTAGGCAAGTCAAGAAGCGGCTAAAGCTTATAAATTTGAAGTGAGTCATTACCTAAAAGAGCGATGGTAATAGTACCCTTGGTGTGGGGGCGGAGAAAAAATGCGGGGTTTTTAAGTCTGGTTCAAGTAAACCCCACCAAGAGAAGAGGGCGGAAGCTTGAAAATAATTAAGAACATGGGACTGGTCTAATAATTAACAATTCTAACACGTCATACATGACTTACTTAATCTACACGACACTTCATAAAAAAAATTAAGTCGTTTAATTTGCATGGTAAGGAAAGTCTCTCAGTCAACTGTTGGATATCATATGCCACTAATTTTTTGATAGCGTAAAGTAATGGATTGCAGTTTTAAACCATAGTGTATTGTCACCTTAGGTATTATAGTGCTTGGTTATAAATGTACGACGTTAATAAATGTATTATTTTCTCTTAAGTAGCAGAACCTTTTGAAAGGATTTTTTGGGTATAAAAATTGGAGTTTTTTTTCCTCAAATTATTTACTAGATTGCCTAATTTGATCAGTGTAGAGAAAAGTAATCCTTGCATTCTGCAGAGTGATTTCGGAGTTTTTTTTTTTAACAGATTTATCCACTAATAAATAAAGATAAATTGGGCAAGGATATATGTCTTCACATTCACATGGGTCACGTTTATTTTACCGACGAGGAGTTCAGACGTTACTATGCTAAGCAGAAACTATCTTAAGTCATCTTCCTTGTCCACTCATAAGCTTCCACGTAACACTGAACCCTCTACCTAATATAACAGGTTGGACCATTTTAATTAATTAGTACACTATATCAACTGATTTATATTATTTGCTAGGAAAAATATCTTCTGTGGACCCACGTAAAGATACGTATAATGTATCATCGTTGACAAGGGCTTATGCATCATACACCAGCTACGTATTTACGCCACTGAATAATATCCGCAATAAATTGATTCATGAATTCTTTAAATAATTCTATATCTTGTAATATTAGAATAAATATTTTTTGGCAAGCTACGAATGGACTTAAATAATATTTTAGGACCAACAAATATTCGTAAGAGACATGTTATATCAATAATTTGAATTGATTGATTAATAATGACATATAATTTTTAACAAACTTTAAAACTATGTCATTTTTAATAACGAATTTGAAAGTTCTAATTAAAACATGTTGGTTTAAATGTTTAAGGGTAGATATCACACAATAGGGGTTATAATTAACTCGACGTACTCCACCAAGACATGCAATAGAAAAGTTGATTAATTCAAAGGTAATAAAATTGTTGATTAGTATAGGAACTCCCGCCAATCAAAGCATGAGCAAACGTCGTCCAATAGCTACGGACATTTTTGTTTCCTAGGATTAGTTGTACTTGTTAGTTGTTACCACGTTAGACCTTTCTTTCTGGTCGGTTCTTAGAACGCCAATCTTAATAGGAAATCACCAGCCGAAATTTTGACTAGTTGGAGTCTCTATCCTTTATTTATTAGATAACGACTCGATGATGTTAAATTGTTTTTTTTATATAATTTTGTTGGTTTATTTATGATTAATTATGAAATAGTATATAAAAAATTAATTATCAACCTGATGTCTATTTCAAGATATCTTAAAAAAAATTTTGACTTGGACCAAATCATGGAAAAATTACCCATGATTAATTAGTAGTGAAAAAAATTTTGTGATCAAGTTACAAAAAAATCGTGAGTGATCAAATTACGAATTTTTTTCCATGAATTGTTATTTTTTATTCTAATAGTTTTTCCGGAAAAATTCAAGTTGAAAACTGATGTGAACATTTTTGAATAGCAATATCTTGGTATTCGGGGTATGAATAGAGACATATTTTGAAAGCGCATAACTGTTTGAGATCTAAGCGCGGCGAACGGCCGAAGGCATTTTGTCGAAGTTTCGACTCTTAAAATGTCTTATTTTGGAAGAAAATTATATTTTTAAGATAGAACAATATTTGCATAGAATAATTTACTATAATTTAACTAAACTTTCAATATAACTTTTGGGATACACCCCAAATGTGCGAATATAATTGGATCATCAAATTAATTTTCGATTAAACAATTTAATATCTTCGTAAAATATACGTGTTGAACTTAAGCCATCAGATTATGGCATAGAAATTAGACATAACTCAGATTAAGTTGAAATTGTGTATGCATGATTTTCAAAATAATTTTTTGAAAAAATGTAGGAAATCTTAAAAAATTAATTATTTTAAAAAATAAACTTAAAAAACTAATTGACAAAAAATAAAATGTGACTCGATCAAAAAAAATTTCGTGGCTTGGTACTAATGTCGTACATGGACATTAGTTTGGTAATTAAATTTTTTATATCATTTTCATAATTAACTATGAATAGTGATATTTTTTGAAAAAAAAATCTGTTATTTTCGAAAATTTGACACTTTTATACTAAGTGACGATATTTATAGAGTTGCATATAAATTATATCTATATTTGTATTTGAATTTTTTTTTTCATACGAATGGATAAAGAGCCTGGAAAGGTTTCATCTTAATTCGTCAATTAACTGTAATCAAGCTGTTGCGATTGTTTTTTTTACTTTGGACTAGGACGTTTCAAGTGGTGTTTTTCCATCCAAAATTACCCACGTGATCTTATATAGCATGACTACCAAATGCATAGATTATTAACACATGATTCTAATTTAATCAAACTTTCAGGAACCAAATCTGAAAGTAATTAAACGGATTTTTAAGTAATTTTAAATTTCCTATAGGATTTTTTATTTACCCTTGATTGACATAATGGATTAATGTTTAATTTCAAATTAAATTTAGGGAAAATGTTGGAAGAAAATCGTATTAGGACACGTAAAAATCGAGCGAGGCTTGCCGAGTCACCACCAGATATTACAAGGCAAGTGGCAATACAGATCGGTATGGTTGCTGTTTTTTCTCGTCCTTGGCAGGACTACGAAATGAAATGAAAAACATTAAAGCACATGATACAAAAGACAATCATGCAAATGAAATGTACATTTTTTTTTTGCATTGAGTTGGCTCGTTTTGTTTCTCAAATCGGTTACTATCAAATATTTTTTAGATCAACTAATCTTAGTTTAGTAGAATATAATTTGAACAATGACACCTTTTTTTTATAAATTTTATATTTTCAAGATACAAACTCCAATTTTTTAAATAAAACACTCCATTAGCAATTATTTTTATGAAATTGTATGGCATATAAACATGTATTACACGTACTAATACATGTTCAAGTAGGACAACATATTGCAGTGGTATCAAAATTGTCTCAGTAGATGTTTAACAATGCGTAATGACTCAAATTTGCAACCCATGTTAGAACTAAAATGAACACTTAAATTAATTGATAAAAACATCATTCAAATTTATAAAAAATATCTTGAAAATAAGCACTTGAGAATCGATCAATATTAATTAAATTTTTCATATTTTTAAAAAATTAATCGATTAGAATTAAATTAGTCTACAAAATGATTAAGCATATAAGGTACTAAGATGAGCCACAACGGGGAGGGCATAGCGCCCTTGCGCTCCAATGCATTCTTTTTTTGCTTTTTAAATAATTAATGTCAAGGAAAATTTAAGAAAATTCTTTGTTCCACTTTGCACAATTCTATTTAAATAATTTTTTATATTGATAATAATTTTATAAATTTTTTATTTCTAATGATCAAATTTATAAGGTTTAACAAATTTTCTAATTTATGTTGCAAAAAATAATTTTAAAACTCTATAAATAGAGTTCAATCTCATTTTATTTTTTTTCACAAATTTATAAATCATTCTCTCATCCGTCCACACTAATTTCTCAAACTTCCTCATCTTTTCATATAAATCTTTATTATTTTTTCTAAATATGGACCCAAATGATCTATCTAATTTTGATTCTAGTTCTAATAATTTATTCATCAAATTTATGAATCAATGGCAATCAGAAACCCCTGATGATTATGAGTTTACTAAGGGCATTAATAAGAAAATGCATGTCGATCATGCTGGATAAAAGCGCTCTACTCCACGACCAACACAAACTATCAACAGGGAGCGATTACGGGCATTATTGAGAAAATACATGTCGAGCATGCTAGATAAGAGCGCTCTACTCCACGACCAACACAAACTATCAACAGGGAGCGAGAAGTTAGTGATGAACACATAGTGATTGACTATTTTGTCGACATGCCAATACATGGTAATGATATCTTTTGACATAGGTTTTACATGCAAAGACTATTGTTCTTCTAAATAGTAGAGGTGGTGAGTGTGGTTGATTTATATTTTTAGCAAAAGCTAGATTTTACTAATAAATTTGAGCTATCGACATTATAGAAATATAATACAGCTATGAGAGTTCTCGTCTATGGAACAATCGCTAATTGATATGGCAACACTGTTCCACATCGGGGAAGTGGATTTCCACGCATTATAGATAACCTTGATTGCATACATTGAGAATGAAAGAATTTTCTAACCACATGGGTTAAACGATTTGCTAGAAGAAGTGTGAGGGAACAATTGTCCAACCACATTAGTTAAATAATTTGCTAGAAGAAGTGGGAGAATAATAATCATATTGAAAGCTGTTGATTCATATGACTTATGGATATGTCATACCTTTTTTTAGACACCAATGTACTATAAAAATCTTTTATTTTTACTGATGTATCAGGAAGTTGAACATCAAAAGTGAGCTACACCATTAGCAGTCGCTAATGGGATATGGAATATTTTCTTATTAAAAGTATATGTTCCTGATTGATTACATATGTTAAGTCAATTATAGTCCCATCATCTCTGAAGTATAAGATATTTGTTGAACGTCAATAGAGATATAAAAAAGATATTGAGAGAGCATTTAGAGTTCTTCAAGCTCGTTTTACATTAATCAAAATTCAATATCTTCTGTGGGATAAGAGATTTATTAAAAATGTTAAGCATGTATGGTATGACATAATATGATAGTGGAAGATGAACGAAATAAATAATTCTATTATTATTTGAAAGAATTTTTTTAACGAAAGATTCAATACTAGTAGTAGTGCCACTAACTATTAAAACTCTATTCAACGCATCAGATCTCTATTAAACTTTATAATTGTTAATTCACAATTTTGTAATAAAGAAGTTCATATCGCTTTAAGAAAAGACTTGATTCAGTATATTTGACAAAAAATAGATAGTTTTTGATTATTTAATTTACAATTATTTATAAAATTTTCAATTTCATTGTTAATTGTGTAAATTTCATATTTTTTTGTTTGTAATTCAAATTATTTACAAATATTTTTGTATTTCACAAAATTATTAATGTTGTTACGTTAAAATTTTCTTTCACATTTTTTATTTCATTTGTAATAATATTTGAATTTAATAAAGTTAATTAAATTTAAAAAATGACATAATGTTATTTTGAATACAGGAATAAAAACTGTAACAGTGATACGAGTGGAAAAGAAAAAAGCTAAGTAAAAAAACGAATGGTCTAAGTGGTCCACTCATTCCATTCACTTGGCCTTTCACTTTATGTTAGAGCCAGTACACCAGGAAGATGTTAAGCGTACACGTGGAAAACTGACAAAAGTTATGGTCCATTTAAATGGAAAGTAGAGAACAAAAACAAAGTGGAGACATTGATGTGGAATATTAAATAATTGGCCTTTTCTCCATTGGACAAATGATTTTCTAGTACCTTCCTGTTAAGGGAAACATCTTACCTTAAAATCTTTCGGTAAACTTATAATTCCAATTTCGGCAAATTTCCTACCGACTCTATGATTACGACTTTTCAACCGGACGTTGCCGGTTACTCAGGGAACTGGGAAGGCATCAAGAAACCCTATCCTAAGTCCAGGCTGCCAATCAGAAGTGGACACGTGTATAATATCTCTTTTCCTTCACCCACTTGTCTGTCCAATTAAATTAGTCTGATTATTGACTGTAACAAATATCAATACTATAATTTTTAGCATGTTGGGTAGACTTAAATATCAATTATGAACAAAAAAGTTTATGCAAAAGAATATTTAGATTAGTGACATAAAAGTAATAGGACGTGATGAAATCTACGGTTTAACTATGACAGGGTATATTTTTGGTATAATTTACCTTCAAAAGAGAATTTCATACTAGCCAAACAACTTTTACAAGACATTTTCAAAGTATTGTAATTTTTTAAATTACAGATATTCAAAATTAAATACCATCAAATCAAATTTTAGTGATCATTTATTTTCTTTTCATTTGAGAAATTTGAGCAAAATATCGTGTCAATAGACTAATTTTTGTTTTATCGATTAGAGCAACTTCCATTCATCCCATAATGTTAACAATTGATGGTCGTTCTACTCATAATTTTTAAAAATGCGATCCTACACGTAACTTGGAATAAAATATAGGGCAGAAAAGGTTGTAAATATGTCTACCTTACCAACCAGACAAAATTCGATTGGAGTAGATGAGTTGGCCACTTTGTTTGACTCAAACCACTCGATATGACTAGATTTTACCCAACCTGATCCAAAAAAAATTTTAAAACATATATCATACACTTGATTTTCCCAAATTAACCTAAAATAAACTAAAACATAAAAAAATTATATTAGTTATGATGCAAATTGACCAACATATTGAATTTTATTTTTGAACCCATAAATTATAGTGAATCAGAAAAATGATATAACAATATATAATTCAATTGATTTACCCGAGTGTCTGACCAAAATCCGGTAATTTGTTGACACTATGGCTCGACTTGTCCAAAGAACCAACGAAAAAAAAGGGGCTGGATTAATTAATTATTCCTGCGGAGTTCTGTACGAAGGCGGTAAAAAAGTAGGTGCAGAAGTGAGTTTAATCCTTGGAAATTGTAAAGAAAAAAAAGAAACAGCAATCTGTTATATATATTTATATATATATTTGGAAAGAAATCACTCTGTTCAATTATTGAAAAAATAAGATCTATGTAAATACGCAGGTCCCGTCTCGTCCTGTCAAAAACCGAATTAGATAGGTGTCAATACCCCAGTATTGTGTGGGCCTCCGGCCACCGTGAAAGCTTCACCCAGGGCCACTCTCCTTGCTGTGCGCGTTTTGTTCACGCCTATGCGTGAGAGAGTTTTTGCTTACAAATATGATTCCTTCGCAGATTAATTCATGTTAGATTTTAATTTTTTTTGAAACAAATAGATTTTAAATGTTGGCACCTTTGTTCAGGCGCTTTTGCAGTTACAGAAATATGCAACCAGAATTGGAACCTTGTAAGGATTTTTCATATTGTGCGAATTACATTTGGAACGGTTCGATTAGTTAAGAAAATAATAAAGAAAATATAGTTTTTAGCTATGAAACAATCAAAATCTAAACTGGTTCGTTCCTCCTTGTTGGACTCCGGGCCCGGATTGCATTCATCGTGCAAATTTGGGCTCGGGCCAAATGGGCTCGGATATTGGACCGGTTAATGGACCGGCATTATCCGTGTGGATAAGCGCTGGCGTCAACGAACGGATAAACACTATTTTAATGGATAAGCGTGAAAAGTAAGCAAACAGCTGAGCAACTGCTTACGTAGCTGCTCACTCAGCTGCTTGTCAGCTGATTGCTTTCACCTGCTTCCAACCCTATAAATAGGGGCCCCCTTCAATCGTAAAACTAAGCTGGTCCGAATCGTTTTCGGGCAGGCCCTATCCGGGTATTCCCGAGTGGGCCCAGCTCGATGGTTTACGGGCGGGCCCTGCCCTTAGGCGGGCCCAGCTCAATGGTTTACGGGCAGGCCCTGCCCTCGGGCGGGTTCAAGCTTGACAGTTACGGGTCGGCCAAGCTCGACGATTTCGGGCGGGCCCAAGCTCGACGGTTACGGGCAAGCCAAGCTCGACGGTTTTGGGCGGGCCAAGCTCGACGGTTACGGGCAGGCCCTACCTGTTCAACCACTCGTATAGGAAAATATCAGTTTAGTACTTGATATTTTCCAAGATATACATTATGGGCCAATCGTGGAAACGAAGTTACGATCCGTTAGAACGTGATCGTAACTCGGCCAGTAACTCACGGTTGCTGATCAAGACCAATGGACTTAGAGACCTGTGACGTACTCGCTTCAACAAGTAAGTACGGTTTAATTAGTGTGATTTAATTAACGTAATTATTGTTTTAATTAAATCGTAAGTAAATGCGTGATTATTTGTTAATTACTCGCCTAATTCCAACACTACGTTAACAGAGTCTTCTTACTAGTTATAATATTACAAGAGTAGAATTCGAAATGTTAACTAAAATAGCTGTTTGAGGACAATGTTTATCTTAAAAAGATTAGTTTTGGTCTCTTTCTTTATTTTCTATTATGACACGTACGTAAAAGGCTTTTTATAATGGCATGAAAGACAATATAGGTTAATGCCCTCATTTGTTTTTGTTGAGTTTTTTTTCTTTGGGTCGGATTCTATCACATTAACTAAAAGAGTATTTTCAAAAAATATTTATCTCGGACTCATACGCACAAAAATGTGTGATTTTGTTTTGTACAAAATTGTATTTTTTGTGTAATTTTAGTTTAAACTCGTATTTTTTGTGTAATTTTGTACAAAACAAAATTGTACGTTTATATGCAGTTTTTTGCGAGAGATGAGCTGATACGCTTGTTCCTACACAAAATCACACAAAAATGTACAGATTCAAACCAAAATTGCACAATAAATTTTATTTGTGCAAACAAAGATCACAATTTGTTTAATCCCTTAAATAAAAGAATCCCTTTTTGTTTGGATTTGGAAGAAAACATGTTACTTTTTCCTTGGTCAGGGTTCACTGTTCAAATATTTTGTGCCCTTTGACTGTAAGAGCTTGAGTCATTTTTTTTTGTTAGAAAACTAGCTTGAATCATTTTTTGGGTAGAAAACTAGCTTGAATCATTTTGTGAACATACCTTTTCGGGTTGAATAATTCAGATTTTCTTTTGATAAAGAGAATCCTAATTGCTCAAAATATTGCATACATAAAGATATGTGAAATTCAATTCATATATATCTTCTACATATGAGTTATACAAGTGAAAAAAGGAAATTTAAAACATTTGATTTACCAAATAATTTGCATTTGTAACAATTTAATTTAGGATATCTATATATATGCACAAGAGACGATAGAGATTATAATCTAATTATAGTAGAAGTGTTGATTTGATAATTCCGAAATTTCTATAGTTATATGTTTTATGTTCTGTTTGTTTGGCTAAAAAATACTTGATAGAAATAGAAAGTTTTTCCGAACAAAACAAAAAAGATCCCCAACAAACGGAACATACAACGCATTTTCATTATTTTTTAATTTTATGTTTCTACAACCATTTTTAGGATCCTGTTAATATTTGATATTTTTCGACGAAATAAATAGAGTTTAACAAGCGAAATTTCATATAAGAAATGACATATTTTCTTAGAGATGTATTTGTACAACGGACTTTTTACTAGAGGATTGCATTAGTATATATATGTTTGGTAAAACATGGTTATATGATTGAACCCCTTCCGAGTATTACTAATCATTTCTTATATATTCAATGTCATTATATTGTCAGAGAATTTGATTTTTATTAACCCAATACAATATAAATCGTTAATTGTAATCGAGGAAAAAGCTAATATTCGTCAGTGATCTTAAGTAAAATCATCCGGGATCTTTAGATAGCAGCTCACATTATGAGGCCGATCGATCGTAATTTAAATCAAGCAATTCAATAAATAATTTATTTTATAGCATAGATTATGTTAGGTAGAGTAACCTTTTTGTAGGAGGCATCTTGTCGGCAAGAAATGTACGAGGTTTTAAGTTTTACCTACATAGGAGGACGTGGACGCTCCAAAGCCATTCGAGGAAAGGCCTCTACCTTCGATTATTTTAATTTTTTTTATATATAATCGAATATTAAAATATCTGGCGTTATGCCAAAGGTTACCCACTTGGATTATTTTAATTATATACATCGTATCATTACTTTAAGTGTATTTCTGAATTCGTTTATTTTTAAAGATTTTTCTGCTTACAGATAGGTTGAGGAACGGTCCTTGTCACGCTATCAATTATTGTGTACAATATACGTGGCATTTATTTTGGAGAAAGAACCAGGGGCCTACTGGGACAAATGTTTTATATAAAATATGATTAAAAGTTGTGGCGGTCTATAAATCCAAATTGTGTTGCTGTGGAGGTGGGAAAATCTTTTTGCTCTTATTAATTATCAACCCGGGGCTCTATTTCCCTATTTCATGGGTTTAATTCAGTGGCGAATGGTAGTACGTAAAATAAAAAAAATCTCGGATAATGATGTTAAACATATATCCATGCACATTGATTAAAGGAAATTAAAGTGTCTCGCATCAGAAGTGTTAGCGGATTCATTCAAAGTAAAAAAGAGGAAAATGGTGGAGTCATTTATAAGGTCATCGAATCACAAGAGGGAGGGTAAGACAACCAGAGAACAACAAAAGGAATGTGAAACGTTTATAGTAAAAAAAAGTTACAATGATTTTTTATTTTTTTTTCAAATGGAAAGATTTGTTTTGCTGATTTGATTTTTGAAGTTATTTTGACTAATTTGTTCAAATCATCAAATTATTTTTCTATGTCAACATTGTTACACCAACTTCAATCTAAAAGGTTAAATTTATCAAGCAGGATGGGTTCGAGTTTACGTGGTGTAACGGGCAGGAAGATGGTAATTATGTGGAGTGTAAACTTGATAGATGTCTGGCGTCTGAGGAGTTGCTTGACTTGTTTTCAGATACCAAGGCAGAGGCTTTACGTCGTATTGGTTCACATCACTGTCCCATTCTTTGTCGATACAACAGGCGGAGATGGTTAGGAGGGAGAAAAGATTCAGATTCGAAACTACGTGGATACGACATGAGGGTCTTCTAGCGCAATTTGAGAAGGTTGGAATTTGACGGGGCCGGCGATGAGCATTGTTGACAAGATTAGAGTGTGCTCAGATAAACTAAGAAAATGGGAGACGACCAGCTTTGGTAGTATTAGGCGGCGAAATTGTGAACTTTGCGAGGCTTCAAAAATATCCCCTCACGAGCAGTTCAAAAAGCTGCATTGCCAACATTCAATCAGAGCGAGAGGAGTTACTCTGTCGAGAAGAACTTATATGGGCTCAACGGTCAAGAATTGACTGGCTAAAGGAAGGCGACAGAAATACAAAATTCTTCCACCAAAGAGCAAAGATTTGCTAGCAATGGAACTTGATCACAGAAGTAACTACATCGGCAGGGGAAGTGTTACAAGATGAAAATCTGATTTCTGCTGAGTTTCGAAATTTTTACATCAATTTATTCACCTCTGACTACTGCACAGAAGTCAATAAAATCACACAAAAAGTGGGTCGTCGAGTTACAGAAATGATGAACATGGCGTTAGAGGCCGAGTTTCGCGGGGAGGAAGTGAAAGCTGCACTTGACCAAATGTACCCCACGAAAGCTCTAGGATCTGATAGTATGCCACCTATTTTCTTCCAGAAATATTGGAGCATAGTTGGTCTGACTGTGACCCGCACGGTATTATCGGTACTTAATAAAGGGGCGGACCCTACCGAATTAAATAATACTATTATTGCTCTGATCCAAAAAAACAAAGCGTCTTCTAACCTGTTCGGAATATCGCCCAATCAGTCTATGCAATATTGTGATGAAAATAATTACGAAGATGATTGCTAACAGATTTAAGGTGTGCTTAGGGGAGATCATCCATCCAAACCAAGGGGCATTTATTCTTGGACGACTTATTACTGATGTGACGCTACTTGGTTTTGAAGGTTTCAGCTACCTAAAAAAGAAGACTACGGGAAATAAGGGTTATTATGTGCTAAAGCTTGACATGATGAAAGCGTATGATAAGGTGGAGTGGTATTATCTTGAGGAATTGATGACAACAATGGGATTCTCAACCCGTCTGGTCGAGATTATTATGCGGTGTAAGATCTATGCGGTACTCGATTCAGATTAATAGAAAACTTGAAGAGTATTTTATGCCGAGTCGAGGTCTTCAACAGAGTGACTCATTATCACCGTATCTTTTTTTCTTTGTGCTCAAGGACTTATTACCCTTATTGACAATGCTATCCAAACAAAGGTGTTGCATGGGATCAAAGTTGTGAGACGGGCTCCTGCTTTACCTCATTCATTTTTTGCTGACGATTCACTAGTTTTCACTAGGGCTAATGAGACTGAAATACAAAATCTGCTTGCTATTCTTGACGTTTATGCTACAGCTTCAGGTCAGAAAGTCAATTTGGAGAAGAGTGCTATATTTTTTAGCCAGAACATTGGAGAGGATATGATAGAGCGCCTATGATCAGTTACAGGTATGCGAGGTGGTAGGGATGACGATAAGTATCTCGGCCTTCCAACCATTATTGGTAGTTCGAAAAGATAGGTTTTTGCTTAGCTTAAAGACAAGATTTGGGAAAGAATTGGTCACTGGCAAACCCGCTTTTTATCATGAACTAGGCATGAGGTTCTGATCAAATTAGTACTATAATCCATTCTGACTTATATTATGACCTGCTTTCTTATTCTGATCAGTACGTGCGACAGGATTGAAAAGCTTTTATACAACTTTTATTGGGGTAGAATAAGATTCACTAGAGAAGTTGGGAAAAATTATGTCTGCCAAAGAGAGAAGGTGGCCTAGGATTTAGGAGGCTCCACAATTTTAACATAGCAATGCTTGCCAAGCAAGCCTGGCATTTGCTTATCTATCTAAAGTCCCTCACGGTGAGAATTTTAAAAAGCAAGTATTATCCACATCTTTCACTTATGTCTATCATCGCTGGTTAGAGAGATAGCTACACATTGCGAAGCATCTTCTCTAGCATCTCCCTGTTAAAAATGGGATTAGAGTGGCGAGTGGATAATAGTAATCAAATTTGAATTTGGGAGGATTGCTGGATCCCATATACTATGGATGGCTGCCCAACTTACATTTGCCCAGGAATAGATAGGTACTGGTGGGTATCTGAATTACTTGGAGATGACCTAAGCTGGAACGAATAACTTTTGGAGCACGTTTTTAGCAATAAAGATAGCAACATGATCCATTCGATCTCGCCAAGTGCTAAAAGACCTGAAGATGTGATAAGGTGGCAATTTTTGATGGACAAGAACTACACTGTACATAGCGGATATCGGCTGGACTTTGAGACATGGTAGGGGACGAGACAATCTCATGAAGACAACAGTGTTAGCAATGGGATGTGGTTAAAGTGTTGGTCACTAGAATGCCCACCTAGAATCAAAACTTTAATAGGGCGTGTGCTCGACAATAACCTGTCGGTGAGGGAAAATCCGAAAAGACGGGGAATGGATATTGAAGGGAAGATGTCCAGCATCTGATTATGACGCAGAGATGGTATTGCACTTGTTTTTCCAGTGCGAGTGGGCGAGGAGTATTTGGCGAGAGATTGGAGTTGACCTAGTATTTGGAAGATTTTCTGAAATAGGTTTTTTAATGAGGTCAACGGAAATTAGGGGAAGGAACACAGGATGGGATGTTAGTCGATGAATTGGGTCATGAAGGTGGCACGTTCACTATTGTTTTGCTATGTCCATTGGAATGCTATATTGCCCATTTTCTAATGAAAGAAGAATCTTTTTCCGACAAAAAAGGGTTAAATTTATCATAATACAGGACACTAAAGTATTTTTATCCATATTAATAATTAAGAGTTTGATGAGTTTTCTTAGACGTTTAAAAAATTAATTTCTTATTTTAAAATTTTGATTTATATATAATTTTTTAACATATTATTAGATAATTTTTGAACTTATTATTCTCACTATCTCCACTCTCGTGACACAACATGTACAACATTGTGATTATCATTTGCTCATATGAATCCATTATTATTCGCGTGACACATATATCATAATACATTAACAAAGCCAAATCATTTACAAGGTTGAAAATATCGCTGGTTATGAACACTCAAGCTCTCCAACGGGGTAATTTTACAGAGGGGGTTGTTTTAAAAAACTTTCCCTAAAATGGGATCCTCGGGAAATTAATTTCCTGTCTTGGGTCGGCACGAAATTGTATTTTTTCTGCGATTTTGAAATGCCCGAAATCGCATGATTTTGGGTGATTTCGTACCAAAATCGCATATTTTTATGCGACTTTGTACACGGCTCGAAAACCGGCTCCAATACCGACTCCGCACAATACATTGCGATTTTGGACTTGGCTCGGAATTTTTTTTTAAATTTTTTTTTGCCCAAAATCGCATGAAAGAATGCGAGATTGGTAAAAAAACATTTTTTATTTAATTTTTTTTATCAATCTCGCATTCTTTCATGCGATTTTGGGCAAAAATACTTTTTTTAATGCCCAAAATCGCATTTTTTATGCAATTTTGGGCAAAAATTTTTTTTTACCAATCTCGCATTCTTTAATGCGATTTTGGGCAAAAAAAATTTTTAAAAAAAATTCCGAGCCAAGTCCAAAATCGCAATGTATTGTGCGGAGTCAGTATTGGAGCCGGTTTACGAGCCGTGCACAAAGTCGCATAAAAATATGCGATTTTGGTACGAAATCGCCCAAAATCATGCGATTTCGGGCGTTTCAAAATCGCAGAAAAAAATGCGATTTCGTGCCGACCCCAGACAGGAAATTGATTTCCCGAGGACCCCATTTTGGAGAAATTTTTTTAAAACAACTCCCCTCCGGAAAATTACCCTCTCCAACGTTGTCAAGCATATAAAGCGTGTCTAGTTTATTTACAATGTCACATCTCCCCAAAAGTCAAATTGCTGAAATTTCACGTTAACTGATGATACTATACATTTTGCTATCAGGGCCAAATTTAATTTGTTTAAGAATCACTTCCTCAATCGTTACGGATCGTTTTCAAGACAAGATTGGCGACGTTAAACCTTTCTTATCAATAATTAATATGCGGGGTCACCATGTCGTGCTTAAAACAATTCGAGACTATTAAGGATGTGATTCAATAACTAAATTTTTTTTGAAAGGTAGATAAATTTATTGAAAGTTAATTTATTAAGGTCTTGGTCTTTACCAAAATTTTCGTAGATGGTTCCTTGTCGATTTTTTTTTTCATCCACACTACAAAGACCTGAAAGATTTGTGACCAATATTTATTTAAAAAAATAAGGACCTAAGGTTATTTTAAATAGAGATTATAGAAATGATTTTAATTAGACCAAAAATTTGAAATTCAATGAACCGATTTATTAATCATCTAAAAGTTAATTAGAACGCGAATGAAAAAAATTACATATATCCAAGCAACACGCCTAAAGAAAGAAAGAAACCGGATTAGTTACAAGCTATTATTATTGTTGGACTTGGCCCAAAAGCCCGGCCCAATGGGTTGGGCGGAAAAAAAAAGTGGGGGGGGGGGGGGGGGGGGGGCGAGATGATGTAAGCGCTGATGTCATCTCGTCCGGGTGGCACTTGTGTGGCAAAGCCCGCTCGCATGGCTGTCACGCAAGCAGCTGATGCAAGCGAGACCTTTCCTTATAAATAGGGAATCCCGGGTGACCATTTCGCACTTTTGTCACTCAAGAACCACTCAGAAATGGGAATTACAGTTTAGTCACTGTAACTTTCGGTAGATATACGGATAGGTCCAATCGTGGAATCCGAGCTCCGATTCGATTCGTTCGTGATCGAGCTTCGACCAGCAACTCATCAACAACGTTGCGGGACTTCGCGGGTCATTGCATCAACAAGTAAGCGATTTTTAATAAGCTTAATGTGTGTTTAATTAAGCTTGGTTTATTTATGTAATTATGTGTTAATTATGCACCTAAAACCAACAATTGGTATCAGAGCATAGTTTGTAACATGTTCTTGTACGTTGTTGATGATTTAATTCAATGAATTTGAGTTAAAATTGTGTTAATCATGATTAATTAGTACATCAGATTGTATTTTGGGTTTTTTGCAAACTATATTTGCATTTTAAGCACCAATTCAGATATTTGTGTTTGTTTGACCGATTTGAATTTTTTGCGAGTGTTTTGGGACTAAAACGGATATTTTCCACCCCGATTTTGACAAACCCGACCCCGTTTTCCCGATTTTCATTCGAATCATTCAAAAACAATTTCCGGCCAAATCCGACCATTTCAAACCCAGAGACTAATTCCAATCTGATCCCCGTGTTGTTCCGAACATGTCAATACCTTTTTTGGGTCTCGTCATTGCCGGAAATGGGAGATCTCACCGATGGGAGCTTCGGCTCAACCGAAGGGAGATCTTCTCCGACCAGCCTCACCAGACCACGACGGATACCGAGAATGGTGCGACCATGATCAGGAGGACGAGGCGAGTTGATTCCGACCAGTGGTGTCGGTCAACTCGCTATCGTCTGTCCGCGGTGGAGGGAAGCGATACTAGGGTTTTTGACTTTCGGGGAGAGAGAGAAAAAGGAAAGAGGGAAGAAGGAGAAGGATTATGTCAGGGGCATTTTCGGAAATTCGCGTGTTTCTAAAAATTGTTTAAATATCCGCGTGGATTTTTTCACAATCGGTCACTAAGTTTTTAAATTGAATTTCAAATTAATCCTTTCGGGGATATTTTTAATTCAATTAGGTCCCGAACGATGATTTAAATTTATTTTAAGTCCTTAATCGGTACTGTTTTTGTAAATTGAATTTAAAATTAGTCATTTTGGATTATTTTTTAATTCAATTAAGTCCTAAATTTTGATTTAAATCCTTTTTAAATCCAAATTTGGTAATGTTTTTGTAAATTGTATTTCAAATTATTCCTTCGGGACATTTTTTTAATTCAATTGAGTCCTAAATTTTGATTTGAATTTGTTTTAAATCTTAATATAGTACTGAATTAGTTTAATTAAATTTTAATTAGGTCCTTTTGTACTTGTTTTAATTTAATTAAATTCCAAATTTTGATTTAAATTCCTTTTAAATCCTAATTTGGTATAAATTTTGTTTTTTAATTGAATAAATTTGATTTATTTGATTAGTTTTCAAAATTTAGAAGATTTTTTAAAATATATGATTATTTTAAATAATCTGAATAATTTTTGGAATATGTTCCAAAAATTATTAGATTTATCCATTCATTTCAAAGGCGCATTGGAGATTTGAAAATTAGTTTCTCAAATCATATTTTTGGGTGATATGTGATCGAACCCAAAGTAATTATCTAGAATGTATAGCTAGATGCAATGTTTGCCTGCCCAAGTGTTTGATCTGGTTGGATTAGTGTGAAATGAATGGATATGTCTGTTATGTTATTTCTTTTTCATTGGTTATTTAAGGATATAATATGTTTGTAATAAGTTTAGAACTTGTTATACAACTGTATACATGTGTCTTTGTATGCGTGTTTACATATAATTGCACAACATGAATGAATAAAATGTGTTTATTTTATTCATGTGCCACTTGAGTTTACTATATGTGAACTTATAGTGATCTTAATTGGAGATTAAATCTTGAATGGTAATGGGAAGCACTCTAGCGACCTACTTCGATTTCGAGACTAATCAAAGATTATGTATCATTAAAGTTATGTGATTATAGTAAACTGTTTCATATTGCCTAAATCAAACTTTCTATATGTGTTCTTATATTTTTATAATTCCGTATAGAAATGACGGTAGCATCTAGGACGATAGTTGCTGAGTTGAACCGTGAGCTGAGGCTCAACGGAGACAACTACGATAGTTGGAGCATGAAAATTCAATACGTGCTTGAAGAACAAGAGGTTCTCGAGTAGGTTAGAGTTATCATGCCCAAACCTGAAGTAGGAATAACTGCTCAACATAGGCATAATAGTGATGCCTATGTTATATGGAAAAAGAAAAATTCCAATGGTCGTTTGATTTTACTGAGTTCCATAATGGATGATATCACCCAGCAATTTCGCATTTATGAAACAGCAAAAGAATTTTGGGATGCCCTTAAAGCAAAATTTAGGAAGCTTTCAGTGTCGAGGCTTCGTGCCTTGACTATAGGGTTTGATACCTTTGTCAAGTGTCCTGAAATCACTATGAGAAAACATCTCAGGATGATGTCCAACATGATAAGTGACCCGACTGAGGCTGATCATGTGCTTAGTGATGAGCAGCAGATTCATGCTGTCATTCGTTCCTTGCCTCCGAGCTGGGAACAAATGAAGATGAACCTTACCCATTCTGATAATCTAGTAACATTTGAGGTTGTTGCTAGACATCTTGAGCTAGAAAAAGATCGTCTTCTAGCTACAAAATCTTATCCTGAAGCTAATTTGATTAAATCAGATAGCTCTAAGGGTAAGAATAAGCGAAAAGGAAAAGGAAAGGGTAAGGGTTCTTCTGTTCTGAGAGCAACTGACCTAGGAGTCAAAGTAGATAGCTCAGGGTCGAATAAGAAGAAGGCGTTTAATATTTCAAAAGTGAAATGTTATAATTGCCAGAAGAAGGGACATTTTGCAAGAGACTTTTATGTTCCTAAGCAGTTACATTTAAACTCAAATGTGATTAAGATTAATGTATCTTCTTGTACTCTTCTTACTGAATCACATTATTTATTAGGTAATAGATTCAGGAGCCACCAACCATGTAGCTAGAGATCGGAATTCTTTTGTTGAATTCTGGAGATTGCCAAATGGAGTAAAGACCATTTTTGTTGGCAATAACTCAACTGTAGAAGTGAAAGGTCTGGGCACCAGCAGTTTACACCTTAGTGGTGGACGTGCTCTTCTTCTACACGATGTGTTGTAAGCTCCAGATATTTGTAGGAACTTAGTCTCTGTAACTGCTTTGATGTCTTTAGGTTTTTCCCTGTTATTTGGAAATGATATTGTCAAACTGTTTTTGGATGATGTGTATTACAGTTGCGGTTATAAATCTGATGGTTTTGTCATATTGGATATTGTTCCTAATGATAGTTTTTCTTTAGTCATAAGTTCTAATTCATCGAAAGATGATATAAGATTGTGGCATTCTAGACTTGGGCATGTGGGCCAAGATCGCTTAAATCGTCTAGCTAAAGGTGGACTATTAGGTAAGATAGATAAGTCTATTTTACCTAAATGTGTTCCTTGTCTAGAAGGAAAGAGTACTAGAAAACCATTTGGGACAGGAACTAGAGCCAAATTTCCATTAGATTTAATTCATTCTGATATATGTAGCCCAATGAATGTGAGGGCAAGACATGGTGCTTATTATTTCATCACCTTTATTGATGACTATTCGAGATATAGTCTGATATATCTGATTTCTCACAAGTCAAAAGCATTAAATTGCTTCATGACATACATGAGTTTTGTTGAGAATCAGAAGAAAAGAAAGATAAAAGCTTTACAAACTGATCGTGGCCGTGAATATCTTTCTAATGAATTTAATGCATTATGTATTGAAAAAGGAATTGAACATCAGTTGTCCATTCCTTACACACAGCTCAACAGAATAGAGTGGTTGAAAGAAGGAATATGACCCTTCTTGACATGGTTAGATCTATGATGGCAGAGGCAAATTTGCCAATTTTGTATTATGGAGATACACTCCTAACTGCCGCATATGTTCTTAACCATATGCCCTCTAAATATGTTACAACCACCCCTTATGAAATGTGGACAAATCAAAAACTCGATCTATCCTATTTCAAGCCATGGGGGTGTACGTCCTACGTCTATTCTACCTCAAGTACTTTTGGTAAATTAGGATCGAGAGGTAGAAAAAGTATCTTTATTAGGTACTCTGAGGTATCTAAAGGATATGTGTTCATTAGTGAACTAGACAATGGACATGTAACAAAAATTGAGTCACGTGATGTTACTTTTTGGAGAATGAGTTTCCTAAATTGAAAGAGGTTAGCGATAACCTTAATCTTTATGAAACTGTTGAACCAGAGCCTTCTGGATCTATTCTTCCGAGTGGGAGAATTGAGACGGAAAGTTGTGACTTTCCATCTCAACAAGGTCCAAAAGATATTCATCTAAGTCCTAAAAGGCTTAATGTTCCCTATTCCAGTGAGAGTATGGAACTTCCGCCTAGTAGTAGCATGGTTCTTGGATATGATGAATACATGAGAGATATTTATCAAAATTAGGAATTCCGTAGGTCTAGTAGAACTAGCATACCTCGCTAACGATTTGTTGTTGAAGGTGAGGCTAATGCCTTCTTGATATAACTGAAAAAGTTTGGTGATTCGGGTGAAGTTCTATTGACCATATTTTAGGATGTAGATGAACCTAGAAATATTTTTGAGGCTCTATTATCTCCACAAAAGAATGAGTGAATTAAAGCTATAGAGGAAGAAATGTCTTCCATGACCAAAAATCAGGTTTGGAACCTGGTTGATTTACCTAAGCGACGTAGGGCTATTGGGAATAAGTGGGTTCTTAAAGTTAAATGCAATGCAGATGGTAGTATCAAAAGATACAAAGCTCGTTTAGTTGCACAAGGATTTAGACAATAAGAAGGAATAGACTATGAGGAGACTTTTGCAACTGTTGTTAGATTCACGTCCATTAGAGTCATTTTGGCAATGGTCGCTAACATGAATCTAGAATTATATCAGATGGATGTTAAGACTGCTTTTCTCCATGGAGAATTGGATGAAGAAATCTATATGATTCAGCCAGAGGGCTATATCCAAAAAGGCTGCGAACAAAAGATTTGTAAATTGAATAGATCAATTTATAGCCTTAAGCAATCTTCTAGACAATGGTATATTCGCTTTCATAATACTATTATGTCAAATGATTTTGTTATGATAGACGAAGATCATTGTGTGTATGTTAAGCGATCAGGTAAGAAATTTGTCATCATCACTTTGTATGTTGATGACATTCTCTTAGCCTCAAATGACATGGGACTACTTGTCGAAATCAAAAACTGGTTTTCTTCCAATTTTGATATGAAAGACATGGGAGAAGCTGATTACATACTCGGAGTTAAGATTTTAAGCAATCGTTCGAAAAGAATATTGTCTCTTTCACAAGAGATATATATTCGTAAAGTAGTAGAACGTTTCAATTGTAATAATAACAATCCAAAGTATGTTCCATTAGTTAAATGTCATAATTTCAACAAAGACTAATGTCTAATCACAGTTGAATAGAAAAGGAATATAGAAAAGATTCCTTATGCCAATGCAGTTGGATGTCTTATGTATGCAATGTTGTGTACGAGACCTGATATCTGCTATGCTGTAGGCATTGTAAGAAGATATCAATCCAATCCTGGTATGTCTCATTGGATAGCTGTCAAGGGAATTTTAAAATATCTGAATGCCACTGCAGAATATTCCCTATGCTATCAAGGTAGAGACCTGAAACTGAAGGGATACACTGACGCTGATTGGGGGGTGACATGGACAAGAAAAAATCTACATCTGGCTTTTCTTTCCTGTTGAGAGGGGCTGCCATTTCATAGAGCAGTAAAAAGCAGTCTTGCATATCCCTCTCAACGATGGAGGCCGAATATGTAGCTTCAGCTCATGCTGCTCAAGAGGTGGTATGGCTGAAGAGATTCTTGAATCACCTATCCCTGATTAACTCAGTAGAACCGGTGTGTTTATTCTGCGATAATGAGGCGGCTATAGCTTATGTTAAGAATCCGCATTTTCATAGCAGAGCTAAACATATAGACATTAAGTTTTATTTTGTTAGAAATTTAGTGAAACACAAAGAGTTGTGTATGGAACATGTATCTACGCAAGATATGGTTGCAGATCTAATGACCAAAGCGTTATCTCGAGAGGTGTTCGAGAAACATGTAAAGTCATTAGGTTTGCGATGGTTTTAATGTTAATAAATAAGTTTTGTTTTTGGCAATATGAATAATCTTGTGTAACATGTCAGACAGAAAAGTAGCCCACTCACACGGGTGTTTATCTCAGTGGAAGTCAAATGTGTTAATTCTTGATTGAGATGAGGCAGCTATTGGATATTTTAGATGTGCAATATCCTACGGCGATAATGCCGTCTTACAGAGAAAACAAGATTTGTATTGGGATACAATAATAAGTTACTGTATTTGAGGTTTTTAGTAATCCATATGATAAGAATTAAGTGGAACTTATCATACCCTCTGTCTTAAAGCCAAAAGTTAAGTCGTGGCTATGACTTTAGTATGGTGTTGAATGACATGTGTTCCTATTTGTTGGAATTTACACCATAACACGAGAATGTGTATCTTGTGTGCTGTTCGACCATCGGATGGGATAATAATGTTCATGGGTTAATTACCCTCAGGTCCCTGAACTATTGACGATTTTGTAATAGGGTCCCTGTGTAATTTGAATAAGATTTAAGGTCCCTGTGTTATAACGAAATATTACTCTCAGGTCCCTGGCTTAACCTTCACTGACATCATCAATTTTTTTTATTTTTTTAACACTGAATTGACCAAAATACCCTTAAGCCAAAATAAAAAAATCTAAAAAACAAAATAAAAATTAGGGAAAAGTACAAAAAAAGTCCTGTGGTTTCACTTTTAGTCCTCCGAACCTAAATTCGTCCCGCCTATGAAAAATTTCTTTTTCATCCCATTTTTTTTACATTTTAGTCCCAAATCTCAAATTGTTTTCAATTATTTTTATTATATCATAAATTCGTCCCGAACCTATGGAATTCCGGAAATATCCCTCACCCGCTTCCGAATTTCACCAAATGCTCAACATCAAAGTCGTAGATCTAGATCTTACGGATCCTCTCGTTTTAGAATCGCTCGATTCGGAGTATGTATGCGAAAGTTATGATTTGTCTACCGAAAGTTGACGAACTAAGCCTATCAATCATAACACGTCACCTTTTGGGGAAATATGTGTAACTGTTTCGTGTGAACTCCGATTTAGATAATTTCAAGTCGGGTAGGTTTGCAACACATTCGTCTACGAATTTTGTGTTGTGAGTTTTGTGATTTGAGCGTTGCGTTTTTGAGTTTCATGTGATTTCGGTTGGTATTAGCATTGATAGGCTTAGTTCGTCAACTTTCGGTAGAAACATCATAACTTTCGCATACTTACTCCAAATCGAGCGATTCCAAAACGAGAGGATCTGTAAGATCTAGATCTACGACTTTGATGTTGAGCGTTTGGTGAAATTCGGAAGCGGGTGAGGGGTATTTCTGGAATTCCATAGGTTCGGGACGAATTTATGATATAATAAAAATAATTGAAAAAAATTTGAGATTTGGGACTAAAATGTAAAAAAAACAGGATGAAAAAGAAATTTTTCATAGGTTCGGGATGAATTTAGGTTCGAAGGACTAAAAGTGAAACCACAGGACTTTTTTTGTACTTTTCCCTAATTTTTATTTTGTTTTTTGGATTTTTTTATTTTTGGCTTAAGGGTATTTTGGTCAATTCAGTGTTAAAAAAATAAAAAAAAATTGATGATGTCAGCGAAGGTTAAGCCAGGGACCTGAGAGTAATATTTCGTTATAACACATGGACCTTAAATCTTATTCAAATTACACAGGGACCCTATTACAAAATCGTCAATAGTTGAGGGACCTGAGGGTAATTAACCCTAATGTTCATTGATTTCACTATCCCTAGTGTGAGACCGCGTGTCGAGAACTATAGTTCCCGATATTTTCCCTTAAGATCCTAAACGTATTCTGAAAGTATGATTTAGTGCTGCTAGCTTAGAAAGTCCATAAAAAAGTCATGACATATTGATTCGACCTGGCAGGGCTGACTAGAAAAGCATGCTAAATCATTATGGAAAGAATATAGTTAAGGGAGAAGGAACTCTATCCATCACATTTCGAGATTCGTTGTTCAGGTGCACCAATTGTATTGAAAAGTACAATAGTGAACACGAATAAAATTATTTGAAATCATTGTGTGAACAATGGAATGTGACATGAGTCCTAGGATAAGAGCACACTTTATTATATGTGAGATGTCGAGATGCTACTATTTAGTTAGCTCGTGTGTCGGTGCTTCTGAATTTTGGCTCAACAAACTCGACGTATGCTAGTTGCACGATCGCCTATATAAAAAATGTTATCTGTAAACTATTGATTGTGGTCAATAGTGAATGTGTGTAAAGTTCATGGAGTTGGGCCCAAATACATCCATTGTTGATGTGATCGATAATGGATGAGTGGAAGATTGTTGGATTTGGCCCAAAAGCCTGGCCCAATAGACTGGGCTGAAAAAAAAAGTGTGTGGGGGGGGGGGGTGAGATGACATAAGCGCTGACGTCATCTCGTCTGGGTGGCGCTTGCGTGGCAAAGCCCGCTCGCATGGCTACCATGCAAGCAGCTGATGCAAGTAGGACCTTTCCCTATAAATAGGGAACCCCGAGTGACCATTTCGCATTTTTGCCACTCCAGAACCACTCAAAAACAGGAATTATAGTTTAGTCACTGTAACTTTCGGTAGATATACGGATAGGTCCAATCGTGGAATCTGAGCTCCGATTTGATTCACTCGTGATCGGGCTTCGACCGCCAACTCATCAACAATATTGCGGGACTTCGTGGGTCATCGCTTCAACAAGTAAGCGATTTTTAATCAGCTTAATGTGCATTTAATTAAGCTTGGTTTATTTATGTAATTATGTGTTAATTATGCACCTAAAACCAACAATTATTAATTATTATTTTTTGATTAGTTACAAGCTATAACCAAACCAAATGACGACCAAAAGAGACATAGAACAATAAAACATCAAAGCCACTAAGGAAACACAAAAACTCAATTATTATCTTTTCTTCGGCCGAATATTTTGGATTCAGAGACCCAAAAATCTATTATTAGCAAAATCTAGAAGTATGAAATTCAATTTTTGAAAATCAGGACCCTAAGCAAAGGAGTACCGAACCTCATAGACTAGAGCTAAATTTCCCTTAATTACATGTACAATCTTGGCTAGGAAAATTGGCGCATAGTGTCTATTTATTATACACGAAGTTATTACGAACGTAATTTTTCATTACGTCCCTCGAGAAACTATGCATTTATTGTCAACGTTTATAATTGAATGTTGTTTACTTAAAGTACATCATTTAGAAAGGAAAAAACCTTGCTTGCAAAATATACATAGATATAGAACTAAACTTATTTTATATCCAACTACTCATATTCAATAAAACTTATGTGCAATCCCATCTCTTTTCAATTATTCTTTGCGAGGAACAAAGGTCATCATAGCTGGCCAATTAGATACACTAATATTGTCAGTATGGCCACTAAGACTATCCGCATTCACGCCCCTATTACAGTGTCATGTCCTGGGCGTCACGTCAGTCGCGCCCCTGCTCTCAGTTTTCAGTTCACAGTGGTGTCTTCGTTACAGTGCCTAGCTCTGGGCGTTACGTCAGTTTTGTTGTCACCTCAGTTTTTTTTAAATTCAGCTAACTGTATCAAACTCGAGTATATTTTTTGCGTAACTTCGAAAATGCTAAATTTATTTTCGAAGTGCCACATTTTGCAAAATGGAAATTTTATAAAATTTGAAATATATTACATGAAAACTTGAAAAAAATTATGAAAAAGGTTGTATCAATTTATAGATTTTTCAAATGAATTTGGACCACAAATTTTTTTAAACAAATTTGGACCACACGCATTTTTTTTATCCGAAAAGTCTCGTTATTTGGATTTAAAAAATTGTATAAAATTACCAAAAAATTATAATTTTTTTTTGTTGGACAGAAAAGTCAAAAATAGTAAAATTAATTTTTATATTTTTTCCAATTTTTTTCATTTTTTTGATTTAAAAAAATAAAAAATAAAATAAAATGCTCTCCTGGACGACGTGGCACAATCAGATAGGGCCACGTTGTCCAGGGCGCCGGGCTCGCCCCCCGCCCCCCACGGGTAGTCTAAGTACGAAGTCACCACCCCCAAAATGGGAAAAACCAAAGGGGCCTAATTATATAATACAAACAAGGAGGCCAAGTAACTTCTTATAGAAATGTAACAAAAAAATGCAATAAACTCTGAGGAGATTATTTTCGAGAGTTAATCACAACAAAAATTAGGATTAATTCTATTTTTTTCAAACTTTGTAAGTGTAAAAATATAATTAGGAGAGTCACTTTTTAAATATGATCTTATAATACTAATTCAGGATATGAGAGTTAATTTTTTTTATAGGAGATTAAGATACCAAGACTTGCGAGAGGAGCTTAAAAATTTGAATAGTGAAATTAATTTATTAATATATATCAAAAGATTAAAGAATGCCCAATTTTTTTAAATTTTGATTTGAATTTATAAGTTAATTAATTTTTTAGTAGAGTTAATTTTTCATTTGAATTAGAATATATGTTAAATATACATAATTATCAAAAAACAATTAAGTGGGCCGATTGCCCCACAGATTACAAAGTATCTCTGCCCTGCCCCTATGAATAAAACAAGCATCGCTGGTCGATTAAGGTTGATTTAAGAAAGTAGCTTGTATCTATACTCAATTCCTAAACAAGTTCAATGTCACAAGGTTTGAACATGTCTTGTTGGCATTGTTTAAAACTACCTAAATTTAGGCTAGTAAAAAAAGTGGCTGATTCACATTCCAAAATGCCATCTGATTCGATCTTTAGTACGCAGAAGCAGTTGCTGTTCGGTCGGGTACTAAATATTGATAACTTTTCTAATAGTATATTTTCAGTTCATAAGATTAAATCTAAAATTTTATTTAAGAGAATTGTTTTTTTAATCACTTAGATAACTCAAACACCCATTGCAACAACCATAGTAACATAAGAAAAGCTCCTTAATTATTTGTAATCACCATAACGAGACAAGAATGTGGAGTATGTTGTTTCACGGATACGAGTACTTATCCAGTCAAGAATGTGGAGCAGGCAAGGGGCTCTGCCACTCCGAAGGGACACGACTGTTGGGTTCCCTGTCTGAGACCCTTATCCAGTCTGTCGCACCTCTTTGGAAGGCTGTTTGGAAGCTTTATCCAGACCCCTCGCACCCCTTCGGGAGACAGGCTTGTCCTGATCCGGTCTGCCACGTGTCACCCGCTGGTTGACTAGCCGTTGGACGTCTCTGGAAATTTCCAAAAGACTTAAAGCTCCTCAGGCTCCTCGCGACGTGGCGAGCGTGCGAAGTGCCAAGTGCACCTCAATGCACCCAAGCACCCGCTCCCGGCCTCGAGCCCGTGTCCGGTCCCAGTCCCGGTCCCGCGCCCGCACCCGTGCCCGTGCTTGTGCTCGGATGGTGCTACGCACCGTCCTTGCAGTCAACGGAAAGTCAACCCAAAAGTCAACTGAAAGTCAACTGCGGGTCAACCTAGGGAGTGGTCAACTTGTTGAGAGTCAAGGAAGCAAATCTCCTTATAAACTTGGAGAACTTCCTTGCTCTTAGCAATGTGGTACACACTTTCCCTTTCTTTCACTTTCCATAACTTAGCACTTTGGTTTTTGGGCATTGGGCCAACTTGGGCCTTTATTCAATTTTTCCCAACAATCCCCCACATGAATGAAGACCAATGCATGCAGACTCTAATCGAAAGTTTCGACGTGCCATTATTCCATCGAGACAGGTAGCTTGCGGCTTTGAACCTTCTTTAATAAGATGTTATCGGATTTACTCGCTGCTCGGTGAACGCGATGTCTTGAACCGTCAGCTTTTTGCGTAAACCAAGACAATAACATTTACACAATAACAACCCTAGTATATTTAGGTTCTCACGTTGTGTCCTTTTCGGCCATGGACCATATCTTGGATTCATAAGTGTTTTTCTTATTTAAAGCGGCCTCACTTCACACTTACATAGGTGACCTCCTATCGGGAGTATCCTGCCATACTCCACCTTCAACAAGGTATAGGAATCATTAAAAGCAAAATTGCTTAACCTAGCCACACCTCTGCAGGTCGACACCTGGGCAGCTTCTGAGAATGGATTAGGTTACAGGTGATTAACTGAACCCTCCATAACTTAGTTGTCTCGTTGAACCAAGTTTGTGGGATCTCCACTCATCATGGTTGAGTTACCGCTATAGTGTGTGGACTTTAATCACATTCCCCTTACTGCATTGTACATTTGATCTCGATTGATTCCTTTCGTAAAAGGATCAGCTATGTTATCCTTGGACTTTATATAGTTAATGGTGATCACCCCGCTTAAGATCAACTGCCTAACGGTATTATGTCTCCAACGGATATGTCGAGACTTATCATTGTACATTGTACTTTGTGCTCTCCCGATTGCAGACATGCTATCACAATGTATTAATACGGGAGGTACCGGTTTTCTCAGCACAGAATGTCCTCTAGGAAGTTTCTAAGCTATTCAGCTACTTCCCCAGCTTTGTCTAGTGCTATAAACTCTGACTCCATTGTGGATCGAGCTATGCACATTTGTTTAGAGCACTTCTAGGACATAGCTCCTCCTCCTATGGTGAATACATATCCACTCATAAATTTAGAGTCCTTCGTATCCGATATCCAATTTCTATTACTATATCCTTCTTATACAGCTGGATATTTAGCATAGTGTATGCCATAGTTTATGGTATGCTTCAAATACCGTAAAACCCTTTCTAGAGCTAGCCAGTGATCCTTTTCTGGATTACTTGTGAATCTGCTAAGTTTACTAACTGAGTACGCAATATCGGGACGAGTGCAATTTGTTAAATACATCAAGCTCCCAATAATTTGTGCATATCTCAGTTGAGATACTGGGTCCCCTCGATTCTTAGCTAAGTGTAGATTTAAGTCTACCGGTGTCTTAGCTGGAGGTCTGTCAAAAGCTTCGAATTTCTTGAGTACGTTTTCCACGTAGTGGGATTGTGTCAAGACAATTTCGTCTACTTTTCTAGAGATCTTTATCCCTAATATGACGTCTGCCAGACCCATATCTTTCATGTCGAAGTGATTCTTCAACATGTTCTTAGTTTTCACAATAACCTCGTTATTGCTTCCCATAATTAGTAAGTCATCCATGTAGAGACATACAATTACGTAAGCTTTAGGCGTGCCTTTAATGTAAACACATTTACCGCACTCATTGATCTTGAAACCATTTGACATCATTGTCTTGTCAAATTTTTCGTGCCACTGTTTCAGCGCTTGCTTAAGCCCGTATAGTGACTTGACTAGCCGGCATACTTTATACTCTTGTCCAGGAGCCACAAACCCTTCAGGTTGCTCCATATATATCTCTTCCTCTAGTTCTCCATTCAGGAAAGCAGTTTTTACATCCATCTGGTGGATCTCGAGGTTATAGAGAGCTGCAACAGCTATGAACATTCTAATTGATGTGATTCTTGTGACAGGTGAATACGTGTCAAAAAAGTCATATCCCTCCTTCTGTTTGAACCCCTTAGCTACCAATCGAGCTTTGTATTTATTGATTGATCCATCAGCTTTGTATTTCCTTTTAAGGATCCACTTACATCCCAAAGGTTTGCAACCCGGTGGGAGATCCACGATTTCCCACGTGTAGTTTTGCATAATGGACTCTATCTCACTATTGATAGCTTCCTTCCAGAGAGGAGCATCTGGACTCGACAATGTCTCTTGGATTGTCCTGGGTTCATTTTCTAACGTATAGGTTAGATAGTCTGGACCGAAGGATTTGACTACCTTTGTCCGCTTGCTACGTCTAGGTTCCTCGTCTTCCTGAATTGACCCTTGCGTAGTCTCGTGTGCCCTTTTCTTAGGACCTCCTTTTTTTCTTTCCTTATTAGGAAAGATATCTTCAAAAAACGTTGCGTTCCTTGATTCAATGACCATTCCCGCGTTAATTTCCGGGTTCTCAAATTTGTGCACCAGGAATTGATAAGTATTACTATTTTGTGCATATTCGATAAAGATGCAATCAATGGTCTTGGGTCCTATCCTTACCTGCTTAGGTTTAGGTACTTCGACCTTTGCTAGGCACCCCCACACTTTAAGGTAACCGTAAGAAGGTTGTCTTCCTTTCCATAGCCCGTATAAGGTTTTATCCCTTTTCTTGTGTGGCAACTTATTTAGAATATGGTTAGCTGAGAGCACGGCTTCCCCCCACATGTTCTGGGGTAAGTCCAAGCTAATCAACATAGCGTTCATCATCTCCTTAAGAGTTCGATTTTTGTGTTCAGCTACGCCATTCGACTGAGGTGAGTACGGAGCAGTCGTCTGATGAATAATACCGTATTCTTGGCAAAGTTCCTCAAACAGAGCTACATATTCTCCTCCTCGATCACTTCAGATCATTTTGATTTTTACGCTGAGTTGATTTTCAACCTCATTCTTATACCTCTTAAAGGCCTCAAGAGCTTCGTCTTTACCTTTTAAGAGATACACGTAATAGTATCTTGTGCAATCGTCGATAAATGTGATAAAGTATTTCTTTCTGCCTCTAGTTTGCACGTGTTTCATATCGCAAGTGTCTGTATGAATTAATTCTAAAGGCATGGTACTTCTTTCCACCGAATGGAAAGGTGCTTTGGCCATTTTAGCCTCCACACATACCTCACATTTATCGGAAGGGTTGAACTCTAGATTCGGTAATAAATTTAAGCTTACTAATTTTCTTAGCGAGTTTAAATTTACGTGTCCTAATCTACCATGCCATAAATTAGAACACTCGGCCAAATAAGAAGAAACTTTAACTACATTACGACCGTCAAAGTTAAACTTGCGGTGTAAAGTTATTACATTCATCTTAAAGAGCCCCTTTTCTAGGTAACCCTTGCCTAAAAATTGACCTGCTTTGGTCAGTACAAACTTATCCGACTTAAATACAAGTTTAAAACCAGCTTTGCTTAATGCTAAGCCAGAAACTAAGTTCTTGCAAATGTCTGGGACATGCAGCACATCATTGAGAGTCAACTCCTTTCTTGAGGTCAGCTTCAGGACCACCTTGTCTAGTCCGACGATGTTGGACATTGTGGAGTTTCTCATGAACAGCTTTCAGCCATTGATCGGCATGTAGTATGAGAACAACTCCTTGTCTGAGCAGACGTGGCGAGTAGCTCCAGTATCCACGAACCACTCCCTCGGATTGTCCACTAGGTTGGCCTCGAACACCACAGCTGATAGATCCATCTGGTCTTCGGCTAGGTTGGCCTTTCCTTGATCGTCCTTCTTTGGCAGGCGACAATCCTTAGCCATGTGACCGAGTTTCCCGCAGTTGTAGCAAGCGCCCTTGATCTTCTTATTCTTGCTCTTCTTAGGCTCTTGCTTCTCATGCTTGTCCCCGGACTTCTTCCTCTTCTTACCACCTTTACCTTTGGCGAGGTTCACGGTGCTTTCGAAGGGGGCCTTGCCTTGTTTGACTTCGGACTTTCGATTATCTTCCTTGATCTGAAGTCTTACAATCAGGTCTTCTAGGCTCATGTCCTTCCTCTTATGCTTGAGATAGTTCTTGAAGTCCTTCCAGAGCAGGGGGAGCTTCTCGATTATCGTGGCCACTTGGAAGGACTCGCTGAGTTGCATCCCTTCGACATGTATCTCGTGAAGGATCAGCTGCAACTCTTGCACTTGGTTGATGACCTTCTTAGAATCCACCATCTTGAAGTCGAGGAGCCATCCGATGATGAACTTCTTCGTCCCGGCATCCTCCGTCTTGTACTTCTTTTCGAGTGAACTCCACAGCTCCTTAGCGGTCTTGTGTACTGCGTAGACATTGTAGAGCGTGTCGTCTAGTCCATTCAGGATGTAGTTGCGGCAGAGGAAGTCACTGTGATTCCACGCGTCGAGAGCGTTGATCATTTGCTGATCTTTCTCGTTTTCCGCGAGCTTTGGTACGTCCTCCTTCAAGAACCGTACCAGGTTGAGCGTGGTCAGGTAGAACGTCATCTTCTGCTACCACCTCTTGAACTCGGTACCGTTGAACTTCGCTAGCCTTTCGGCATGGACAGTTTGCAGGTTCGTGGTCAGAGCAATGGTACTACTCAATGCCATCTTCAAGTACGATCTCATCTTACGATTGTTGTTTCACGGATACGAGTACTTGATTAGGATTGGGTTGTAGTCGAGGCAAGTGTTGGACACTTTCTCCGTAAGACGAGATTGCCCCGTATATTTCAGTGCATACGGGCTAAGGCAATCGTCCCCAAGATACAACGACTATCGGGTGTTTCCAAGAACGTTGCACACGAACTCGAAACTTTCGGGCAAACCCTTATATACCCAGAACTTTCTTGACTCGGATTTCTAGTATGTAGAACGGGGGAAGAGAGGAAGTCGACAATGCTGGGAATTGCTGTTGTTGCTGGGATGGATGTTATGGCAGGGGGACTGGCCTATTTATAGGCTGGATCAGGCAAGGGGCTCTGCCACTCCGAAGGGACACGACTGTTGGGTTCCCTGTCTGAAACCCTTATCCAGTCTGTCGCACCTCTTCGGAAGGCTGTCTCGAAGCCTTATCTAGACCCCTCGCACCCCTTCGGGAGACAGGCTTGTCCTGCGAAGTGCCAAGTGTACCTCAATGCACCCAAGCACCCGCTCCCGGCCTCGAGCCCGTGTCTGGTCCCGGTCCTGCGCCCGCGCTCGCGCCCGTGCCGGTGCTCGTGCTCGGATGGTGCTACGCACCGTCCTCGCAGTCAACGGAAAGTCAACCCAAAAGTCAACTAAAAGTCAACTACGGGTCAACCTAGGGAGTGGTCAACTTGTTGAGAGTCAAGGAAGCAAATCTCCTTATAAACTTGGAGAACTTCCTTGCTCTTAGCAATGTGGTACACACTTTCCTTCTCTTTCACTTTCCATAACTTAGCACTTTGGTTTTTGGGCCTTGGGCCAACTTGGGCCTTTATTCAATTTTTCCCAACAGAGTAATGTTAACTAATGGCGACCTAAAACATAGGATATTTTGAGGCATGAAAGTGAAAGAAACCTTAAAAATAAGTACACTGCCTTTGGCTTATCCCCCAATCCTTCTCTTCTTCGGGAGCTAAACGAAGAAAAGTTGTTGAAGAATATAATTGATCAATATGAATAAGGATTGAACAGATTGAGCCTTGAAGACCTAACCATACCAAGATTCGTATCTAGAATTTGCTCAGAATTATTTGGAACATGCTCAGAATTATTGTAGTGACTTTCGCATTATTTTTGGGCTTGTTGCATGATCTCTTCTCTAGATATAGATCAACCAGCCAGTGATCTATAATTCTTACATGTTAGGTACCAATCTATATAAAAAAAATATATTATGCACAAAGATCATGAAATTAAAAGATTGGAAAAGTGTTCATCCGACTGTCTACAATTGTCTGTAGATTACAACTATTCATTTCTTGATTGGTAGATTATTTTTGATCTCTGGTCTAATTGATTTCATCATTATGTGTAATTGAGCTCTTTATAATGTACGATTGTAATCACTAAATCAAAAAAATCAATTGTTCATCAAATTATAGTTTATCAGATTGTATTATTGCAATTCTTTTAAAACACGAGTGACCCAGCTCGTAATTTTGTACCTCCAATCCTAGCGGCTTCAAACCTCTTCACTCAATTGCCAACCATATTGACTCAACCCCTAATAATAATCATTGGTCCCCAAAAAATTATATAGCAGATAATGACTATAATATCAACCTCAAACTCACACAAGTTCTACTAAATGAACTCGACTATCTTTCTTTAGCTCATGCAACCTCATGCTCCCTTAATATTAAAAGGATAATTTTGATATTTGGCAAGTTAATGATCAATTAGTAAGTACTTAGATACATAATTCTCTAGATTCCAAAGTGTATAAATTATTTTTCTTCTCCAATAGTTTCAAACAATTATGAGATACTCAAAGGAACTGTATGGTCAGCAAAATAACTAGTATAGGGTATTTGAGTTAAACATAAATTTGTCCAAAGTCAAGCAAAGAGATAAAATAATTACTCGATACTTAAGATTCGTAGTCTTCATGCTGAGTTAAGTATACATAGACCTCCTACAACAAATTAAGTTACATCACAAAAATAAGCTGAGCAAAGCAAAAAAATTTTCAACTCTTATGTGGTAGAAGAACTGAATTTGAATCAGTTCAAAATTAATTTTTAATATGCAATGAACCTCCTTGGCAAGTATTTATTCTAAGCTACAAAAGGGAAGAAACTATAAAGAATACCACAACTGGTGTTATAGGGAAAGAAAGAAATTATAGAAGGAGAAAATAATGCCTATTGTTCTTGGGGAACTAGAGGTGGCTATAATAACAGAAACACTACAAGAGGTAGCTGGATATTCCAAAGGCAAGTACTAGTTCCTACATCCACAGTTGAAGCTTCAACATGACAATCTAAGTGCTAAAGTGACAAATAATCAAATAATCATCAACAAGGCAACTTGATAGAGATAATTGCTGAGCGGCTACAACTGATACAATAATTTCTACAATAACTCAACAAGGGTATGACAGGGTTCTTAACCATCTACCAATAATGTTAAGGCAGAAGAAAATTATAATCTCACAATCAATTTTTCCCAGGTTTTTACATGTATGTGCAATTCTAATAGATATGATTAATCTAATAAAAATTAGAATATAAATTTAGAAGATAATGATCACATGACCAATACTAAAGAATTAACAAATCATATGTATAGTGATTGCAAAATGAATTTGTTGGTATTGTAAATGGTAAGAACATTCATGTCAAAGGTAAAGGCCTACTAAATTTGGTTAATACCAAAATTAAATTGTTATCAGTCTCTTATTTTATTGCAAATATTCTTTCTATAAGCAAAATCACCAAGCAATTTCAATTAAATTGTTATCAGTCTCATATTTAATCCTGATCAAGTTGTATTTTAGGATTGAGCTCATAAAAAATGATTAGTAAAGAGAGGTTGAAGAATGGTCTATATTTCTTAGAAAATTCTCCATCTTCCTTGATTAGAAAGTTGATTCCAAATAGATAAAAGTCGTTATGACTAATCAAAAAATTGCCTCGTGTTAGTTCGCTTGTTTATATATATGCCAATAGCCTTAGGGTTTGGGTGACGAATTTACTGTAGTATTTAGAAACTCTTGGAAATTTAATCAAAGGATAATTCTAATTAATTCACCTAAGTTTAAAGGCTTGATCATCGTAATTAGGTTTTCTTTATCTTTCTCTTATTAATTACTATTATGTCTTTGATTATTCTTTTATACTTATCGAATATGCATAGCGAGTAGTTTTTTTGTAAAACTGATGCCTATATTATGTGATCATTGCTTATATTGAGTTATGGTTCAAATATTTTATCTAGTAATTGTTAATTGATATGCTTAATGCTTAGCCTAATTTGATCACCTAAGTTGTGATCATAATTTACTAGAGTGGATCAAGATGCACTTGAGTTAGTGAAAGAATCAATTAGTATATTAATAAGATATCTTGATATCATAAAAATAACCTGCTAATAGAAATTATCATAATTCTAAGTCTAATTAATTAGCAAAAGTATTAATTAGTAACTTATGTCTTTGCTATCTTTATTTATCAATTTAATTGACAAAAGAGTTAGGCATATGCAATAAAAAACTCTGAGTGCTAGTTAAGACTTCATAAGAATCATAATCTCGATATAAGTATCAATCTATAAGGGTATCGTACTTGTTTTGTCCTTATTGGCAACAAATTATTTATTTACATTTTTGTTTACTTTTATTGCCAACACAAAGCACATTCCATTATTGAGGGCCTACTCATGCAAGAACTTTAAGCCATTATTGAGAAACAACTACCATATTTTTGCTACCTAAAATTACCTAATACTAAATCAAATTTATCTAGGTTTGGTCGATAGGCAACTAATTCTAGTACTTAGCAAGAATTCATGAAGTTTTATATTGGAGATCAAGTCAAGACAATATGAGAAAGAATTAATTAACAAGCGGGAGAGCAAGTAGTGTCTATTATAAGATAGATCAATTGGTTGGGGTAGTTTAATAGTATATCCAATAATAATTATTGAATATATATCAAATGGATTACTACGAGGCTTATTAATAGAATTTGTGACATACCTAAACCCATACCTAAAGGGGCATGCTACACAACTTTAGAAGATAAAAATTCAATTTGGCAACTTAGTTGCGGCAAATACTTGAAGACCAATTGGTGCCTTACCCAACAATACGGAGATGAACACAAATGGAGAAGTCAAAGCCATCGTAATAAGGAGTGGTAAAAAAATTGAGGGAGCCAACAAAATCACAAAGCCACTTAAGGAGAAAGAACCCAAAAAAGAAAAGATTCACAACCCAACGAAGAGGATAAACTTTATATAGCTCCACCAAAAATTGAGGGAGCCACCAAAATCACAAAGCCACTCAACAATTGTTAACCAATAAAGAGGATAAACTTTATATAGCTCCACAACCCAAGGTTCCACCACCACTATTTTCTCAAAGACTCAAGAAGAAGCAAGTGATGGATGAGAGGTTCTTTAACTTTTTAGAGAAGATAAAAGATATCCAAATCAATATTTTGTTACTTGAGTTACTAAATCACATACCACACTCTATTCCAAATTTTTGAAAGAGGCCATCACTAAGAAGAAGACATGAGAAAAGGGTAAAATAGTTGCCTTGATTGACAATTAGAGCTCACTTATCCCCAAGGACTTGCCAATGAAACTTAAAGATCCTAAAATCTTCATTATCACTAAAACTTATAAAGTGTCTTTGTGATCTTGGTGAAAGTATAAATTTTAGGCCTCTAACCATCTTTAGACGACTCAGAATTGGAGATCTTAAATCAATGAAGATGTAACTTCAGATGGCAGACCAAACGGTAAAATGGCCATATGGAATCACAAAAGATTTACTAATTAAATTTGAACAATTTTTATGTTGTAGTCAATTTGAGGTCTTAGACTTTGACCTGACAAGAATTGCTTTCTCCTTTTGGGAAGACCATTCCTCAATACTAGCTGTGTTCTTGTTGATATTCATTGAGGGAATTAACTATTCATGTTGGTGATGAAACAATGGAGTAATCATGTGGCCTAGGCAATACAATACCATTAAGAGGAAGAAGTTGGCATGCATATTAACTAGTTATGTAGAGAAGCTCTTGATTTAGAAGAGTACACTCACTAAAATTATATGGAAGAGGGGGAAAAATACACTCTTGACTGATTTTACCATGTAGAAGAAGTCGAAGAAGACAAAGAAAAAGATAAGTATGAAGCCAAAATAGAATTTGAACTTTGTAGAGGGGTACCAATGCCACCATCTACCATAAGGCCATCCACTTTGGAGTTAAAAAAATTACCCCCTCACCTGTAATACATATTCTTACAGGATGATTGCCTATCATCATCTCTAATAAACTCACTCAAGAACAAAAAGAGCAAGCTCTTTCTTTGGTGAACAAGAGAATCAAGACCATGAGATGGTAAATTTCTGACATCCAAAGAATGACTCAGATATATTAATACATTAGATCAACATAGAGGACACAAAACTCTATAGAGAAAGGGTTAGCATCGAGAAGAAGTTTGAAGAGTTTGGCACATGCCAAAAAGTTGGAGCACAAAGGACTTGGCAGATGCTAGATCTAATGTGCACGTAGGAGGGTTCATGAGAAAAGTCATGTTCATGCCAGGTCATTTGTGGCCGGCAGCCCATTAGAAATCAACCTTTTTCAGACTTCTCATTTACTCGGGTTTCAATACTATTCTAATTTTAGATAACTTTGGGCTCTTATATTATCCCAAGAATATTATATTTTGGTCTAGTGTCTTATTCTAGGCATATTTTGATTGATCATTAGGAATTTTATTTAAGAACAAACTCTAGTTTTCTTATTCTCTCGAATTAGTTTGCTTGGCTATATATGCTATTAGTTCTAAGGTCTGGGTGATGAATTTATATTAGCATTGAGAGACTCTCAGAAATTTAATCAAAGGACAAATTTGAGTTAATTCACTTATGTTTAAAGGCTTGATCATTACAACTAAGCTTTATTTATCTCTCTCCTATTATATATTGTTATGTCTTTGATTATTCTTTTACTAATCAAATATGCATAGTTTGTAGTTTTCTTATAAGTGTGATGCCTGTAATATCTGATTGATTGTTTATATTGAGTTATGGTTCAAATATTTTGTGTAGTAGTTATTAATTTTCTAATTCTTAGCCTAGCTTGATAACATAGGTTATGCTCATGATTGACAAGTGGATCAAGAGGCACTCGAGTTAGTAGAAGAATTAATTAGTATATTCCTAAATATTAATGAGATATCTTGATATTGGAAGAATAACCTGCTAGGAATACTTTTCATGATTGAGATTAGTTTAGGTCTAAGTCTAATTGATGAGCATTAATTAGTAACTTAACTCTTTGCTATCTTTATTTTGTCAATTTAATAAATAAAAGCGTAGTAGATGAATTAAAAAACTCTAGGTACTAGTTATAATTTCATAGGAACTGTAATCTCCATATAATTAGTTAACCCATAAGGGTGTCATGCTCACTTCGTTCTTATTGATAATTAATATTTATTTACATTATTGTTTTTTTACTTTCATTACAACCACAACTTTTTATAAAAATATTTATTATTCTCGCTACATCACTAAATCATAAAAATATGTAATAGATTAATCCACCATATTATGATGAAACACAACTGAATACAAAATAACTTATATTTTAACAAGAAGATATGAACTTAAATGAGTCTGAAAAATTCAAACTCACATGACACTTTTGCTATAGGTAACAATGAGAGTATATACAATTATAAAAATCCAATACAAAAACAATAAAAATCAAAGTACTACTATAGAGAGATTAAAAAGACCAAGAAGAGAACATAAGCCTCCTTTTAGGTTAAGGATTTCAAATTTTATAAAGCGAATCTATACTTTATTGAAACGTTTATTATTTTGTCTTTAAAATATAAATATTTTATAAAGATCTTTGATGCCAATCAAGAAGCTGTCGTCTATGAATAAGGTAAAACTCAACAAATCTGGAGAAAAGCCATAGAAGAAGAGCTTTATCCATGAGCAAGATAAATCTCAACAAATCTAGAGAAAAGCCATGAAAGAAGAGCTTTATGCTCTAAATAAAAATCATACTTGAAAATTGCCAAACTTCCAAAAAACAAAAATTCTGTTTGTTGTAAATAGATTTTAAAAATAAGTATAGAATGATAGTACTTTTAAAAGGTTGTTATAAGAGGCCATAAGCCTATTATTCTAATTTTTAGTAGATTAACCACTATTGGCAGAAAAATGAATTCTGAAAAATCTTGGCATTTAAGGTGAGGCTCTCTCCTTGAAACAAAACGAAAAAGACCAAGGAAACTTCTTCTTATAGAAAATGAAAGATTATCTTTCTCACTTTTATTCTAATGATTACATAAAGTTAGATTAGTCGCTCGTAGTTTTACTAAAATACATGGTCTTGATTATAATAAAATATTTATTCCCTTTACTAAAATGAATACGATTATAATTTATTACCAATTATTATGAATGATAATTGGCTCGTGTATTAGATTGACATAAAGAATGATTTCTTTCAAGATGATCTTGAAGAAGAGACTTTTATGGACTTACCACCATATTATCAGCTTGAAAACTCAGGTATAGTTTATAAATTTCAAAAACTATCTATTGGTTGACGTAATCTTTTCATGTTTGGAATAAATAATTGAGCGAGGAGCTTATAAACATTGGTTGTATACAATGCATAATCACCATAAAACTCTGATTTTGATTTATGTGAATGACATACTTATAACATGTGATGATGCTACTAAAATTTTGAATTTGAAAAGGTATCTTGGAGATATATTTGATATCGAGGATCTTGGTAAAATTAAGTATTTTATTGTTATTGAATTTACAATCTAACAATGATATATACTTATGAAAATATATTCTAGATCTTTTCAAAGAGACCAAAATGTAGACTACAAGCTTGCTTTCATTCATGTAGAACATTTAAGAGACTGATAGAAAAAATGATCCACCTAACCATAAATAGGCCTTATATTACATTCATAGTAGGTTTATTAAGCCATGCTTTGCATAATCCTTGCTCAATTCATATTCAAATGGTAGAACGTGTGCTCAAATATCTGAAATCTTGCTTAGGTAAGGATCTATGGTTAAAAAAATGAACTCTTAGAAATTTGTGATTTATGTGATGTGGTGGAGTAAGAATTATAAATGATCTATATTATGATTATGTGTGTTCGTGAGAGGCAATTTGGTTATTTGGCAAATCAAGAAATAAACAATGTTTTTACTCTCAATTGTCGAGTCAGAATATCAAGCCATGAGAAATGTCACTAAGGAACTAATGTGGGTCAAATACTTGATGGAAGAACTTGGATATCCAATTGCTATCCCAACCAAATAGTTTTGTGCCAATCAATGAACTATACACATTGCGGAAAATGTAATCTTTCACAAGAGGACGAAGCATATAGAGGTGAATTACCACTACGTTCACGAAAAAGTGCAAAGCAAAGACAAGTTGCACTCCATACATTTTATAATTAGCGTCATTTAGCTGATATCTTTATCAAATCACTCTAGTCTCATCAATTCAGTTATATTCTTGACATGCTAGGAATGCTCAATCTCCATTTTTGAGTTTGAGAGGAGTGTTGGAAAATACAATTGCTCAACATGGTAAGAAGAATTGGACTCGAAGATCTAGTTTTATGCGTAGATCCATATCTGCAAAATCTAGAATTTGTCTAATATTATTGCCATTGACTTTTGCATAATTCTTGAGCTTGATGATAGGATCTTTTTGCTAGATATGGATCAACCAGGTAGTGATCCGTACTCCTATATATATATGTTGGTTGTCATGAAATTAGAAGATAATACATTATGTGTGAAGATCCGTATCTTTTATTCGGTGTATGTTTTAGATTTTTGGCTAAAAACAGGAGACACGGCTTCACCGTGTTAATTGAGTCCTAAATTCGACGAGCCCTTCTTTATATTGCTACGAAGTTTGCGAATAAAACGGTCTTATGGTTTATAAATAGACAAATTATTGCTCAAGTTTTGTTATTTTTGAAATACTCACTATTTCAATATCTACTAAATTAATTAATATATATTCAGTCTAAATCGAACAAAAGAGATGTTGCAGGAAAAAGCGAGCGCAATTTTTTTTAGCGTAAATGCATTTCTACGAACCAAATTTGAGAAAATAATAGCATCATCATTTTTGGTGAATTGGTTTGAGTTTTATTTAGTTCGTTACCATACCCATCTTTCTCCGGACAATCTTAATTATATTTGTCCATATATAAACCGATTGTCGAAATGTGCGACATGTTCCACTTCAGGCTGGATTGGGGCATAAATGCAGTCCAAATTAAGAGAATCATTTGGCCTGCATCGACAAATCAAGGATGACTAGGATTCGAGGGAAAATACCCACTTGCTTCTCCTATCTAATGCTCCATTTACTATTTATGCGAATCATATTGCAGAACACGCCATTATAGTATACCTCGGCATCATTGCCTTGCTTCAGGACCAATGCTATTTGTGTCGTTCACTTTTGTAAGCTTCTCGATGACTGGCTGATCCAATTCTTACCTTCCACAAAATTGTTATTTAAATCTTGGAAAACTGGTATATATGATTTGGATTTTTTCGTACTCAAATTCAATCTTTACGAATTAAAATATATATTTTTGAGAGAATTCTCCTTGAACAAAATTTGACATTATTCTACTCAGAATAATATCGTAACTTGAATTATATGTTTTTAGTTTTTTTAATAAGTATAAGTAATTTATTACTCCAATGATGCCTTTTATGGGTTAATTTCCATCGGTGTCATCAAGCACAAGACAAAACTAGATGCTCGAGCAAAAGTAAATAGTCATGAAATGAACACAATTTTTAGTACTCCCCATGTCAAAAAGTTGTCGGTAACCAACCAGATCGTTTGCTTCTCGAACAGATTGACATAGCATTCCAAAATCTTTTCCTTAACATATAAAAATGAGATTATTATCCTGGCTAATAAAAAAGGCACTAAAGTGATAACGAAAATAATCTAATAGAAATGAAATGAAAAGAGTTTTTCTAATTCTTACTCGGAAGAATCTGATCCATCAGCTGGGATCTGGTAGTTCATTTCTTGCAAGGAGACTGCGAGTAGAAAACAAATTGAACTTACTGGTCAAAGCTCCGTAGCGCTTCGTAGATAACCTGTTTGTTATGCATCTCAATGGAGTTGCAATGTCTACCATCGTTTCGAATCACGGTTTCAGCGCGAATTGCCAAATGATTTTAAACCCATTTGCACAAGGCTCTACAATTATCAAGATTTTTGGTCAGGGCGAAAACATAAATTTGGGGAATCGAGTCAATTCTAATTTTTCTTAAGATTTGGTTCATTTTGCAGATTGAATAATTTTTTATTAAGATCAATTTTTTATTTTAATCGGGACGTATATTAAAATTGTATCTAATTATAAAAAAAATATATTAAGTGAAAGTGATTGTCGTCACAAACTCTCATGTAGCTCAGCCACTGTTCATTGTTCAAACCTCACATGTGCATGATTTAAAAATTTACTAAAAGAAAAATTAGTTTGAATTCTGAATAAAATTGATCAATAAATAAGTAGAATGAAATGAATTATTTAATAAACTGTAATTTCTTGAAAGGGCAGGCGAAAATGCAACTTACAAGGTTGTACCACTGCACAGCAAAAGGTACGTTGAGTGTTGCGACTCATTGGGAGCCAACTAGACATTTTTATCAGACCATTGATGATGGGCTTCGTCATTGGGCTACTCATAACTGGCCACCGGCGAGCAAGTCCTTTCTTTTATTTAGATAACACGAGGGCAAAGACTAGGTATAACGATGGATAGGGTAGAATAGGATATTGATAGAATTTATCTATATATTATTTTCAAAAGTTTTTATTATTAAAACGTAAAAAATTTTGCTATATAAAATCTAATTATATATATATAATTTAAGTAAATCATAATAAATATATGAAAATTTATTATGAAATATTTAATATATCAATAAAAATAAAAAATTATATTTCATAGAAAATATTCCAGAATATTTAATAAATATATTTTAATTTATAAATAAAATAATAATAATAATTAATCAAATTAGAGTCTAATTAGGGTTTACTTATGGTTTGGTTTAGTTAAATTAGCATGAAAAGGTAAAAATATGATATAAATTCATATGATTCATATTATATCTTAAAACCCATATTAAAATGTGTAACCATATTTATACTCTATCTTAGACTCAAGATAAAGGTATGGTTCAGAATGAACATTTTCACCATTCTTAATAGAGAGTGATGGGCCTAGAAGCAACCAAAAAAGAAAATGGGAAAATTTTAAGACGATGGTGACGATGGCATTTCTGCTAGGGGCAGAGCTACATCAAAAGTAGTGGGGTCAATTGACCTCACTTAATTTTTATTTTTTTATAATTGAATTTATTTTTTAATATGTGTATCCACTAAATTTAAACATTGATCCAACTAATTCTTGAGGCCCGTAAAAAGCAATTTATCTTTACCTATTGTTTGATGGAAACAAATCATAATTTTTGAGTCTCATATAAATATTATTATTCTTTACTTATTTTTTTAAAACATATTATAATTCTTGAGGTCTATATAAATATTATTATTAGGTAAAAAAATAGAAATAATTCTCATTTTTTTTCTAGGATCTTTTGACTCTCATCTTTCTCTCTTTGTATGTTGAATTTTTTTTTTAAGATAACACTGCCCCTGCTCCTACAAATTTTTTTTTTTGGCTCAGCCCCTGGCCATCACTGCATGCACCCTACAACCAAACTTGGTCTGATCCAAAGCTCACAACTTGAAGACTACATATACGCACCCGAGAAATCCATAATCAAGGTTTTGCGATGGCGGTAAAATTGGGCAACATTGTGGTAGCCGGAGACTGACGGGCCAACATAATAGTGAGTACCGACCACGGAGTAACCCAAATTAAGGTTTTGGTTTGGGGTTGCTACAGTAGCCGTCATTGAAGGAAACAATATTAGAGGCGTTGGGGATACGCTCCATCAGAGGCCCGGTAGTGTACGATTGAGGGGCAAATCCCGAAATCGAGTTCGACCCCGTATTGAAGACGGGAAATAAGCTAGGGACGTTAGCCAAAAATCAAATTCGACCCCATATTTTTTTGTTAATTTTTGGATTTGGATATGGTGTTCTCGATTTTTTATCATTATATTCTAAAATTGAAGAAGATATATATTTTTTATTTTTTGGTTAGGAGTATCTCGGTCCTTTCCATGAAAAAAAAATGGTAATGTTAGCAGAAATACGAGATTAATATTTCTCAAAATAACAACGAGCCTAAATTAAATTCTCATAGAGTAGTGACCTTATTACAAATACGGACATACACTAAAGATAATTTACCCAAAATAATTTATGAACATTTGTTTATGATAAAATTTTCATCCAATATAACGCTTATAAATTAGAATAGATTATCTCTAAAAATATAGCTCTGAATCAATCTTCTCATGTTTACCATGGCCGACAAAATTCGCAAAGAATTATGTCAATACAAGAAAGATAATCTTAATATTAGCCAAAAAAAAGTTTTCAATAATGACTTGAGATTAAGTATAATTTAAAGGTTGGTCAATCCACTATATCAAATACTATTCGCCGTAGTGAAGAATTATTCAATGATAGTCACTTAACAAAAGTTCAAAATGTCAAAAATCTGTCATATTTCCGCTCATGGAAATAGCGTTGCTAGTGGTTTATCATTAAAAATTAACATATTATTATATTTTTTTAAATACATAAAATATGTAAAAATATAAATATTTATTCAAGAATATCATTTTATCAAAAAATTGAGCTTGTCTTGAATGTAGATCAGTATAAAATGTGATGACTTTTCTATCGTAAGAAATAATACTCCTTTCTGTTAGTGTAAAATTGAGACACTAACAGAAAGGAGTATTATTTCTTACGATAGAAAAATCATCACATTTTATACTGATCTTAATTCAAGATAAAAACTTTTTCTCAATTTAGAAAAATTATCACTTTATATATATTTCTAATGTATGGGGCATATTTTATGGCAACTTTTTTCAACCCAGTCCACTTCGGGTTCATATGGGTTTGGCCATGATAAACCAAACCCAAACCAAAAACCAGATTTTGTCTGTATTCAGAATCAAACCAAGCTGTTTCCAATTGTGGTCTAGTTTGGTTCGGGTTTTTGTTTCGTTCCAGTTTGGTTCTACAATTTTCGATTTTTTTTTGTTAATTTAAATTACCCCTACGCGTGGGGACCCATATTATTATGTTTTTTTTGGTGGAAAAGGTGGATGACTAGCACCCACCCATATTATTATGTTAACACACCAAGAACGCGCTTTATGTGACGTGCAACATCTAAGCCAAAGCGGGCTCGTAGGATGTAATCCTGAAAAGTATCATCATCCAGAATTAATTAATTACTAATCAAAAGCCTATCACTCTCAATCGAAAGCGAATTCCTCCATACATGGGAGGCAATAGTAGGCGTTTGCAATCATCATCTTTTTTTCCGTGCATCACAAATTGAATTGAGAATTCAGGAGGCGTTTTATTGTAGATACCATAAAAAATTGGTTTTGGTGTTCGAATATAGGAGGCGGTTTATTTTAATGTCTTTCTATTGAGTTGATTAGGTTAAGAATTTGAAATTTTTACTAAATTATGAAAATTATGGGGTAGAGTGCGAATATAAAAGACGTAATGTGATTTTAAATGAACAGTAATGGTGAAAAGTAGCCGTATCTACGTGCTAATGGACGGAACATTTTTATATTCGCACTCTACCCCACTAATTTGGAGAAGATGTCACGAGTTCGATTTGGAGATGATGTCAATCCCACCAGCAAGCTCCAAACAAACTCTAGTTAGCTCTATACCACGTCTTCTAATTCGTCTGGTTACGTGCCACTTTTTTTCTATGTAATGCTGATCATAGTTTGAAATTCGAAGGTTCATGTCAAATATTAAACCACAAAATCATTTAAGACTCTAATTTGGATTGATATTGACCAAATTTAGTTTACGACATATATTTTTATCCAGGACAGTACACGACAATAAAATGGTTTGGTCAGTACGATGTAATGACTTGTTTAATTATGGTATAATTGATTTTAAAAATAGTTCACTTAGTTATGTTAAAATAGTCCGTGTTTTGATAATATAATTTGACACATACAAATGATACAATGATATGTTGAGTTATACATAATAAGATGTGTTATGACAGAATAATTTGACACGTACAAATTTAGTCAGTTTTGATAACATGATTTACTTAATTATGATAAAATAGTTCAAACAATTTTGATGAACAAATATTTTCCTCAGGAGGATACAAGTCATGCAAAAGCGATATAACTACCTTTTACAATATCATTAGTTAGTATATGAATTAATTATACAAGTACGGGTTTGTTTGGTACGGCTAGTGAAATTTAGCTGTTAGTTGTTGGCTGATAGTACTCAACTCACAGCTGATATCTGATTTTTGCAAAAGTGTTTTGTCAACTAGCATTTGCTATTGCTGTTGAGTTGTAAAATTACTTATAAGGGTAATTGACTAACAAAAATTATGTTTTAATATTCAATATAATACATATTATTTATATTTATGTTTTTGCCAATTAAAAAATATCAGTCTTAATTTAATATTTAATATATTATATATCATTTATCTTTATACTCCCGCCAATTAAAAAGATGTCTCTCTTAATTTAATATTTAATATAGTAATATTTATTATTTATTTCTATATTTTTGCTAATAAAAAAAGTGTCCCTCTTAATTTAATATTTAATATAATAATATTTAGTATTTATCTTTATATTTTTGTCAATTAAAAGAAGTGTCTCTCTTAATTTAATATTTAATTATGAATTATCTAAATCAATAGCTATTTAATAATTTGATATTGTAACAGCCATAAGTTAAATATAACAGCTATAAATTCTAGCTGTTGGAAAAATCAGCGTTTGGGTTCCAACCACTATTTTTTTTTAATTCACCAAACAGCAAAAAATTGGCTTATAGATATCTATCAGCCAACCACTGATCCCTAAGAGCCAAACTAAACACCCACTACATGCATAATTCGGAAAAAACTCTTATCATTTCAATTGTAATCAATTATATGCATACTTTTTTTTTGTCTAGATATGTACAATACATATAAAACAAAAAAAATACATGATAGCATGCATAATTCCATATTATGCAACATAACAAAACAAGTTACTTTATTTTATGTTTGAATGATCATATTTATATTTGAACGCATAAATTGACAATATTTGTATTTTTAATGATCTTATTTTATCAAATGCTCAAATTTTCATATATCAACGTGTTATATTTACAATATATATAATTTTGAATAATATAACCATCCTTTGAGAAAGTACATTGGATGAAAATAAAATCCCTGTTGGGAACAATATAAAATTGGATGATGTGATTTTTTTAGGATTTATTTAAAAAATGATACTTAAGTTATTCAAAATAAACTGTCAAAATATAGTAATTAACCTTACTATTTGTTAAACTATTTAAACTTATATTCTTTGTTTGGTGTGGTTTATGGTGATGATTAACGCTCATCCGATGCAAGCATGTTACCCTATCTTCTTTTTGATGCATCAAATTAACTCAGTTTGATATTTTTAGCTATCGGATATTTTCTCAAAAGGATGTGAATACATTTTTTTATACGATTTAATATATTGATACTATGCCACTAGTTTGTTGATAAAATTTTTCCAATACAAATTTAATATTACTGCAATAATATAAGTGGTTATTATATGAGAACCATTTATTGATAACAAACGAATTGGCTATTGACTTTAGGGACGGGACCAACTACCAATTTCACACGTTATTGAATAGAACACTTAGCTTGGACATGAAAGAAAAGTCACACTTCGTATATGTATATGTGTATATATATATGTATATATATACACATATATATGTATATATGTATATATATACATAGAGTAGAATTTGTGTTACCAAAATATAAGAGGTTCCCATAATTCTCAAAAAGAAAATTCCATCTAGATCCCAATGGAAAATTACTTTGTAACAATCCAATTGAGAATTATATGCATGGAAGTCGAACTATATGCACTGAAGATAACTGGCCTCTTAAAATAACTCCACTTACACAACATTCAAATTGAACTACAATTTCAGGCCAACCCAGAAAATTATTAAGATTAATCAATTTATTCGAGTTTTAGTTTTAGTTTTAAAAATATTTTCAAATAAAAAATAACGGTATTCTAGATTGCAAGAAAGCTCCGAAGATGTAGTGCAAATCACCGAACAGTTGCTAGGAAACACCATTTTTTCAGTTACTTATTTGCCCTTAAAATGTATACCGAACTAGATATCCTTTCCCCGATTATAAGGGTAACATTGGCTTTTACCCCTTTGATCAATTTCATTACCTCCTATAAAGCGACCGAGCCTCTTCCTTCGAACACTTGCAAATTCCTTCCCCGAATAAAGAAAAACCCAAAAAAGTCACCCCAAAGGGGGTAGGTAACTAACCCCAAAAAAGAGGAAATACAAAATCTTCATAAACTCTCTTCCCCTGTTCTCTCAGTTTTTGCTCTGTTTCTCCTCTGTTACCAAAACAGAGTACCACCTCCAATAATTGTTCATCTTTCTATTCGATTTTAGATTACACCTCTTCGTGAGATTCAATATAACATCCTACTCTTCCCTTTCCAACAAATAATTCTGTTTATTTTTACATTTTTCAAATTAAATCTCTTGAATCTTCTGTTGGATTTACACTTGCTTACTCTGTTTTTGCTCATGCAGGCTCTTCTTCTTCCCCTGAATGTCGGCGACCAGCCTAGCTGCTTCTCATCCAAGGAAGAACCCATCAACTTTTCCTCCTCGTAGAGGCAAAATCAAAGCTAAAATCTTAGGAGACATGGGCCGGAGCCTCCTCGCCGCCTTCTTCCGGGCAGGGGGCCTATTCAGGGGTGAAGGTGGGGATTTGTCCACCTCCTTCCCGGATCCGGGTTCGAACCGGATCCTCAAACTTCACTATGTACCACTCGAGTCAGATGGCGGCTTATTCGAACCACAGCTTCTATTTCGTGCTGTGGGTTGAAACATGTAAGAAGAAAAGTGGGATTTGATGTTACCTGCGTGACTCATATTTGAGCTAGTTTTAGCAGGACTAATCCCCTCTTGTTTGCTTTGTCTTTACAAGTTTTTAAGTTATGTCTAAGTACAAGTTATTGGCTAGATATGTGTTGGGGTGTGCTTTTCAATTACAAAATTTTCCTTTTTTTGGTGTGTGTGTGTGTGTAAAAATTATGTAATATTCCTCTGATGTTGTTTCTTCCAATTTTAGGGAAGAATCAGATGTTGGGTTTGGTTGTGACATGTCCTAGCCAACGTGTTTGTAATAATTTTCAATGAATCGTTATGTTTGGCTTTAAACGACCTCTTGTTAATGTGTTGTTCGAAGACTCAGATTTCTTAAAAAAGAGTTCGGTTCCTCTTGAAGGTATCCATTTTGTTTGATTGTGTTGTCAGTAGGATGGCAAAAAATCCATATCCTGCTAATCAGATCCTTATCATACTCAGTAGATCGTAGAGTCCACGGATCATGGATAGGATATGAATTTTGTAAATAATAATTTTTTATAGGGTCTGGGTCTGGATTGGTCGATATAAACCCAGATCCAAACCCTACCCACAGACCCATTAGTTAGACCCTACCCATATATCCATTAGATAGATTTGACTTAGACCCTATTTATTTTATTATAAAAATAATTATAACACATATATAAATTAACTAAAATAAATTCTAATGCCTAATTAGACAAAACTAATGATTAACCAAAAAAATCCTAATGCTTAACAAAAACATTATAACGCTTAACAAAAAACATAATTTGATAATGATATATTTTATCAAATTTGTGATTTAAAATAATGTGCTTAAGTTTGATATCTTATTTTACTCAACAAATTCATTAGAATGTGCAAATAGTGTGAAATATGCTTCGGTTATTGATGATGTCGCTAGTGAAATTTTAGGTATATATAATTCTAATTTTTTTTATTAATATATCAATTTTTAAATAACTAATTAAGTAATTAAATTTGATATTCAAATGTAGAAAAAATTGAGAAGAATTAAATTACATGAGCACAAAGGGAACAATAATATAATCACAAAGACTTATTCCGAAGTCACATGAAAAGTTAGCAAGAAATTATTTTATTTTTGAACTTTATATTTAACACTTATGAATTTATTGATAACTTTTGAATCATGTTTATATAGTTAGTTTAAATATTAATATTTGATTTAAATTTAGTTTGTATATAGACTTTATTTTATTTTTTCTTAATTTTTATATAGATTATATTAAAATTTTTAAAATTATGATATAAAGTAGCGGGTCTATGGATAGGACATGAATCTTTGATTAACCCGAGGGTCTGGGACCAGATCTTTCTAATAGATATCCACAGGATCGTGCGTAAGATATGGATCAGCTCAAACAAATTCAATAACAGAAAACTTTTGCACAAATTTTTATTTTGTCAAAATTTTATGATACGTGAAATTGCGTGAATAATAATAGGAGATTCTAATGCAATGCTATAATGTTTTAATGCCACTAAATATTATGAGATAATAATATGTTGATGATTTTTTAACAATTATAAATAAGTTAATGATATTCACAATTACTGAAACAATTACAATGTGCAAAATTTCAAAATCCTTCGGCATGTTGTGAGTAGAGATGGCGATGGGTAGGGTCGGGTAGGGTATTGGTACGACCCTACCCATACCCTAGTTTAAAAAGTCGGACCCATACCATACCCTAGACCCTTAAAATTTTTCATTATTAGATTCATATCCTTACCCTTAGGGACCGTAGGATCTATAGGGTCTTATAGGGTCCGACTCTCGAATTAAATATAATATATTTTTTTGTATAAAATTTAACTAAATCATAATGAATATATTAAATTTTATTAAGAAATATCTTATAGATCACTAAAAATAATTAAAAAAGTCAATTTCGTAGATTATATTTCAAAATATTTAAGAAATATATTATATTTTATAAATAAAATAATAATAATAAGTCTAATTAGAGTTTAATTATCATTTAGTTAGTGTTTAGTTAGGGGTAACATCTAAATTAGGGTAAAAGGGTAAGGGTAGGGTAAAAATTCATAGATTCATACCCTACCCTCGACCCTACCTTTAAATATAGACCCATACCCATACGCTATCCTAGACCCAGTCAAAGTCAACAGACCCTCGACCCACGGGATAAGGGTAAGGTCCGACCCGCAGGATATGGGCATTTCTGCCATCCCTAGTTGTGAGGTAGTGTGTTTGTTTATAAAAATTGCAATATATGCCGAACTTATCTTAAAATTTGATATTGTTTGTGAAATTTTTTAACATAGTATCAAAAGTATTATTTCATAAGAAATAAAATGACAAAGTTAAAAATATTAAAAATCAAACTTAGGAAATAATTTTTTGGGAAAAAACTTACAAATCCATAAGGTTTGATGTAATGTACTAGAAAGTCTATCACTAAGTTATTTAGTTCCTATAGTTTGGAAACTTAAACTATTTCATATCTAAATCTAGTTTTCTGTCAAAATTTCGTAAGTAATGTTAAGATTACCCCTAAGATCAACTTAACACACTATTTTATCGTAAATGACTTTTTAATATTTTTATGAAGACCGACCAAAAATTAACCGAGCAAAAAATGCAGCCAACTACTAAGGAACTCACCGTCCCTAATTTCCATTCATCTCATCTAACTATACATGGCTTTCTTGAAGAGGCCCGACCCCTTTGTTGCTCCACCCATCCAGATCAAACCAATTGCTGGCTAACTCTCACGAACTCTGACCGAATTGGATCTTACCGTTGCAATCTTGAACTAAAAAACCACAATTTTATTAAGAAAAGGGAGGAGGAGGCCTAGGAAGAGGGATGAGGGATGGAGGAATAAATGTCACTCTCATCCTTAAATAATGTTGGACATGATCTTACATAATTTCATTTGCTTTGACTCAACTTGCGGTGCTACACGTGTACGGAATTAATATATTTTCATACTATATTAAAATTTTATATTTTTAACACTTATAAAATAATCTATCAAAATTGCATTAAAAAAATATGTCATCCGAATAAAACACAGGGACATAAACCATTTTAATTTTCTTCATGTTACGAGATGTGGTCCAATTCAGTCCAATTCAGCCCAATCGAAGCCCAATCATGACGCAATCAAACGCAATCAAGCTGAATTGGAAGAGTCTCAATCACATATTCCAATTAAAGTCATAATCAGATCCAATCCAACTCAATCCTCCACAATTAAGTCTCAATCCAAGTACTCCTCATCTACAATATCTCTAATTGCTGAAATCAAGCTTCAATCGTGCTAATTAGGAATCAGATCACTCTTAATTGAAAACTACATCATCCTCTACGATACAGCTGACAAATCGTGAAATCCAATTTCCTCTTGTAATTAGTTTCCTCTTGTAATTAGATTATGTGTAATTATTGTAATCTAGTATATAGCCATGTAAAACTCATGTAAAACTTTAATTCGATTTAATAAGAAATTATTCACTTTTTCTAACATGATATCAGAGCTTGGACTCGATTCGAAAAGCTCGTAGACCCCTTCCACAATGTCTGATGAAATCTCTGTCGACGAAATTGCAGATGCAGTCTCCCAAGCTATTTCCCAAATGAATTGCACTGACCTTTTGAAGAAGATCTCTAAAATCGATGGCAACACCAGCCTCAAAATCACTACTATCTCTTTCAACGGCAAGAATTACTTGTCGTGGTCGAAAGCTGTCTTCATAGCTTATTGTGAGTGAGGATGAGTAGGCTTTATAAATGGAGATCTACCTTTTCCTTAACTCACGGAGCCATATTATCCCAAATGGAGGATGTATGATCATCAGGTAATGCCCTGGTTACTCAATTCTATCGACTCAGAGCTTCATGAACTGTTTAATTACGCAATATGTTCAAAGGACCTGTGGGATTCTGTTCAATCTTTGTATTCTCAATATGAGAACATGTATCGCATATTTGAGCTTAAAAAAGAGATTGTTGACCTTGAGAAAGGAGATAAATCATTTGTCGAGTATCTTATCAGGTTAAAATCTATATGGGAAGAATTATCAACTCTCCGACCACCCACTACTGACTCCACAGTGATCATCAAAAGAGAGGAAGAAGACAGGATTTTCAAGATCTTGATGGGCTTAGGTCGTGAATTTGTCATCCTCCGTGACCAATTTCTGACTCCTGACAAACTTCCTTCCCTCAACTCAGTATATTCCAGGATCCAAAAGGAGAAAACGAGAAAGAAAGTACTCACTTTGTACTAGCAAAATGAATCACACTCCAAAGCCTCAGCCTTCACGAGCACACTTGATGGGACTACCTTAGCTACTAAATGCTTCGTGAATTCTAAAAGTGGAAATCAATTCAATCCAAACAAGGGAAGTAAACCTCTCACCAAACCTAATTTTCAATTTTACCATTGTGGCAATTGATAGGTGTTGGATATTGCACCCTCACCTAAAAATGAAGAAGGACCACCCTCAACTTGATAGGTTTAACGCGTATCACACCATATCTGTTGAAGTCACAAATCAATCAAATGCAAGCACCAGCAACAACTCGATGAATCCCTTAATGTCAAATAAAGACCTTGCACAACGAGTATTTCTCCATATGAAGGGTAATATTGAATCAAGTCAGATCCCGAAACTGCCTTCTGGAGAAGGTAAAAGTGGTAAGAGTATTATTTGTCATACTGCTGTGTGTTACTCCTCAATTATTCTTATAAAATATGATAATTTGGATAATTGACTCGGTTGCCAATGAGCACATGACCAACAATCGTGATTTATTCTGACACGTAAGTAATTTGGATAAAAAATTAATTATGATGGCTAATGGCTCTTCAATCTTGATTAAGGGACAAGGCAAGATCAATTTTCTTGACTCTTACCTTAAATCGAATGTTATTCTTGTGCCTGAATTATCTAACAATCTTTTGTCCATTAGCAAAATCATCAAAGACTTGGATTGTCGAGCCATCTTTACTACTGATTGTGTGACATTTCAGGACCACAAAATCTCAAGGACGATTGGTGAGGGCATCATGAATCAAGGGCTCTATGGCCTTAGCTACTACTAAAATTAAAGACTCTAATCTTTGGCATGCTCGACTGGGACATCCAAGCCAGTTGGTCCTGAAAAAATTATTCCCTAATTTTGTAAATAATTCACGTATCTATGAAAGTTATGTGTTGTCCAAACATTGCCGAAAACTTTTTTATCCTTCTGAGTCCAACCATGATAGACCTTTTCAATTGATACACTCTGATGTGTGAACTACTCCACAATCTTCTAACAAAAGATTTATGTACTATGTCTCCTTTATTGATCATTATAGCCACGCTACTTGGATCTACTTGCTTAGATATAAGAGCGATGTGTTCTCAAAATGAAAGATTTCTTCCATCTTGTTACTAACTAATTTGATGCAAGAATTAAGGCCTTTCGCACAGATAATGGCACTGAATACCAGAAGGACTTCAAGGATTTTTTGACTAATTATGGAATTGTTCACCAGACTTCATGCATCTACTCCCCGTAGCAAAATGGCGTAGCGAAAAGGAAAAATGGACACCTACTCGAGGTTGTTTGAGCCTTGATATTTTGAATGAATGTGAAAAGATGTATTTAGAGTGATGCTATATTGACTGCTTGTCATCTTATCAATAGATTACCAAACTCTATTTTTGATTTTAAATCTTCAATCGAACTCATCAAACGTAAAAAACCTGATCTGAGTTATTTGAAAGTGTTTGGCTATTGTTCTTATATGTAGATTCCAGCAGAAAGAAGGGATAAGCTATCCCAATGATCTATCTGGTGCATTTTGCTTGGTTACTCATCAACCCTGAAAGGGTATAAGTGTTACTCACCCTCTCTAAAATATCTTCACTTCATGGGACGTACAATCCCTTGAATACACCCCATATCATTTAGAGAATCAAAGTGAAAGGGAGTGTCAATTAAGCTCCTCTACTAACATTTTCAATTTAAGTCCTCAATTGCAGGTGATTGATTCAATACCACAGCCTTCCCACATCAAAGATGGTCATAATTGCGATGATGAACCGCATCAAGAACCAAGAAATTGAGAAAAATCAAAGTCAATCATGACTGGGGATCTATAATTAACAACTGACCCAAGTACAATCTCTGAATTTGCTCCTCAATTAAGAACTATTGACACTGACTCTCAACTTGAACCTAGAGATGATTTGATTGAGTGCTCTACTAAGCCCAATTTATCAAATCAAAATGTCAGGAGGTCCACTAAAATTAAACTTCTAAACTAGAAACTTAAGGATTTTAAAACCTTCAAGGTCATTTACCCAATTGAAAATCAACTTTCGTATGACCACCTTAGTGGTAAACATAGAGCTTTTTTGGGCAAAATTGATACTGTCACTAAACCTAAATCTTTTCAAGAAGCAATTAAGTATGAATCATGGCAAAAGGCAATGATTGAAGAATTAGAAGCCCTGAGAAAGAACAAAACATGGACTATTTGCGATTTACCACTAAACAAAAGAGCTATAGGTTGCAAGTGAATTTTCAAAATTAAAAACCATAGTGATATGACTATTGAGAGACATAAAGCTAGGCTCGTAGCAAAAAGTTTCACCCAAACCCCAAGATTGATTATGGTGAAACCTTTGCTCTCGTAGCCAAAATAAATATGGTTCGTATACTCCTCTCTGCTGCTGTGAATTTAGGTTGGTCAATTGAGCATATGGATGTAAAAAATGCATTCTTACAAGGCAATCTCGAAGAAGAAGTGTACTTATCACTCCCACTAAGTCATCTACTCAAGGAATCAGGTAAAGTTTGTCGCCTTTACAAGGCAATCTATGGACTTAAGCAGTCACCGCGAGCCTGGTATAATCAGCTTAGTGGCGAGCTCGTAAGTCTAGGTTTTAAAAAGTGTGACACAGATTCCTCACTATTCGTGCGTGAATCCAATGAAGGTAAACTCATTTTGTTAATTTATGTCAATGACATATTGATTATAGGTAGTAATTCTCATTTAATTCCGAAATTCAAATCTGATTTGCATGCTCGCTTTGATATTAAAGATCTTGGCACTATGAAATACTTTTTAGGTGTCGAATTAGCCTATTGCTCTTAAGGCATCTTCCTCAATCAAAGGAAGTACGTTCTTGATCTTTTGTAGGAGCTGAAGAAACTCGGCTCCAAACCTTACCAGACACCTGTTGAACCAAACCTCAAAGTGCTAAACTATGAAGCTGAGCTGTATCTTCATATTAACACATTCCAAAAACTGGTAGGCAAGCTGATTTATTTGAATATTACACGACCTAACATCACATATGCAGTTAATCTTATCAACCAGTTCATGCACTCACCACTACTTCAACATGTTGAGATCGTGGATCATATTCTCAAGTACTTCAAAAACTATCTAGGATGCAACATTCTCATGAAAAAATCTGGTCATCTAAACATTGCAGCTTTTGGTGACTCTGATTATGTAGGTTGTAGAAATAACAGATGATCCACGTCTAGATATTGTCTTTTTCTTGGCAATAATCCCGTTGTATGTGGTCCAAGAAATAACACGTGGTCTCTTGTTTGAGTGCCAAAGTTGAATACAGAGCTATGGCGGTCACTCTAACGAATATTATTTGGATTAATAACCTTCTTATTGAACTTAATTTCTGCGTGCAGGTGCCTATTCTACTCTATTGCGACAATAAGGCAGCCATTCACATCGACACCAACCATGTCTTCCATAAAAGGACCAAACACATCAAAATCGACTGCCACTATGTCCAGGAACATATTCAAGATGGCACAATTGTTACCCCCTATATCGCCAGTGAGGAACAAACCACAGACCTCTTCACCAAAGCTCTCGGATCCTCACTCTTTGACAAATTTCTCTTCAAATTGGGGATGTGCGACATCAACACTCCTAACTTGAGGGGTAGTGTTACGAGATGTGGTCCAATTTAGCCCAATCGAAGCCCAATCACAATGCAATCAAACACAATCAAGCTGAATTGGAAGGATCTCAATCGCATTTTCTAATTGAAGTCACAATCATATCCAATCCAACTCAATCCTCCACAATTAAGTCTCAATCCAAGTCCTCCTCATCTACAACGACTCTAATTGCTGGAATCAAATTTCAATTGTGCTAATTAGGAATCGGATCACTCTTAATTGGAAACCACATCATCCTCTGCGATACAGCTGACAAATAGGGAAATCCAATTTCTTTTTGTAATTAGTTTCCTCTTGTAATTAGATTATGTGTAATTACTGTAATCTAGTATATAACCATGTAAAACTCGTGTAAAACTTTAATTCGATTTAATAAGAAATTATTCACTTTTTCTCACACTTCATCGTGATAAACCAATGCGACGCCATTTTTTGGTTAATAACTTCATCACTTTGCTGTAGTCAAAATACAATAGCGACGTCGTTTTGTCTTGCAACAATTAACAGTTTTATGATTTTGTTTGATAGAAGGCACATATTCAAATAGAAGATTTGAGGGTTCGAAATTGGAATTATATAGACATCGTTCTTGCTGCATTTAAGAGTACAACAAAGTGAATATCACTACAGAAAAACTGGTATGTTCAGGATCAATTTTATTTAGATAAAATTGATGAAAAATTAGATGTTATGTTTGGAAGCTACGAAAAATGTAAAGCCTCCAAATTATATGTCGTTCTTATCCAATATGCATGGTGGCAATAAGATGATCTCCTGGTTTAATTTTCTACGCTTGTTTGTTTATGCCAAATTCGCGTCGGGATCCAAATCTGATCCTTGTTTCTGCTTAAATTCTATTGCTTCGGAAATTTTGTTAGAAAACAGTTTTTTTTTCAACTTTTTGTCTATTGCAATGACCCCAAATTGCAGTTTACAAACGCAAACCGGTACACTGAACAGCAACAGTTTTCATTGACAACGCCACACCGACTGTGTCCATTTTTCCAAAAAAATTTGTCACCGAACACACTCCTAGTACTGTAATACGCATACTTCAACAAATGTATATTAACAACAAAGAAATTTTACCCAATTTTCCAAAATATCGGGTTCTAACTCAAAATATAGCACATCAGAATACGACATAATTTGGAGAGGAAACGACCAATCAGTTGATAGGAAGCAACATTTTTTCGTTACTTATTTGGCCCTCAAATGTATACAGAACTAGATATCCTTTAAGACCAGCCCACACCGAATATACCAAAAGAAAATCTAATATACGACAGGGGCAACATTGACTTCTACCCTTTTTCATCGATTCCACTTCCGCTCATAAATAATAAAAGGGCAAATTACCTTGTAGTCCCTGGTCTTTACCGAAATCTCCTATTGGGTCCCTCCTGTTACATAAATGATTAATCCGTCCCTGTTTTATTCAAAAATATTTGTCTCGGGTCTCCACCGACCAAATCGAACTTTTTTTAAAATTTTTTGTCATGTGAAATGACTATTTTACCCTTCACAAAATGACAAAAAATTGATGAAATTTGTCAGTTTGTGAAGGGTAAAATAGTCATTTCACATGACAAAAAATTAAAAAAAAGTCTGATTTGGTCGGTAGGGACCCGAGACAAATATTTTGGAATAAAACAGGGACTTAATACTCATTTATGACAAAGGAGGGACCCAATAGGAAAATAATGTAAAGACTAGGGACCTGAGGATAATTTGCCCATAGTAAAACGATCAACCCTCTCTTCTAAACAATTGCAAATTCCTCCCCAAAGGAAATAAAACGAAAAAAAATCATCCCAAAGGGGTTACCCCCAATAAAGGAAAGACCCAAGCTTGCAAAAAAAACTATGTTCTCTCTGTTTCTCCTCTGTTCCTAACACATAGTACCCAGTTCGTTTTCTTTGACACCAGCCACGTGGTGGCTCGCTATTGAGCAAGCAACATGGACGTTGCTTCGCGTGTCAGCAAAGCGTTCCTTGATCCCGAGTCACGCTGTTGACCTGGCCGACATGGTCCGTTCTGATTAGGCCACATCAGCCACGTCACCCCAATAGCTTTAAAAAAAATTAAAAAGAAATTAAAAAGTTCTTAAAAAAATTAGAATTTTTTTTAAAAAATATTTCTACTATTTTACACTTTATTGTTGGAACAAATAATTTTTTTATTCAAATAACTATATTTTTTTCATTTAAAAATTTGGTAGGGGTAGTTAGTTTTGTGATTTACAAATTTTATTTCTTTTTTGAATTTCGTAGTGTCTTTTGTAATTGCAATTTTTAATAAAATTTTTATTTCGCAAATTTGTTAGTTCAAAATTAAATTTAGTGTTTCCAAGTTACTTGAAAAAATATGCAAATTTAGTAGAGTTAGTTGAATTTTAAAAATATTGAGCTGAAAAAACCTGACGTGGACTAGGGATGTTTTCTTTAATGTGCATCGATAATTATTATTCAAAAATCATTATCCAAGAAATGTTTAATTTTACTCATACACTGTTATTGGCGACTGAATTTAATCATTTTTATGAGTATAATTTTCATTTCATCATACTTTAAATAATTATGTGTACAATATTGGCTAGAAAAATAGTCGCATTGTGTCTATTTATTATCCACGAAGTTATTACGAACAGAAATGTTCTCTACGACATCAAATCACTTGTAATCTAGCAGTATAGAGAGTTATACAATTCAAAAAGGTTCAAGGTTATGGAAAATTTACTTATGGAAAATAAAATGTTCATTACGTCCCTTGAGAAAATGTGCATATATTCTAGACGTTCATAATGAGTGTTGTTTACTTAAAGTATATCATTTTGAAATAAAAAATTATACTTGCTTGCAAAATATATATTGATATAGAACTACTCATATTCAATAAAACCCTCCTGCACTCCAATCTCCTTTCAGTTATTCTTTGCGAGGAACAAAGAGAATCACAGCTGGCCAATTAGGTACATTAATATTGTCATTATGGCCACTAAATACGAAGTTACCACCCCCAAAATTAGAAACACCAAAGGGCCCAATTATATAATACAAAACAATCAAGATTCAGTGAGGAATATGCCTAGTCCCCATGGTGGGAAGTAGGGTATAATTGGTATCATATGTTTTAATTAAGGGTAAATTACATCTGGCCTCCTCGGGTTTGGGATATTTAACGCTCGCCCCCTGCTTTTCTAAAATCGATTATAAAACTCCTCCTATATGGCAAAATTGTACGAATCAGCCCCTCATGCCGGAATCAGAGATTTTCTCCGACGAGGAGGCATCGGAAATGACAGAATTACCCTTATACTAAAAAACAAAAAAAAAATTATCTTCTTCTTCCTCCTCTTTTCTTCTCCTCCGTCCTCCTCGTCCATCTTCGTTCTCCTCCTCTTCCTCACTTCATCTCCTCCTCACTTCATTTTGCTCAAGATTAGAGAACAATTCATTCCAAAAAACTTGACAAACGAGGAGAATAAAAAATAAGAAGAATCAAACTCTAGCGAAAATCGTAGCTCCATTAATGAAACAAAAGCAACGAACCAATCCCAGTACACATATGAAACAAAAGCAACGAACCATTCCCAAATTAGGAATGCACATCCATTAACTAAAATCAATTCCAAACACCAACAAAAATAATAGAACTTAATCGAGAAAATAGACCCACCACCGACACAACAAAGCAAATCAGGGAAAGTAACCATCGCATCGGAGATGTCGAAGTAACCATCGAAGTAACCATCATAGACATTGAAGTAACCATTGGGAAGGAGCCTAGAGGAGGAGGGGCGGAGGATTAGGAAGATCTCGGAGACGAGTAGGAACAAGCTAACAACCAAAATAATGATGCATCAGAGGCTGAGCTCTCGAGAGGAAGTGGGTCCAGCCTGGGTCCAACCCTTCTTCTTCCTTCACGGCAATCTCGGCTTCCTCCTTTTCCTTTCCATCGTCCCTTTTGAACGGGTCAGACCAGAGCTTTAATTCTAGAACGGCGTCGTACTCGCTCTTCAACCCCAAGTTTCCTCCGACTAAAAATGACTCTGTCATCACTACTCTCTCCCACGCTTCCAAGTCAATGGGCCTAATTGGAACCTCCCAGAATCGAGACGACGGAGCCAAAAGAGGCCTAAATTCCCTAAGTTCCAACAAGTACTAGTGCCTCTCCCCCCTTTAAAACCCTAACTGACGCAATAATAAGAAATTAGGGGAGATGTACGATTGATTTGAAATCTGTTAGGATTCCCTTTGTCCTTTTGGTTGGATTAAATTATGAAGAGTTCTATTGATTAAATCTCTAGGGTTCTGAAAGGGATGATTGTATTAAGGAAGTTTAGGTTGGGTAATTCTATCATTTTTGGGTATAAGGGTAATATATTTAGTTATGTTTTTGTTTAGTAGAAAGGAAGAAGGAGGAGGAAGGAAGAAAAAGATAGAATATTCTTTTTTGTTTTTTAGTATAAGGGTAATTCTGTCATTTCCGGTGCCTCTTCGCCAGAAAAAATCTCCGATTCCGGCATGAGGGGCTGATTCGTACAATTTTGCCATACATGAGGGGTTTTATAATCGATTTTAGAAAAGCAGGGGGTGAGCGTTAAATATCTTAAACCCGAGAGGGCCAAATGTAATTTACCCTTTAATTAATTACTAAAAAGTAGGAAATCATTAGAGAGGAAATTACTTAATCTCTTACATCATGTCACTAAATTAGTAACTACCCAAATATTCAAAAATTAAATCCCCCCATATCTTGCACTTCCAAAATATTACAGCCAAAATCTCCATAACCGAAAGCTACCATCAGAATCTCCAAAGACGATTAGGCCTCCTCTTTGTCGCCCATGTAACAATGCACACAACCTGGTATAAAATAATAAGCACATAAAACTGTCATGCCCCAGAAATAAGCGTGACAATTGTCTTTATTACGAAACGAAAACAATAAATCCAGAGTCTGCCTTATTACAAAACAGAAACATTCAATCTAAAATCCAAATTCAAAATAACAAAAAAGGTTCTGAATGATGTATGCATGCAGCTCTCATAAACTATAATCTTTACTCTTATCCCGACTTCCGAGCATCTGTAGAAACGTAAGAAAACATCCGTAGTGAGTCATAAACTCAGTAAGGAATTATACAACTATCCTAAATCAACTAACATCCATACACAATGATATATCATGAGACACACAACATTCTAATATCATACATAACAATCACAATTACGAAACTCCGGAGTCCATTCTCATCATGTCGGGATCCTCGTGGGGCACAGATAAATACCTAACCATTCCTGCTAGGCAGGCCTACTACACAGAAGGGTATCCCCTCCACGAGTCCAGAAAGTCCACACACTCCCTGTCTATTTGATCACACATACCTCGGGTTACCCGATAGCCCCTTAAATGGTATGTGCAAACTACAGGGCCCACTTTGTATGGGACCATCCCCCATGTTATCATTCACATCAATTCACAATCAGAAATCATAATCACAGTCATAAATCCACAATCACAATTACAAATCCACAATCACACTTTCGTATTCACAGTCAACAATCACGAATCTAAAATCAACAATCACAACTCCACAATCATAAGTACGAATCCAACATCAACAATACAAATTAGTATTTTTCGAAATCCACAATCTGATATACTAACGAAACATGCACGTAAACACATACGAAAATACAAACAAAAATATGTACAAAAATACAGACGAAAATACGTACGAAAATATGGACAAAAATATGGATGAAAATACATATACAAAACAAGGACATAATTTATTTACCTTCAACTAGTTCTCAATCTCACGTCCTAGACTCGCTCCTTCTCCTCTTTCATTTACGATAACCTAAACAGAATCGAGTTAATCTTCATAGGAGATTTCATAATCTTATTCACATAGCTAAAGGGCGAGACTTACCCTACGAATCCGGAATTCTTGTCTTGATTCTCTGAGAGTTCTGGATTGACAAGATCATTCTCCTCACCTGGAGACAAAATTTGTGAGTCCTCTGGTGTGTACGATCTTGAGTAAAGAGCGAGGAGACTAGAATCTCACCCGTTAGTCCTAATAGGGTTGTTTCTCCATTGTCCGTTCTTCCTTGATTCTCTTCCGTTTGGTTCTCCTCTTTTCATTCACAGAGGGGGGAATTTCGTGAATCTCTTAGGTAACCCTAGTTTTTCCCTAACAGTTAGGTTATATACTGGCAATTTACCAAACACTCCCTAAACCAGTGAAAAATATTAGAAAGGGTTATTAATTTCACGCACTTATCAAATAACTCCCATGCAGTTCTTACATTCGTCCCCCCTTAAAAGAAGTTTGTCCTCAAACTTACTTGTGTGATCGAAGAGGTATGGATATTTCTCTTTCATTTCAGAGCTTAGCTCCTTGGTGGCTTCCCTCTCGGTATGGTTACTCCACTGTACTTTGACATATTCGATAGTCCTCTTACGGAGCTATTGTAGTTTAGAGTCTACAATTCTTAGTGGCACTTCTTCATAACTCATATTCGGGCAAACCTTGGTTGGAATCTCTTGCACAACTTGACCTTCCCTTAGAATATATTTTCGTAGCATAGACACATGGAATACATCATGTATTCCTGCTAAAGTTGGAGGTAATGCCAGTCGATATGCCAATTTTCCTATCCGCTCAATAATGTCATAAGGTCCAATAAACCGCAGACTGAGTTTTTCTTTTACCCCGAACTTACGAATAGATCTGGTTGGGGAAATCTTCAAGAATACATGGTCTCCAACCTCAAACTCTACTTCCCTGCGATGTTGATCCACAAATTTCTTTTGTTGATCCTGTACTGCTTGTAATCGACTCCTTATCACAGGTATTTTCTCCGTTAGTTCTCTAAACATTTCTGGACCAAGAACCCCTTTCTCTCATATCTCATTCCAACTGATGGGTGATCGACATTTCCTTCCATACAAGGCTTCATAGGGGGCCATACCTATGCTTGCCTGAAAGATATTGTTGTGCACAAATTCCATGAGAGGAAGGTGGCTTTCCCAATTTCCCCCAAAATCTAAAACACATGTCCTTAGTAGATCTTCCAGCGTTTGTATCATCCTTTCAGATTGCCCATCTATTTGCAGATGGAAAGTAGTGCTAAATTGTAATTTTGTCCCTAGTGCCTTTTGTATGCTATTCCAAAATCTAGACAAAAACCTTGTATCTGGGTCTGAAGTGATATTTAACGGAACCCCATGCAATCGTACTATCTCTATTGACATCCCCATCTTGTAGGCCAAGAAGTGCACTATCTTGGTAAGTCAATCAACTACTACCCAAATTGCATCTTTTCCATGTGCATTCCTTGGTAGTCCTGTCACGAAGTCTATAGTAATCATTTCCTACTTCTATTGCGGGACTTCTAATGGTTGCAAGGGGCCAGCTAGCCACTGATGTTCAGCTTTAACTAGTTGGCAAACCATACAACTTGACACATAGTTAGCTATCTCCTTTTCATCCCTGACTACCAAAAGCTAAGTTTGAGATCTTGATACATTTTAGTTCCTCCAGGGTGCCCAGCATATCGAGCGGTATGTGCCTCTTCTGATACCTTTTTCTTCAAATCTCTAGAAGCGGGCACGCAAATTCTACCCTTATAATATAAATATTTGTTTGCCCCCAAGTGAAAGTCTTCTAACTCCCCTTGTTCCACTCGGCTCCTTAGTAAAACTAATATGGGATCTTGACATTGTCCTTTACCCAATTGTGTTCGAAGTGTGGGTTCAACTTCCATGCTTGCTAAAACCCTATGCTCAAGGTGTCCTCCAATTCCAAACTTTTTAGTTCCTGTATCAGATCCTCTTGTACTGTTAGCTTGTTTCTGACCTCTTGGCTTGAGTGACAGTCCTTCCTGCTTAAAGCATCTGCCATTACGTTGGCCTTTCTTGGGTGATAGTGGATTCCTATGTCATAATCCTTGATCAATTCCAACCACCTTCGTTGCCTTATATTCAATTCTTTCTGGGTAATTCTTTCTGGGTAAGGATATATTTGAGGCTCATGTGGTCTGTGTAGATTTCACAGCATACTGCATAAAGATACTGTCTCCATACCTTGAGTGCATGAACTATCGCTGCTAATTCCAAATCATGGGTAGGATAATTCTTCTCATATGGCTTGAGTTGTCTTGATGCGTAAGCAATCACCTTATCCTCCTACATAAGTACGCACCCTAACCCATTCTTTGATGCATTACTATAGACCACAAAGTCTATCCCCTCCTTTGGTTGAGCTAGTATGGGTGTAGATATCAATCTATTCTTTAACTCCTGAAAACTTTGCTCACATTCCTCTGTCCACACAAACTTCATCCCTTTTTGTGTCATCCTAGTTAGGGGCATTGCTATTTTGGAGAATCCTTCCACAAATCGTCGATAATAGCCTGCTAAGCCCAGAAAACTACGTATATCAGACATATTTCCTGGTTGTTTCCAGTTCACCACTGCCTCTATTTTATCGGGGTCCACAGATACTCCTTCTTTCAATATCACATGCCCCAAAAACCCTACCTTCTCAAGCCAGAATTCACATTTCTTAAGTTTGGCATATAACTATTTCTTTTGAAGAATCTGTAAAACCATTCTTAAGTGTTGCTCATACTTTTCCCGACTAAATGAGTATACTAGAATGTCATCAATGAATACTGCTACACACTTGTCCAAGTATGGCCAGAATGTACGATTCATGAGATCCATAAATTAAGCTGAAGCATTGGTGAGTCCAAAGGGCATGACTAGAAACTCATAATGTCCATACCTTGTGCGAAAAGTCATGATAGGTACATCTCTTACTCGAATTTTGAGTTGATGACAGCCCAACCTGAGGTAAATTTTTGAGAATATCTGGGCTCCCCTTAGCTGGTCAAATAGATCTTCAATCCTTGGTAGTGGATACCGATTTTAATAGTGAGCTTGTTTAATTCCCAATAGTCTATACATATTCTCATGCTCCCATCCTTCTTCTTCACAAATAATACTAGGGCTCCCCATGGTGAAACACTGGGTCTAATAAAACCCTTATCTAGTAATTCCCCCAGTTGTAACTTTAGCTCCTTAAGTTCAGTTGGAGCCATACGGTACGGTGCCTTGGAGACTGGGCATGCTCCAAGAATCAGCTCAATTTGAAACTCTACTTCTCGATCTGGTGGTACCCCTTATATGTCTTCTGGGAACACATCGGGGAACTCATTAGCTACATGGATCTGGTTCAGGGTGATTTCACTCCGAGTATCTATTGTACTAGCGAGGTAAGCGATGGCACCATTCTGTACTATCTACCTAGCATCCTTCTGGGTAAGTGCATAAACTCGAGCTGTAGGTCTGGGTGGTGGATTAGCACCGGTCTGAGTGGTAGCGCGTACGGTGGGGCTTGACTGGGTTCAAAGTTCTAGGTAGCTGGCCACTAGGTGTCTGATCTTTCCACATTTGAAGCAAGCTCCAGTAGTCCATCTGTACTACTCCTCTGCGTGTCCTGTACGCTTGCACCTGGTACACTATAAGCTAGGGGCCTTATTACTACCACTAGCTCTTAGGGTTAGATTATAAGGTCGTTTTGTCGGTTCTCCTACCTGACTTAGACCCAATTTCCTCTTAGCTGGTTTCTTGTCTCTCTTTCGGCGTAGGTTTTGCTCCACCACTAGTGCCCTCTCCAGCACATCCTTGTAAGTGGGCAGTAAAAGTGGCACCACATAGTCCCTGATTTCTTCTGCAAGTCCATCTTCAAACTTTCTAGCTCGAGTATCTTCATCCATAGCAGCAGCAGACTTGAACATAAAGAGACAGGTGAACTCCTGATCATACTTTGTCACTATCTTATCCCCTCGAATCAGCTGGTCAAACTCCTGCGCCATATCTCTCTGTCAGGGGGTAGGGATAAAGCGTTCCCTAAAGTCCTTCAAAAAGGCTTCCCACCCGTAAACCCCAGTAGCCTGATTACTTCTAACCACAACTTGATTGATCCCAGCCACTACATTACTGTGTACTCGTTTCTGAGTTTCCCACCAATGCAAGGCATCGCCAGTAAGTACATAAGTTGCAAACTGCACCATTTCAGCTTGTGGAGTCTGGGCAATCTAGAATGCCTTTTCCATCTCCATAACTCAATCTTCTACTTGTACAAGCTCCTCAGTACCATTAAAACTAGGTGGCTTGACCCGTTGAAACTCACGATACCGCACAATAGCAGATTGAGGTTGCTGCAACACTACTCGCTGGGGATTGGTTGCTGTCTGTTGCTAAACTAGCAACCCCAATATTTGGAGGAGTGTAATATCAGGGTTCATCCCCTGTGCCTGCATCCGAGGAGGTTTTGGATTCACGGGGTTAGGTGGTTGCTCATTGGTGGCAGAATGAGCATCTGATTCTGTCTGCACTTCAGCAACTATATCTTGGGCAGCCCTAGCAGCACGGGGCAGTAAATTCACCGTGGAGCCAGCCTATCTCGAACTAGCCTACCTCGAACCAGCCTGCTTGGAACCTTGTCCCTTAGAGATAGCGCTTCTTGTCTGAGGTGCCATAAGTCCTCAACCTGACGAATCAAATTAACACTAATTTACTTAATGACTCCATTAGTAATGATCACATACCCCAAGTGTATCTATTAGTAACCGATGATAATCATCATAAGCATCATTTTAAGAACATGACATAACCGTAAGGGCAGTATCATAAACTCATCAACTATAACATAACCACAACATCACTCCATTCACATATCCATCGAATTCACATAATTACTCAATCACTCAATCGATCTCAGTCAACATTTTTGTAACACATAGCAGAAAACGTGACCGAAAAACATGGCAGAAAGCTTTAAATGGCCGTAACTTTCAAACAAAAAAGAATTTGACCCCAAAAAATATTATAGATCTTGAAATTATCTTTCTGAAAACATATTATAATAGAAAATTGGATTAACAAGTCAAAAGTTATGGCTGTTCAAAGTTTGGGCAGTTTTGACGCAAAATTTATGCGAGAAACTTCCTATCGCAACATCTACCGCAAACAATCTGACCCCGGATACTCCCTTGGATCGCTCACATGCATGCAAATATGAATATGCATGATTTTCAAATGTGAATATGGATGGTTTTCTTGTAAAGAATGCTCTGATACCATAAAAATGTGACGCCCCAGAAATAAGCGTGACAATTGTCTTTATTACGAAATGAAATGAAAATAATAAATCCAGAGTCTGCCTTATTACAAAACAGAAACGTTCAATCTGAAATCCAAAATGAAAATAATGAAAAAGGTTCTGAATGATGTATGTATGCAGCTCTCATAAACCATAATCTTTACTCTCGTACTGACTCCCCAACATCTATAGAAACGTAAGAAAATATCTGTGGTGAGTCATAAACTCAGTAAGGAATTATACAACTATCCTAAATCAACTAATATCCATACACAACGATATATCACGAGACACACAACATTCCAATATCATACATAACAATCACAATTACGGAGCTCCAGAGTCCATTCTCATCAAGTCAAATCCTCGTGGGGCACAGATAAATACCTAACCGTTCTTGCTAGGCAAGCCCACTAGACGGAAGGGTATCCCTTCTACGAGTCCAGAAAGTCCACACACTCTGTAAGAATTGGGTAGATTTAAGTGATTAATATTAGAACCATAATGACTATTTTGATACTTTCTACTCTTTCTGAGAGTAGATTGTAATAGTGCCACCTGACCCTAACTGTTTAGGAAAAACCTAGGGTTATTAGACTTTCCCTATGCCTAAAAGATACTATTCACGAAAATACTATTCATGAAAATACTATTTATGAAAATACTATTCACGAAATCACTATTCACGAAATTTTACCCTCTTGTGAAGGAGAAGAACCCTGTCAGACAGAAAAAGATCAATAAGGAGGAACGATCACGTCAGTTATTAGGAGTAGGATTGTTTCCCTCTTTTTGTTCTTTTACTTGGAATTATGCACCTTCCCAAAGGGCTCACGAATGTTCCTTTCTAAAGGTGAAGAGGATGATCTGATTAATTCAGGATACTCAGAAGATCAAGGAAAAGATCCTAAATTTGTAGGGTAAGCCGTATCCAATAGTTATATAAATTAGATTACGAAACCCTCCATATAAATTAATCTATTTTGTTTAGGCTTTCGTGATCAGAAGGAGGAGAGCGAGTTTAGGTCGTAGAGTCATCGTTAACAACCATAGAAGGTAAGTGAATTCTGTCTTTGTTGTGTGAGAATTCTGATTTCAGACTTTCAATTCGGATTTCAGATTTCAGATTCAGATTTTGGATTTTTGATTCAGATTCGGATTTAAGATTCAGATTCAGATTTCGGATTTCTAATTCATATTCAGATTTTAGATTTCAGATTCAGATTCAAATTTTAGAATTCTGATTCAGATTTCAGATTTGGATTCCTGATTTCAGATTTCAGATTTGGACTTTGATTGTGGATTGTAATCTATGTTATTTAATTAGGATTGTTGATTGGTGTGTTGATTTTGGATTCTATCTTTGGTAGTGAAATATGTTGTTGGTATGAATATTGTGTTCGAAATATAGTATTGTGTTTTTGAACGAAGTGCTTTGATGTGTATTGTGATACATGCGGGATTGTCCTATACCTAGTGGACCGTAGTTCATTCATATCGCTTAAAGGGCTACCGGGTAACCCAAGGTATGTATGATCAAATGGATAGAAAAGTATGTGGACTATCTAGGCTTGTGGGAAGTAGTACTCCTGCCTAATGGGCCCTCATGGGAAAGAAGGAGTATCTATTAGTGGACCACAAGAATCCCGATATGAGTGTAAGAACTCCAGACCTCCGTTTGTGCGTGATTGTATGTGTGTGATCATATGTGTTTGGGATTATGATCATCACTGTGGTTGTTGTTATGAACATTGTTTCAGTATGTGCATATAGTTTGTGATGTGTTATGGAGTTCCTTACTGAGTTTATGACTCACCACAGTTGTTTTCTTACGTGCTTACAGATACTGGGTTGTTGGAACAAGAGTAGAAGAGAGCTGCATGGATTCATGTGGACTATTTAAATCTGTTTTGGACATTGATTTTAGATTGTTTGCTTTTCAGATTTCAGACAACGTGTATTTCGGATTTCTATCATTTTGCAATAAAAGGTTTTTGTCACATCCTTTTCGGGTCATGACATTTTATGGTATCACAGTATTTTTATAAGGAAAAGAGGATCTGAAATCATTCACAGTTTCATTGCATGCATTTGAGCGATCCAGGGAGTATTAGGGGTTAGAGAGTTTGCGGTGGAAAGTTGTGACAGAAAGTTAGGTGCATATTCTCGCGTAATTTTGTGTCAAAACTGCCAAAACTTTGAACTATCATAACTTTTGACTCGTTAATCCGATTTTCTATTATAATATATTTTCGGAAAGGAAAAATCAAGATCTACACATGTTCCAAATATTCTGGAACAATTGAGTTTGGGGGTCAAATTCTTTTTCGCTTGAAAGTTACGGCCATTTTAAGTTCTCTGCCAATTTTTTTTCTCGTATTTTTAACGTGAATGCATATTTCCTTCGAATCTTTCGGGCATATAAGGTGTGTTTGATTCGAGTAGGTAGTGTGATCAATTTTATCAATAGTATGAATGAAAATGTTGCTGTGATTATGACGTGATGTGTTTATTAGATATGAATGGTGTGATCTTGCAATTATGTTAGAAATTTCTGTGCTGAGTAGATGTCGATTTAATATCTGGTTCTTATTGTTATGCTCATTTGCGAGTAGTGTGACCAAATAGGTAGTGTTGTTCTGACCTTCTAGGTAAAGAACCTATGACACCACAAACTAGAAGCGGTACATCCAAGGGGCAAGGCTCCAAAAAAGCTGGAAATCCATTGCCGCCCCTTGCTGCTAGGGTTGTGCAGGAACCACCACCTACTGGTGCTCAGGAGGTGGTCCCTAACGTGCATGTTGAATTAGATGCCCATTCGGCCATGAATGAGCAACCAGTTAATGCTGCAAATCCAGTGAATGTGATGCCGCCTCCCCCAAGACAAAACACTGATAGTACTTTGCTACAAATCTTGAGCCTCTTTGTTCAGCAGCAGCAACAACAAGCAGCCATTATGCCTCAACCAGTGGTTATACAATAGCCCCAGTCAGCTACTACTAGGTACCGTAAATTCCAACGAGTCAAGCCACCTAGCTTTGATGGTACCGAGGAGCCCATACAAGTAGAGGATTAGGTGATGGAGGTAGAGAAGGCATTCCAGATTGTCCAGACCCCACCAACTGAGAAGGTGGTATTTACTACTTACCTACTGACTGGTGATGCCCTACGGTGGTGGAAAACTCAGAAATGTGTACGTAGCGGTTCACCAGCTGGGAGTAATAATGCTTACAATTAGGAGGCCTTCCTGAAGGACTTTAGGGAGCATTTCATTTCTGCTCCTCGATGGAGAGAAATGGCGGGGAGTTTGACCAGCTGGTAGAGGGAGATAAGACAGTGACAAAATATGACCAGGAGTTCACCCGTCTCTCTCTATTTAAGAATGCTATGGCTATGGATGAGGACACCCGAGCTTGAAAATTTGAGATGGGCTTGCTAAAGAAATCAGAGACCATGTGGTACCACTTTTACTGCCCACTTACAAAGAAGTGCTCAAAAGGGCATTAGTAGTGGAGCAGAACATACGCTGAAGGAAGGATAAAGAACCAGCCAAGAGGAAATTGGGTTTTAGTCCTGCGAAACCAGCAAAACGACCCTATACCCCAGAAGCTGGCAGGAATAATAAGGACTCTGGCTCTGGCTTATGATGTGTCAGGTGTAAGCGGCCTGGTCACTTGGAGGAGCAATGCAGGTGGATTACTAGAGCCTGCTTCAAATGTGGGAAGATGGGACACTTAATGGCTACCTACCCAGAACTTCGAACCCAACAAGATTCCACCAATCGTACCCCGACCCAGGCAGGTGCAAACTTTGCCTCTAGACCAACAGCTCGAGTTTACGCACTCACACAGGGAGATGCAAGGCAAAAGGGAGATGTGGTGACAGGTAAAGAAAAATTTCTATGAACAGTGTGAATCATTTTAACTGTGTGAATTATGTGAACTGTGTGAATTGTGTGAACTATGTGAATTGTGTGAATTATGTGAACTGTGTGAATTGTGTGAAATTGTGTAAAATTGTGTGAATTGTGTGAATTGCGTGAATTGTGTGAACTGTGTGAACCATGTGAACTGTATGAATCAATTGAACCATATGAATTAAGTGGTTACTTAGGATGATAATTGTGCTTACCTTATGTGAACATGCAAGTTTCTAGTAGCTGGTAGTTATGCAAACATGTTATTTAACTCAGGAGCTACGCACTCCTTTATTGCTGAGCACTTTGTATAGAGACATAAGTTAGGTCAGAGTAACAGTGAGGAGGAAATGGAAGTGAGGATGCCCTTAGGAAAGACCATAGTGGTTGACCAAGTGTGTGATTGTGATATCCATATAAATGGTCACCAACTTCTTGGATATCTTAGAATTATGAAGATGATGGGTTTTGATGCTATCTTTGGTATGAATTGGCTGGCAAATCACCATGCATCTATCGATTGTAGAAGAAGAACGGTGAATTTTTGACCTCCTAGACAAGAAGAATTTATTTACGAAGGAGAGACAGATGATTTTCCCTCGCCACATTTGATTTCAGTTCTCGAAGCAAGGAAGTTAGTACAAAATGGTGCGGTAGTCTATCTTGCTAGTACCATGGACATTTGAAGTGAAGTCACATTAGATCAAATACTGGTGGCTAACGAATTCCCTGATGTATTTCCGGAGGACATACAAAGGGTGCTCCCCGATAGAGAAGTAGAATTTCAAATTGAATTGATCCCTGGGGCTCGTCCAGTGTCTAAGGCACCTTACCGTATGGCCCCATCTGAACTAAAAGAGTTGAAGTCACAACTGGTGAAATTACTAGATAAGGGTTTCATTAGACTTAGTGTGTCACTCTAAGGAGCACCAGTACTGTTGTGAAGAAAAAGGGATGGGAGTATGAGGATATGCATAGATTATCGAGAACTAAACAAGCTCACAGTCAAAAAATTGATACCCACTACCGAGGATTGAAGATCTATTTGCTTAACTAAAGGGAGCTTATGTATTCTCCAAAATAGACTTTCAATCAGGCAAGTATAGGTATGGCCTCCTACAAAGCCTTATACGGAAGAAAATGTCGATCATCCATCAGCTGGAATGAAGTGGGAGAGAAAGGGATTCTTGGTCTAGAAATGTTCAGGGAGTTAACTGAAAAGTTCATGTGATAAGAAATCGGATACAAGCTATACAAGATCGACAAAAGAAGTTTGCAGATCAACATCATAGGGACGTGGAATTTGAGATGGGGGATCATGTGTTCTTGAAAGTCTACCCGACCAAAGCTATTCGTAGATTTGGGGTAAAAGGAAAGCTCAGTCCACGATTTATTGGGTCATATGATATTATAAAGCGAGTGGGAAAATTGGTATATCGTTTGGCACTACCCCCTGCTTTAGCCAGAATGCATGATGTGTTCCATATGTCCATGCTTCGAAAGTACATTTCGAGAGAAGGTCAAATAATATAAGAGGTTCCAACGGAAGTTCGCCCTAATATGAGTTATGAAGAAGTCCCACTGAGAATCGTAGACTCCAAACTATAGTAACTCCGTAGGAGGACGATTGAATATGTCAAGGTACAGTGGAGTAACCATACGGATAGAGAAGCTACCTGAGAGCTAAGCTCAGAAATGAAGGAGAAGTACCTATACATCTTCGATCACACAAGTAAGTTTGAGAACAAACTTTATTTAAGGGGGGTAGAATATAAGAATTGGGTAGATTTAAGTGATTAATATTAGAACCATAATGACTGTTTTGATACTTTCTGCTCTTTCTGAGAGTAGATTGTAATAGTGCCGCCTGACCCTAACTGTTTAGGAAAAACCTAGGGTTATTAGACTTTCCCTACGCCTAAAAGACACTATTCACGAAATCACTATTCACGAAATTTAACCCTCTTGTGAAGGAGAAGAACCCTGTTAGATAGAAAAAGATCAATAAGGAGGAACAATCGCGTCAGTTATTAGGGGTAGGATTGTTTCCCTCTTTTTGTTCTTTTACTTGGAATTATGCGCCTCCCCGAAGGGCTCACGAATGTTCCTTTCTAAAGGTGAAGAGGACAATCTGATTAATTCAGGATACTCAGAAGATCAAGAAAAAGATCCTGAATTCGTAGGGTAAACTATGTCTAATAGTTATATAAATTAGATTACAAAACCCTCCATAGAAATTAATCTGTTTTGTTTAGGCTTTCGTGATCAAAAGGAGGAAAGCGAGTTTAGGTCGTAGAGTCATCGTTAACGACCATAGAAGGTAAGTGAATTCTGTCTTTGTTGTGTGAGAATTCTGATTTCAGACTTTCAATTCGAATTTTAGATTTCACATTCAGATTTCAGATTTTTGATTCAGATTCGAATTTAAGATTCAGATTCAGATTTTAGATTTCTAATTCAGATTCAGATTTTAGATTCAGATTCAAATTTTAAAATTCTGATTCAGATTTCAGATTTGGATTCCTGATTTCAGATTTCAGATTTCAGATTTGGACTTTGATTGTGGATTGTAATCTATGTTATTGAATTAGGATTGTTGATTGGTGTGTTGATTTTACTATCTTTGGTAGTGAAATATGTTGTTAGTATGAATATTGTGTTCGAAATATAGAATTGTGTTTTTGAATGAAGTGCTTTAATGTGTATCGTGATACATGCGGGATTGTCCCATACCTAGTAGACCGTAGTTCGTGCATATCACTTAAGGTGCTACCGGGTAACTCGAGGTATGTATGATCAAATGGACGGAAAGGTACGTGGACTATCTGGGCTTGTAGAAAGTAGTACTCCTGCCTAATAGGACCTCATGGGAAAGAGGAGTATCTACTAGTGGACCACAAGAATCCCGACATGAGTGTAAGGACTCCGGAGCTCCGTTTATGCGTGATTGTATGTGTGTGATCATATGTGTTTGGGATTATGATCGTCACTGTGGTTGTTGTTATGAACATTGTTTCAGTATGCGTATGTAGTTTGTGATGTGTTATGGAGTTTTTGACTGAGTTTATGACTCACCACAGTTGTTTTCTTACGTGCTTACAGATACTGGGTTGTCGGAACAAGAGTAGAAGAGAGCTGCATGCATTCATGTGGACCATTTAAATCTATTTTGGACATTGATTTTAGATTGTTTGCTTTTCGGATTTCGGACAACGTGTATTTCGGATTTCTATCATTTTGCAATAAAAGGTTTTTGTCACATCCTTTTCGGGTCGTGACACACTCTCTGTCCATTTGATCATACATACCTCGGGTTACCTGGTAGCTCCTTAAATGGTATGTGCGAACTACAGGGCCCACTTGGTATGGGACCATCCGCATATTATCATTCACATCAATTCACAATCTGAAATCATAATCACAGTCACGAATCCATAATCACAATTACAAATCCACAATCACACTTTCGTATTCACAATCAATAATCACGAATCCAAAATCAACAGTCACAACTCCATAATCGTAACTACGAATCCAACATCAACAATACAAATCAGTATTTTCGAAATCCACAATCTAATATATTGACGAAACATGCACGAAAACATGTATAGAAATACGGAAAAAAATATGGACAAAAGTACATACAAAAATATGGACGAAAATACGGACGAAAATACATATACAAAACAAGGACAGAATTCACTTACCTTCAGTTAGTTCTCAATCTCACATCCTAGACTCGCCCCTTCTCCTCTTTCGTTTACGATGGCCTAAACAGAATCGAGTTAATCTCTATAGGAGATTTCATAATCTTATTCATATAGCTAAAGGGCGAGGAGACTAGAATCTTACCCGTCAGTCCTAATAGGGTCATTTCTCCGCAGTCCGTTCTTCTTTGATTCTCTTTTGTTTGGTTCTCCTCTTTTCCTTCACAGAGAGGGGAATTTCGTGAATCTCTTAGGTAACCCTAGTTTTTCCCTAACAGTTAGGTTATATAGTGGCAATTTACCAAACACTCCCTAAACCAGTGAAAAATATCAGAAAGGGTTATTAAGTTCATGCACTTATCAAATAACTCCCATGTGGTTCTTACACAAACTATGTGTTATGCAATACAATCAAACTATGTGTTATGCAATACATGTACCAATATTACAGTCACTAGGTACCAATATTATAGTAATAGATACTGTAATATCGGTACCATTATTACAGTAATGTGATACTAATGTTATAGATCATTGGTATCAATATTACAGTAACGATGGTACCAATAGTAACAGGTTCCAATATTACTGAACTGTGATACCAATACTACTGAACAAGGATATCAATATTACTGAAGCGAGGTACTAATATTACTGAATTGGAGTACCAATATTACAAAATTGAGAATTGAATGTACCAACCTTCTCATTTCGATTCCTATCCAATTTTCCTCAGAATCCCCCTTTTAATTGCTCTCAAGATTTTTTTTTTTTGCCTTCTTCTTTTGTATCGTAGCCTCCTCCATTGAAAAATCCTAAAAAACAAATAAAACGTTAGCGGTGTGGGTTTGTGGTGGTTGGTCGACCGGCGTGTGTGAGTTGCCCTTACATCTAATTAATGGTTGTGTTATAGTTACCTGGAAAATGAAATAATAAGGGGTTAATTACCCTCAGGTCCCTGAACTATTGACGATTTTGTAATAGGGTTCCTGTATAATTTGAATAAGATTTAAGGTCCCTTTGTTATAACAAAATATTACTCTCAGGTCCCTGGCTTAACCTTCGCTGACATCATCAATTTTTTTTTATTTTTTTAACACTGAATTGACCAAAATACCCTTAAGCCAAAAATAAAAAAATCCAAAAAACAAAATAAAAATTAGGGAAAAGTACAAAAAAAGTCATGTGGTTTCACTTTTAGTCCTCCGAACCTAAATTCGTCCTGAACCTATGAAAAATTTCTTTTTCATCCCGTTTTTTTACATTTTAGTCCCAAATCTCAAATTTTTTTCAATTATTTTTATTATATTATAAATTCGTCCCGAACCTATGGAATTCCGGAAATACCCCTCACCCGCTTCTGAATTTCACCAAACGCTCAATATCAAAGTTGTAGATCTAGATCTTACGGATCCTCTCGTTTTGGAATCGCTCGATTCGGAGTATGTATGCAAAAGTTATGATGTTTCTACCGAAAGTTGACGAACTAAGCCTATCAATGCTAATACCAACCGAAATCACATGAAACTCAAAAACGCAAGGCTCAAATCACAAAACTCACAACACAAAAGTCGTAAACGAATGTGTTGCAAACCTACCCGACTTGAAATCATCTAAATCGGAGTTCACACGAAAAAGTTACACATATTTCCCCAAAAGGTGACGTGTTATGATTGATAGGCTTAGTTCGTCAACTTTCGGTAGAAAAATCATAACTTTCGCATACATACTCCGAATCGAGCGATTCCAAAACAAGAGGATCCGTAAGATCTAGATCTACGACTTTGATGTTGAGCGTTTGGTGAAATTCGGAAGCGGGTGAGGGGTATTTCCAGAATTCCATAGGTTCGGGACGAATTTATGATATAATAAAAATAATTGAAAAACATTTGAGATTTGGGACTAAAATGTAAAAAAAATGGGATGAAAAAGAAATTTTTCATAGGTTCGAAACGAATTTAGGTTCGGAGGACTAAAAGTGAAACCACAGGACTTTTTTTGTACTTTTCCCTAATTTTTATTTTGTTTTTTGGATTTTTTTATTTTTGGCTTAAGGGTATTTTGGTCAATTCAGTGTTAAAAAAATAAAAAAAAATTGATGATGTCAGCGAAGGTTAAGCCAGGGACCTGAGAGTAATATTTTGTTATAACACAGGGACCTTAGATCTTATTCAAATTACACAGGGACCCTATTACAAAATCGCCAATAGTTCAGGGACCTGAGGGTAATTAACCCAATAATAAGGGAGTTTTTAAACAAAAAGTGTCAAGCTTCAAGCAACCAATTGGTTTCAAGGGATTGACGAAAATTTGTTTGGCAAGGGAAATAATTAATTGGTAGAGAGAGGGCTCTTATTTGATATTATAATTAAATGGTAGAGAAAATTTAGGAACAAATATAGTTTTTTAAATTTAAATATAGATAAGGAAAACAAAGATAACTAGAAATACAATAATTAAATACATATTTGTGTAATACTAATTATGTCCTAAACATTAATAATCGTTGGATTAAGATTTCAAAGAAAAAAATCTCTATCTGATGGTCTAGAAACATCCTCATGGTGGAGATTACTCTTTAGACATTCTGTAACGCCTCGTGATTTGATCGACTGGCTCCACTGTACCAACACGGGTCTTTTCTGCGTGCTTTGTCCTCGCTCGCACGCACCTTGGAAAACTTCCCAGGAGGTCACCCATCATAATCCTACCCTCGGCCAAATGCGTTTAATCTTAGAGTTCTTTTAGGATGTGTGCCCGAAAAGAAGGTGCACCTTGTTGTTATGGATAATAACAATCAAATCACTTAAGCCTTTCACACAGTACATATACGGGATATCACATTCACGCCTCCTTAAATACGCGACGTCTTCGTCGCGCCAGATACACACAATTCCAGAATCCCTCGCTTGTAGGCGCATTCGGTCCCCGAATCACACCGTACAAGCTGAGGTCGCTCTGATACCAAATGTAACGCCCCGTGATTTGATCGACTGGCTCCACTGTACCAACACGGGTCTTTTCTGCGTGCTTTGTCCTCACTCGCACGCACCTTGGGAAACTTCCCAAGAGGTCACCCATCCTAATCCTACCCTCAGCCAAACGCGTTTAACCTTAGAGTTCTTTCAGGATGTGTGCCCGAAAAGAAGGTGCACCTTGTTGTTATGGATAGTAACAATCAAATCACTTAAGCCTTTCACACAGTACATATACGGGATATCACACATCCCCAATGAATCCATTGTTAATACAAAAGGATGCCAAGTATATTGTTATAGAAATGTAACAAAAAACAATGCACTAAACTTTGAGGAAATAATTGGTGACAGTTAATCAAAATAGCAATAAAAATAGGATTAATTTTAATTTTTTGGGTTCAAACTTTATGAATGAGTGTAAAATATAATTAAGAGAGCTGTTATTTAAATAGGATCTCATATTGCTAACTCTGAATATGAGAGTTAAGAAAAACTTCTAGGAGATAAATATACCCAAGACCCCTAGGAATCAAACAAAAGTCGTTGATCGATTACGCTTGGTTTAGATAATAAACATTAGTTAGTTCTTAAGAAAGTGGATTGCATCTATACTCAGTTCCTACATGTTTAATGCAACAAGGTTTGCAAATGTCTTTTTGGCATTGTTTAAATCTACTTACAGCTAGGCTAGTGAAAAAGTTGCGGATTCACATTTCCAACGCCATCTTTTCAATCTTTAGTACGCAGAGGCAATTGTTTTTCAGTCGAGTCTTACATATTGATGATTTTTTCAATAGTGTATTTTCAGTTAATAAGAATAAAATTTAAATTTTATTTAATACAATTTAAATTTCTTATCACTTAGATAACTTTTAATACCCGTTGCAACAACCATAGAAACATAAGAAAAGCCCCTTAATTTTTTGTAATCACCAAAAAGAAACAAGGAGGTGGAGTAAAGTTAACTAATGCCCACCTAAAACATAGTTTTTTGAGATATGAAAGTAAAAGAAACCTTAAAAACAAGTACGCTGTGTTTGGCTTATCCCCCATAGAGAATTATTCTTCTTTGTTGCTCGGTGTCTGTCCTTAGCTAGAAACAGGTGACACGACTTCACCTTGTTAATTAAGTACGGTTAATATAAATTCGACGTGCCTTTTCGTAGATTCCTATGAAGTTTGTGAATGAAACCTAGTCATATGATTTATAAGTATAAAAATTATGACCCATATTACGTTATTTTTGAAACACTCAATATTCCAACATTCATAAATCAATTAGATCTAACTAGAAAAGATAACAAATTTTGGCATAACAATATTTTTACGACCTAAATTCAAGAAGATAATAGCACCATTATTTTATGTGAATTGGTTAGAGTTTTTTTTTAGTTCCTTAACGTACCGATTGTGGAAATGTGCCACATATTCCACTTAAGGCTGGATTGAGACATAAATTCAGTCCAAATTTAGAGAATCATTTGGCCTGCATCGACAAATCCAGGATGACTAGGATTCGATAGAAAATACCCACTTCCTTCTCGTGTCTAATGCTCAACGTCCCCATCAAATTTAAGAATAGGATACACCAGGTTGGCAATAGAACCAATTGTCCATGATAGGCTCCAACGAAAAATTGACGTGGTCTCCGTTTACTATTTGCGCGAATCAAAGGGCAGAAGAACCCGACATTATAGTATACCTCGGCATCATTGGCTTGCTTCAGGACCAATGCTACTTGTGTCCTTCACTATTGTAAGCTTAGTCTAACCTTCCACAAAATTGTTATTTAAATTGTAAGAAATTGGTACAAGTGATGACTGGCTTTAATTTTTGTTATGTAAATTCTATCTTTACTAATTAAAAAAAAATATTTGATAAAATTATTTTTAAATAGGATTCAATATTGTTCGAATCTGAATATAACGTAACTTGAATTATATATTTTTAGGGTTTTAATAAGTTATTTATTACTCCAATGATGTCTTATTACGGGTTAATTTCCATTGGTGTCATCAAGCACGAGACCAAAATTGATGCTCAAGAAAAAGTAAAATAGGCATGAAATGAACGCAATTTTTAGCACTCCCCATGTCAAAAAAAGTTGTCGGTAACCAACCAGGTCGTTTGTTTCTCGAACAGATTGACGTAGCATGCAACTTAAAAGGTTGTACCACTGCACATTAGAAGGTACGTTGAATGTTGCGACTCATTGGGAGCCAACGTTGACATTTTGATCAGACCATTGATGATGGGCTTCAGGCTTCCGTCATTGGGCTACTCATAGCTGGGCCACCTGCGAGCAAGTTCTTTCTTTTATAGTTGGGTAAATTGCCCTCCCGTCCCTCTTCTTTGCTTAAATTACTATTTTTTTCCCTACTGTTTCAAAAATGATGATTTCGTCCTCCAGATTTGATTTAATAGTACTCTAGGTCCCTGGTGCCGGAATCGGAAAACTTCTCCGGCAAAATTGGACTTAAGATTACGAAAATACCCTTTTCCTTTGAAAAGTAAAAAAATAAATTAAAATACAATCTTAATTCGTATTGAGCTGAAATTTTGCATGAAGCATTTTAAAAATACACATGATTTACGTAAAATATTTCAGAAATTTTGGAGGCACATAAGTATTTTTTTTATTTTTCAAAATGCCAAAATTTTGTAAAATCATATAAAATAAAAAATTTGTCTAATTGGGCTGAAACTTGAAAAATAAAAAAAATACTTCTGTACTTCCAAAATTTCTGAAATATTTTGCGTAAATCATGTGTATTTTTAGGATGCTTCATAAAAAATTACAACTCAATATGAATTACGATTGTATTTCAATTTGTTTTTTTACTTTTCAAAGGAAAAGGGTATTTTCTTAATCTTAAGCCCCTGGTCGCCGGAGTTTTTTTCCGATTCCGGCACCAGGGACCTTAGAGTGCTATTAAATCAAATCTGGAGGACGAAATCATCATTTTTAAAACAGTAGGGAAAAAAATAGTAATTTAAGCAAAGGAGAAGGACGGGAGGACAATTTACCCTTTATAGTTTTATTTAGATAATGGTAGAGCAGAGAGTGATGGGCCTGGAAGCAACCATAAAAGAAAATGGGAAAGTTTTAAGATGATGGGGCCGATCAAAGGGAGGGGATCAGGTGTTAGCACTGCTCATCCAGGCCTTTTAATCACATGGATGCTTTACGGTGCTAAATAAACAGCAATATGTTTAGCGCTCTTTTTCGGTCGAGTTTTTCTTATGGAAATTTATCTATTTAGGATTTTACCGATGAGGAAGCCTGCAACCTCGTTATGCGAGGGATTTAATTGCAGGGAATGTAAATATGTACCATTGTTAATATTGCTAAAAAGATCAATTGTTAAAAATATAAACAAAAAGGGGATTAATATTTGAAAGTTGGAGGAGGGGGTGGTCTTGATGATGGTACAGGGAAGAAAAGGGGTTTCACTTGATTAAAAAAAAAAAGAAGGTTGAATCGGCAGGTCACGGCATTTTGAAAGTGAGCCTCGGTAGCTACTAGAACCTCTATATATTTGGTCTTTAGCCTAAAACAATTAATATGTTTTTGGGCTATAGAAAATTTTGTGTTTATCGTCAGTTTATTAGGTGAATTAAGCTATTTAAGATTTTAGTATTAACTGTAACTTTATATAAGGTTTATTATCTCATAGTTTATGAACATTAACATATGATATGAAATGGTGGTATTAAATGTTAACTCTAGAAATATTTTTCCTTCAATATTTGAATAGTGAATCATACTAAGTAGAAAAAAATTTACATCGTTTAGTTATTCTTCAATTTTTTCGGTTGTCTTTGTGACAAGAGGTATTTGTATTGTAACCTTTTCGATTTAAAAAAATTATCACTACATATCCATATCGAATCTGCAATATGCCTTTATCGTGATCCTGATTAAGGTATCAATTCACTCTGAGTCTGGACGCGTGGGGACACATATGAACACACCAGGAACGCGCTTTATGTGACGTGCAACATCTAAGCCAATGCTGACTTGTAGGATGTAATCCCTGAAAAATACCATCATCCACCACCAATTTTTTACTAATCAAAAGCCTATCACTCTCAAGTCTCAACCGAAAGTGAATTCCTCCGTAAATGGGAGGCAAGATTAGGCCCACATTTCGCTTACGCTATTTTTTCCATGTTGCGTTTTCTGATCATCGTTTTTTTCCGTACAAATTATTTTTTTATAAGTAAAGTATTATATTTTACTAAATTAGTCTAGCAAATTGCATCCATTGTATATAATATCTATGAAGACACAAGACATTGATAGCCCTCTATGAAACAATATCAGAGTATCACCAAACAAAACCAAAAAGTTCCATGTTCGACAAGAAGGATTCGAACATACATCACGCAAAAAGTAAACCAAAACAAACATCCACTCGAAAATCGCTTAAGGAGGTTCGTGAGACAAAAATTGATTTGGACCATAGCCAGACAGCTTCCTTGATCAATTGATGAATTATTGAATTACTTTTTTCCCACGAGAGACTCGCCACTCATCACAATTTGTTTGTGTACCAACATTAATTATATCAATTGGTGACAATATTGCTCAAAATTTAATTAAAAAATTTAAATTTGAATTTTCGAGAACAAAATAGCGTAGGGAGTATTGCTAGAGATCCCAACTAATATTATGGTAGATACCGAAACAAATTGGCTAGTGTTCATATTCAGGAGGCCATTTATTGAGTTGATTAGGTCAAGGGTTTGAATTTTTTACTAAATTATGAAAAGTAGTGGGGTAGAGTTCGAATATAAAAGACTTGATGTGGTTTTAAAGGAACAATAAGGGTGAAAAGTAGCTGCAACTATATGTCACGACATTTTTATAAGTTAATTGTATACTGATATATTAAAATGAAAATATTTACAGTTCTTTTGAACATCAACATATTTATGGTTCATGAGCGTAAAATTTCTTGTGTCATGAGTTTTATTGGGAGAACAAACTCTAGTTAGCTCTGTACCAAGTCTTCAAATTCATCTGGTTATGCCCCACCATTTTTTATCTAATGATGATCATAATTTTAACTTTGACGGGTTCTACGTATTGTTTTCATCAAATACTAAATATTAATTATTAAACCACCAAATCATCTAACATTCTAATTTGGATCCGCTGACGATTATCCAAGTCATGCAAGAGCGAAATAACTACATTCATCACGTCCTTAGTTAACAAATAAATTAATTAGACAAGTACAAGCATAATTTCGGGAAAAAACACAATAATTTCAGTTGTAATCGGTTATATGCATACTTTTTAGTCTCGATTATATATATATATATATATATATATATATATATATATAAATATATATATATAACATATAAAACTTAATATATAAGATAACATGTATAATTCAATATTATATGCTAAATAAAAAATAAATAATTTACTTTATTTTATGTTTCTATGATCATATTTGTATTTGAATATATAATTTGAAATTATTTATATTATTGTTATTAATATTTTGATAATCTTATTTTATAACACACTCAAATTTTCATATCTCAACATGTTACATTCGTGATATGTTAATTTAATAATATAACCATACTTTTTTATAAAGTACATTGGATAAAGAAAAAAAATATGTGGTTGGAACAATATAAGATTGGATGAGTTTTTAATATTTATGTAACAAATAATATTTATTTATTAAAAAAATAAACGTCAAAATATATTAAGTAATTTCTTGCATTTTTTATAAAAAAAATTTGGTGTGGTGTATGGTGATCATTTACAATTACCCGATGCAAGCATGTACTCTATCTTTTTTTTTTAACGCATCAAATTAACTCAATTTGTTATTTTTGGCTATCGGAGATGTTCTGAAAGAGATGAGGTAGTATTTATTATTTGAGTTAGATACTAATGTAGAGACTAATCTAGATGAAGGTAAATAAAATTATCCTAAAATTATTGCTAGTACAATGTAAGTGCTTCTTATATGGGAACTTTTTTTTTTTTAGGATTTATGGGAACTATTTATTGATGACAAACGATTGGCTTCTGACTTTAGCGACGGGACCAACTACCAATCTCACACGTAATTGAATAGAACACTTAGCTTGGACATAACAGAAAAGTCACACTTGAGGTTACAACCTGGGGGGATGTTACTCCCATAATTCCACCTCGATCCCAATGGAAAATTACATTGTAGCAATCCAATTGAGAATTATATCCATGGAAGTCGATTATATGCATTGAAATAAAATTCCAACTAGAACTACGCCACCAACCAAAAAAAGTATTTCAGGTTAATCAAATTGTTTAGTTCGAATTTAAAGGACAATATTTTTTCAAAAAAAAAACAACGCTATTCTAGATTGCGAGAAGTCTATGAAGATGCGGGGCAACCACCTAACAGTTGCAAGGAAATTACTTAGTTTAGTTACTTATTTGCCCTTCAAATGCATACCGATCTAGATATACTTTCCCAGATTAACACCAGCCCAGACAGAATATCCCATAGGAGAATCTAATATTACAAGGGCAATATTGGGTTTTACCTTTCTCATCAAGTCCACTTCCTCCTATAAAGCTACTGAGCTGCTCCTTTCGAACACTTGCAAATTACCTCCCCGAAGAAGGAAAAACCCAAAAAGATCACCCCAAAGGGGGTATACTAACCCCAAAAGAGAAGAAATACAAAATCTTCACAAACTCACTTCCCCTGTTCTGTCTGTTTTTTCTCTGTTTCTCCTCTGTTCCCAAAACAGATTACCACCTCCAATTCTTCGTCTTCCTATTCGATTTTAGATTCGACCCTTTCGTGAGATTCAATATAGCATCTTCCTTATCCGCTTCTTCCTTAAATATTCTGTTTTCTTTTACGGGTTCCCAATAAAAAACCCATTAATTTCTTCTCTTGAAACTACACTTGCTTACTCTGTTTGCTCTTGCAGGCTCGTCGTTTTCCTTGAATGTCGGCGACCAGTCCAGCTGCTTCTCCTCCTAAGAGAAACCCACCAACTTTTCCACCTCGTAGAGGCAGAATCAAAGCTCAGATCTTCGGGGACATGGGCCGGAGCATCCTCGCCGCGGCTGCCGGACTCCGAAGGCGTGAAGGTGGTGGACCTGCAACCCCACCACCTTCTGCTTATAACTCAGATGCCAATTCTGATACTTCCTAAGTATTCAGATGCCTGGATCTATCTGCATCCTTCAGAATCCGAGTTCGAACAGAGTCAGACTTCGAACCACAGCTTATATTTCGTGCTGTGGTTCGAAACATGTAAGAAAATAATGAGATGGGTAGTACCTGCGTGACTCATATTTGAGCTAGTTTTAGCAGGACTAAGCCCCTCTATTATTTGCTTTGTCTTTATAAGTCTTTTAAGTTATGTCTAAGTACAAGTTATTGGCTAGATATGTGGTGTGGGTGTGCTTTGAATTACAAAATTTTCCTTTTTTTGGTGTGTTTGTGTGAGAAAATTATGTAATATTCCTCTGATGTTGTTTCTTCCAATTTTAGGGAAGAATCAGATGTTGGGTTTGGTTGTGACAGTTCTTGTCTACGTGTTTGTAACAATTTCATATGAATATTTATGTTTGGCTTTAAATGACCTCTTGTTGATATATTGATCCAGTACTCAAATCTGTTAGTTCTCAAAGGTTTACTCAAATCTATCAATTCTCAAAGGTGTACTCAAATCTATCAATTCTCAAAGGTGTACTCAAATCTATCCAAAAAAAAACTTTTGGTTCCCTTTGAAGGGATCCATTTTGTTTGACCGTGCAACTTTTCTATTGGGCCCAAATTTGCACAAATGTTAAATCCCAAGAGTTTCGTGGCATGATGGTTGTCACAAAAATAATAAATTATAGTATAGTATATATTAGTATTTTCATATATATTTTCAAATTTCAAGATAAGAAATTCATGATTTTTAATAACTATAAAAAAATTCACTTTATAATAATGGGACAATTGCAATAAGTGGAATTTCAAAATTCGATGGTATGTTGAAAATGTTATGGATTTGTTTACAAATATTGACATCTACGTATTTGATAGGATACGATTTTAAGTTTTTTAACATGGTATTTAAAGGGAATTTCTCATTTGATCCACAATCTGTTGTTATAGATTACATGATAGAAAGATCGACACAGTCAAAGAGATTAAACATCAATGTAAGCCAATATCTTTTCCTCAGATACGCAAATTTTGTAATCAGTGCAACACCAACTGAACAATTTGTTGTTGCGTCAAACTTTGCCTCCTTTATAAAAAACATTAATTTTTAGAAATATCAATCGTTAGAGCATCTTTCATTAAATAACACATCAGAAGATGGCAGTGTAAAAACAACGCTTCTCCTAAAGTACTGATCTTAGAATTATATGTGTACTTTGATTGTTGAAACAATAAAATATAAATGATAGCTGGCAGTGTCCCCCTAAAGAAAGAAAGGCACCAGGTGCATTGTTCATTATTATTATTGTTATTTTGATAGGATGTCACATTCTTTAATATAAAAACTTTATAGTTTGATTGACTTGTATACCATTGTTTTATAATTATAATTTTTTTAACTAAGTGATACATATTATCTAATTTTAAAATCCATAATTTTAATTATTTTTTGGCAAAAATTACTACTTAGAAAAAAAATTTATTTTTCCAAAAAATAAAAACTTAATACGAAATTTTGTCTCCGTCATTCATATGAATTTTTAGCATAATGTTTGTGATTTATTTCACAATATTTAATTTAAATTAATTATACATAGAAATGTTTTATTAAAAAAAATTCAAATAATAGAATATCAAATAGAAAGATATTTTTCCTAGATCAAAGATTTTAAATCCATATTTAATATGCAAAACCACAACACATTAAAGTAAGAATTGACATTTAATTAAAGTAAGAGTTGACATTTAATTAGGCAAGAAAGTCAACAAACACTTGAATGAAACAATATCCAAAAAGTCTTTGAGTTTACCTCTTTTAAAGTGGTTGATTTATCCTTGCAATAACGCATCATTGCTTATAGATATGCCATCCTTGGGGTCCCATTTCCTAGACTATCATGTAATAGGGGAGTGAATTGGGCAGGGACAAGTATTTTGTCCCTATATATGGACAATGTTAATTTCGTAAAATCACTAATTCACTAATTTGGTTAATTTTTTTCTCTCCATTAATTATCTATAACCATCCAGTCGCTTAATTTGAATTTAAAATCATAACCACCCACCTAATTTGTCTCTCCCATTAATATTTTTCTCTCCATATGTTACTGGTTAATTGTCACACATTGCTGCTTTCGTATCTTACTTTACTGGTTCAGTTTCGTAGTTACTGGTTTGTTGTCACACATTACTAGTTTGGTTTAATATATTACTAGTTTATTGTCACAAATTACTAGTTTAAAGTCATATATTACTGGTCTAAAGTTTTACGTTAGTAGTTTAAAATCTTACGTTACTGGTTTATTATCAAAAGTTACTAGTTTAGTTTCCTACGTTGCTGGTTTAAAGTCATACATTACTGGTTTAAAGTTCTATGTAACTGGTTTAAAATTCTACGTTACTAGTGTAAAGTGCTACGTTAGTGGTTTGGTTTAATACGTTACTGATTTATTGTCACAAGTTACTGATTTAAAGTCCTACATTACTGGTTTAAAGTCATACATTACTGGTTTAAAGTCATACATTTCTTACGTTGCTGGTTTATTACCGTTCGTTACTGGTTTTCTTTTTGCGAAACTTGAGTGGAGGGAAAGTTGAAATTTTTTTTTGTTAATTCCTTTTTTGATAACTAATTAATTGATTCAAATTTTAAAATTTCATATAAAAAAGGAATTAATTGATAATTTGCCTAAAAATAAGGAATCATTAACTACTAGGTGTTAATTAGTTTTTGGAAAAAGTCATAAATATCCTTGGTGATTAATAGCCATTAGATGAGAATCTTTTTGAATTTATTCTGATCTAATGACTCAGGTATTTGTCCCTATTTAGGTACAACCTCCATTTAGTCCCTACCTAATCCAATTTGATGTAATAGGAGTTGCATAGTCTGGTGGGGTTCATACCAAATATGAACACCTATCAAGAAAATGAAAAGCGTAGTTTAACAAGTAGTCTCCAACTTGATTGCCTTTATGATAGCAATGGATAATCTCTATCTATCAATGCTGCAATTATTCACGGAAGGACAAAAATGGGTGTTCTTTCGTGATGCCCTAGGAAAAATACTACACAATAACTTGTGAATCTATTTGGATAAAGATTCTTCGGCACCCATTATCTCAAGCTAGGTTATTGCTTTGCCAAATAACATATATCTCTGATTTCAGCAAGATGCAATGTCACGTGTGGTTAATAATTCCCCCCTATCAGCTTCCCCTAGCATCTCTAATGATATCTCTACCTCTAGCCAGCCCGGATTACCTTTTGTTGCCCCTATTCGTGTATAGCTTGAGCTAGTTTTTTGGTGGGAGTTGCCAATAAATTAGCTTACTCACACATTGCTACATCTCCTCCGCCAGTAGCATCAGGCTGTACCAAGCCTGAATGAAATCATTTACCTATTCCAATGTAACAATTAATTCAATCATGTAGTTTTGACTTAAGCATCAAAACAGGGGTTGGATTAGGTTCGGAGACCAAATTATGCCATATATTATAGAGTATAAGACACACATAAATTTTTGTTTAAGAAAATGCAGAACCACAAGGATAAAAATAATAAAATAAATACACTAACTAAATCTCAAGAAAGGAATGTTGATGTCATAAACACGGAAAAAATATAACGGACATTATGGCATAACATGGGTATGCCGGTATCACACAACTGGACATGCTAACATAGTCTAATAAAGAAAATATGCGGGCATAATTACATGAAGGAAATGTCATTATCATGAAGACAAAAAATACAGAGACCAATATGATATAAATGGACATGATGATATCATATAAGAAACGTGTGTCGATATTGCATATCTGGGCATGTTAGTAGAACCCCTTTCATTCTAAATTGTTCATTCACTCCCTACCTAATCCAAACCCATCTAAATGACATGTTTTGCAAAAAGAATCCATGAATTAGATTAATGAACTTCTGACTGATAAAAATTAGAATAATTTGGACATCCCATGATAAAAAAACCACAAGTACCTAAATAATAAACAAAAAAACAACGGAGAGAACTTATCTCAAAAATAAATTAGATAAGAGAGAGACGGTGGGTTGTCTTTGTCGGCTTGACTTGACCCCAACTAGAACCTCGCTGGTAAAGGGAGAGTTTGTTGGGCCAAATTCGTTCTCTAGAAGGCAGAATAGAATCAGGTCCATAGTGACTATTGGATTCTCATTTGCATGGTTTGTGTTGCGTAGAATTTATCTACGTAACAAATTATTAACGAGGTGGGTAAATCTTTTCTTTTCTTTTTTTAAAATAGATAACAAAATTACCACTATACTTTTATTAACGAAACATAAATTTGTTACAGTAGACAGTAAACCTTTATCAACATTGATGCGATAATATTGGGTCTAAATTACGTGCAAGAAAACACGATCGCTAAAGTAATATAGTGATAACTAAGATCATCTCCACAGGGACATATGGATCAATTCTCTTAGTACTGGATTATGAATTATCAATCCTAATCTAAGCAACTGAAATTGAATGATTAGTTGGTTCTAAACTACGAATTCTACTATCATTATCTGAATCTAGGATTGTCAATCCTAAACCCTAATAACAATATCTAAGTGAACAAAATGAAACGAAATGAAATAAACGGATGCAATCTGTACTACGAACTAAGGTTGTCAATCTCAATTCTCACACACGAAACAAATCAATCAAACAATGAATAATCAAGTAGATGAATGAAAAGACAAATCTTGACTACAAAGTATGAAAATACCGTATTGATTGAAGATCCAAATTGTTGATTACAATCCTTGAAGTAAAGTGAAAGTAATAAAACCTAAAAGCTATGACTCTTGCGTGAAAACTGGCCAAGAATGTCTTTAACCTAAGTTTCAAGCCCTCATATAGGTTAACTAAAGATATCTAACTAAAAAGAGACCTAAACTAAGCTAAAGAGATGAAATTTGCCACCTTAGTGGACGCTAGCCTTGCCCAATATTCGTTGGTTTGGATTCTGGAACCCCCCAGTATATGCTGGGTTTGCCCAAAATATTCTGGGTCCATCTTTCACAAATCACAAAACTCAAAATAAGAAAATTATAGAGCAAGGTGTCACAGATCTTCTCATCCTAGAATCACTCAATTCAGAGTTCGTATGAGAAAGTTATGCATTTTCTAACAAAAGTTGACAGATTGAGCCTAAACCATTCTTCGTTAACTCTTCTCGCATTTTCACCGATTCTTGTCCCGCTCGCCATTCCCTACAAAATACACAAAATTCAATAGACATCTGCTGCTCGACAAAACACACATAATAACTTAAACATTCAACGAAACACAACCTAACTAATCCAAAATACGACTAGACACTATGCTAAACATAACAAATTGTGTGTATGTTTACGCACACATCACACTCCCACACTTACTTCTTTATCTTGTTCTCAAGCAAAGTGCATCAGAAGTACTAAATAAATGGCACCCTCAAAGTTCAAATTCTTGTCACAAGATGATCCCACGATCACGTAGATCACGCACCTAAGCATAACGAATTAGAATCACATAGACATCCTATCCTTAATCGTTTAGCCCAGCTTTCACACCAAGCATTCTAAACTAGAGGGTTGACCACTCGTAGGGTTGGATTAATTTTAAGCTCACATATTATAGTAGTTAACTACTTATCACTCGCATATACGACCGAGGTCTAAGAATGCTAGACATCATACATAAACACACTCAAGCCAAAACAAAATGCACATTAAAGGGATTTTTCTCGGGTTGTAATGGGGCTGAGGGCAAAGGTGAGGATATATAAGTATTGTTCTAACTCTGAGGAGCTATATAAGAATTGTTCTAACTCTCGGCTATTCTATGCATCTCACCTTATGTCTAAACACTCATCCAAATATACCCTATATCCTAAAGACCAATTGTTCCTGACTTGCTCCATTATTCTTTGTGCTTTTTCTTTCACAATCATTCTTTTCTTTCCATTTTCCTTGATTTTTCACTTTTTCCTTTCCAACTTTCCACTTCCATTTTTCTTTTATTCTTTTTCCATTGTCTTCTTTTCTTCTTCCTTTTCTTTTTCTAACACAAGGTTTCTTTCTTTTTTTCTCTTTTGCGAATATAACAAGCCAGGTCTTTATGTTTTTGCTAGTCTTCATCTACCCGTTATCCCCACTTGATTGTCCCACCCAAGCTATGCTACAATATGACCCTTACAACTTTCCAAAAAAAAATGTGATTATAATGCTTCCTCGGACGAATAGTCAAAAGTGGGAAGATGGTTAAATATGGGTTCTTTGTGGCTTATATATATAGTATTTCAATGAATAGGCTCAAGCTCAATAGGTTAAACGAGGGGTATGTATAAGGATTTCGGCTCTAAAGCTCTAGGTTTGTAGAAAAAATGGCCCTCAACGCACTCTGCCCTGATGAATTATGCTAAGTAATCATCTAACACACTCATTGCCCAAATTGTATAGGCACTTCATGAATGAATGAGAATAGTTGTTCTCTCCTTCGGCTAAAAATCCTCACAAAGTTGCTCGTCAAATTCTCTAGTCTAGCCTATCAGATGCGATGACTAACCTAAATGACTGAGGGTGAGGCTGCTATATGTCCCTACTTATTCTACTCAAGTTTGATTCCTAGCGTGACATGGGGTCTAGCTTTTAAATGTGATCATAATGCTTCCTCGAATGGATAGTCAAAGTTGGGAAGATGGTTAAATATGGGTTCTTTATGGCTTATATATAGTATTTCAATGAATAGGCTCAAGCTCAACGAGTTAAACAAGGAGTATGCATAAGGATTTTGGCTTTAAGACTCTAGGTTTGCAGCAAATAGCCCTCGACGCACTCTGCCCTGATGAATTATGCTAAGTAATCATCTAACACACTTATTGCCCAAATCGTATAGGCACATCATGAATGAATGAGAACAGTTGTTCTCTCATTCAGCTCGAAATCCTTACAAGGTCTCATCAAATTCTATAGTCTAGCCTACCAGATGCGATGACTAACCAAAATGACTGAGGGTGAGGCTGCTATATATCCCTATTCATTCTACTCAAGTTTGATTCTTAGCATAACATGGGGTCTAGCTTTTAAAAAAAGTTAAAAAATTGAGGAGTACTTCATCAACTACGTTAAACTCAACCACTTCAATCAAAAACACAAGTCCCACATGAAAAAAGACTCGATTGCATGCACATTGTGATTAAAAGCAAAAACATACCAAGTACACCCCCACACTTATCAAACACATTGTCCTCAATGTGTGGAGGCATACTACCCACAATTAACACAACAAAAAACAAACAAACACAAAAGATGAATAAACGAGAAGAGAAAGGGATAGCCTGATCAAGGTTGCGGAGGAGGTGGTAGTGGAAGTGGCCGTGTTTTGAGCTTCTAGCAGTCATTGGTTCTGTACTTTTTAGTGTTATTCGCATCCAAACTTTGCAGCATGGCTCCTCTCAACCTGTCTAACCTATAAAAAATGAAACTAAAATACATTTTTTTAAGGGTGACATTATATATATTCCCCTAGAAATCCACAAACTTAAGAAAACTCGGATGAGTGATACTAAACATATAATTAAAAGGTATAAGGAAAAAGAGAGGATAATTTAGTTCTAAGTTAACGTCGTTAGCTTAACGAGGTCTTAACTAATTACCGAGGTCCTGGGTCATTAAATTCTGCCCATGACCCTTGTAGGTTAATATGAGGGTCCCGATATACCATTATACGCTCACCATTCACTTTAGCTACAACCTTCAAGTGACCTGGTGGTGGTTTATACTCTAAGTCCGGTGGCGGGATGTTGCATGGTTTTAACTTGGGCCATGGTGGATCATTTGGTTTTGATGGTTTAGTTGCTCGCACCCATGATACTTGTTCCTTAATTTCTTACTCATTTACCCCTTCTTGAATTTCTTGTATCGCTTCGTGCTTATCTTCAAGAACAGCCTCGTTAATGTGCTCGATTACCAACTCATCAATGACATTGATTCGGTAATAGTCATCTTCTGTGATGGGGTACTTAGCTTCTTCGAATACATTGGAAATAACCTTATCATTATAGACTTTGAACTGCAACTCCTCTTTTTCATATCAATGTTTGTCTTTCCCGTTGATATTGGAGTTACCTTGAGCTTTTCATCCTCCTCATTCACCTGCTTTGCTAGAGATTTCACTGCTAGACTTGCTACATTCTTTCCCGAATCTAGCCCACTCTAAGTCATGATGGCCTTGCAATGCTCCTGTCTAGTGGGAGGGGCTTCAATATTGCTCAGAAGTATGCCTAGCTGTCTTACATTCAGTTATGCTACTAATTGGCCAATTTGTACCTCCAAGTTTCTAGATGTGGCTTCATGGCTCAGCACTTGCTTTTGCAACTCATCTTCACTTTGACGATCTTGATCGGATAGTACTTAATGTTGCCCATTTTGTTGATATGGCTGAAAATGCTGTTATGGCTAAAAACCTTGAGCATTACTACCTCCCAGTATTGGTCTATATTGTTGAGGTACCTGCTGACCTACATCATTTCTCCATGAAAAATTTGGGTGGTTTCTCCAACCAGGGTTATACATAGCATAATATGGATCATTATTAGCATCACATAAATAATAAACAAATTCAACAATGAGAGAGCAAGTATTAGTAACATGTGGGCTAATGCAGATGTCACAAACCTGAGAGGATGATGTAGGCTGTGGGGCAAATGCAGACTGGATTACCTGTGTAAGAACTGCCACTTGTGCTTAGAGGGCTACAATCTGATCATTGTCTTGTACACTAGCAACCTTCTTCCTTTTTGATCTCTCTCTCCACTCGTAATTGTTGGTAGTCATGGCTTTGACAACTGGATATGCAATGCTGGACTTAAGGTCAGTCAGTCTAGGGTGGGTATATCTCCTCATGTTGTTTATCTCCTACAATTTTGACTGTACTACAGAACTCAACAAAGGAGATCAAGTTTTTTGATAAAAAAAAAGAAAAATAATGCTTAGTCTCAAAATCAAGAATACTATATCCAATATTAAAGATAGATTGATTCAGATCTGTTCTCGGCAATGGTGCCAAAAACTTGATGCGATAAATATCGGGTCTAAATTACGTCCAAGAGAACACGATCGCTCAAGTAATATTATGATAACTAAGATCGTCTCTATAGGGACAGATGGATCAATTCTCTAAGTACTGGATTATGAATTCTTAATCCTAATCTAAGTAACTAAAATCGAATGATTGGTTAGTTCTAAACTACGAATTGTACTATCATTATCCAAATCTAAGGTTATCAATCCTAAACCCTAATAACAATATCTAAGCAAACAAAACAAAACAAAATGAAATAAACGAATGCAATCTGTGCTACGAACTAAGGTTGTCAATCTCAATTCTCACATACAAAACAAATCAATCAAATAATGAATAATTAAGCAAATGAATGAAAAGATAAATCTTGACTACAAAGTATGAAAATACCTCATTGATTGAAGATCCAAATCGTTGATTACAATCCTTGAAATAAAGTGAAAGTAATAAAACCTAAAAGTTATGATTGTTGTGTGAAAAGTGGCCAAGAATGTCTTTAACCTAAGTTTCAAGTTCTTATATAGGTTAGCCAAAGATACTTAACTAAAAAGAGATCTAACTTAAGCTAAACAGGTGAAATTTGCCACCCCAGCGGACGCTGTGCTTGCCCAACGTTCGCTGGTTTAGATTCTGTAACCCCCAGCGTACGCTGGGTCCATCTTTTGCAAATCGCAACACTCAAAACATGAAAGTTGTAGATCAAGGTATCGCGGATCTTCTCGTCTTGGAATCACTCAATTCGGAGTTTGTATGAGAAAGTTCTGCATTTTCTAACAAAAATTGACGGATTGAGCATAAACCATTCTTCGTTAACTCTTCTCGCGTTTTCACCGATTCTAGTCCCGCTCGCCATTCCCTACAAAACACACAAAACTCAATAGACATCCGCTTCTCGATGAAATACACATAATAACCTAAATATTCAACGAAACATAACCTAACTTACCCAAAACATGACTAGAATTTGTACTAATTTGATAATATTTCTTTTTTAAAAGAGATTTACGAGAACCTTATACACCTACGAGTAAATGAGCATGTGTACGTGAGGAACATGCGTGCGTGTACATGTACATGTACGGATGTTTCATGTTACATGTAACTCTCTCGTTTCAACAATAAAAGTGGCTTGGTATTTTAAATGTGACAAAGTTTAATATTATAATTTTTTGCATTATAATATTTAATATCGATATAGTGAGTTAATTAATTTAAATTTAAATTGAATACATTTTTTAAGAACAATAAATTCTTGCTAGTATATATTTAACAGATCAAATTTCTAATAACTCAAACAAAAAATAGTCAAATTACAACAATTTGGTCTACATGAGAATCTTTGGTAATACATATACAAAATCCATACATGAATAAGAAAGAGAGAGAAAGGGTAGTTTTTGCCGGTTTGACTTGAAAGTTGAGACCCAACCCAAAGAACCATGGTCCCACTGTTAGTAAAATATGATTTTACCACTGAAACTCATGATTCTTTTATTGGATTTACACTTGCCAACTGTATTTGCTCATTCAGGCTCTTCATCTTCCTCTGTATGTCGGTGACCAGGTCAGTTGCTTCTCGTCTAAGGAGAAACCATCAACTTTTCCTCCTCGTAGAGACAAAATCGAAGCTGAAATCTTGGGGGACATGGGCCGGAGCCTCCTCGCCGCCTCTAGGTTCCTAAAGGGTGAAGGTGGACCTGCATCCCCACCACATACTGCTTATAACTCAGATGACAACTCTGATACTTCCTAACATTCATTCTCAGATGCCTGAATCCGACTACATCATTCCCGAATCCTGGTTCGAATTGAGTCAGACTTCGAACCACATTATATTTCGTGCTGTGCTTCAAAGATGTACGAAGAAAAGTGGGTTTGGATACTACCCTGAATCACTCATATTTAAGCTGTTTTAGCAGGACTAATCCCCTCTTTATTGTTTGCTTTGTCTTTATAAGTCGTAAGTTATGTCTTACTACCAGTTATTGGTTACATCTGTGGTGTGGTGTGTTTCGATTTACAATTTTTCCTTTTCATTTTGGTGTGTATGGGAAAGTTGTGTAATTTTCCTCTGATATTGTTGGGTTTGGTTGTGACATGTCCTGGTCAAGGCTTTTGTAGTGATTTCAGTGAATCTTTATGTTTGGCTTTAAATGACCTCTTGTTAATGTGTTGATCCAAAACCCATATTTCTTAAATAAAAAAAAAAAAGCTTGGTTCCTTTTGAAGGGATCCATTTTTGTATATCGGCTCAAACAAATTCAATAATGTCAAATATTTGTACGAATTTTTACTTTGTCACGCATGAGTCATATGAGTAACAATATATCCTTCGACTCTAGCTCATTATTATAGTCTTCAAGTTTGAAATAGAATTTAAGATAATTTGAATTTTCAATAATTATAAATAACTCAATCACAATCTCACAACTAGTATCGAGTTAATTGTAATATGTAAAATTTCATTACATCTGTTATTGACCTATTTGTCGCATCGAATTTTGGATTACATATGAAAAGCTTAACAAACGAGGCACGTACTCATTTTTTCTTAATCCGTAAAATTTTTAGAAATAATATTTCAATGTAGTATGGAGTCCCCTAGTAAGAGGTCGCAGCCACTAACCTATTTTTGTTGATTAGATGACAGACAGATTGATTAAACATCAAAGTACGGAAATCTTTCATTTCTTATATCCATATTCTGTAATCAGTACATCACCAATTGGACAATTTGTTTCTGCGTCAAACTTGTCCTACGTCAAAACAGTAATTTGATCGTTAAACTAGCAACAATAAAAAGTGAAAAAGCCTTCACCAAATGTTTGGGTTGTTAAAAAAGACAATGCCGTGGTGGTGTCAACTTTCATCTTTGCTAGCGAAGATAACGTACGAGGCACAAATCAGAAAGGTGCACGCTCCACAGACGAGGGAGTAATTTATACGATGAAGTTCCATAAAGTGACAGCAATAAAAGGTCATTTTAAATTACTTAATGCAGCTACATGCAAGTGGATTAGTGAATATCCAGAAGCTTTTGGTCACAAACGAAGCGGCATGAGCAAGTTCATAACGCTCTTTAAAATAATTTAATATAGCATATTTGATAAAATTTGACAATCATTATTAAATTTTGTAATTTGTATCTTCGGTATTTGTATTTAATCATTTAAGACATCTATTTGTACCTTGAATGATTTATCTCTAATTTTGTATTCCAATTTTTTAATCTCAATTTTATTATTTAATAAAAATATTTTTTCTTGTTATAGTTACGGAATATTTATTTTTGTATACTTATTATAATTTTATATAAAAATATTGATAGTATATAGTATGTGGACGATAAAAAATTAATTATTTATTATGTGATATTCGTTGATTGTTAATGAGTAGAAAAATATTTAATTGGATTGAGTAAGAAATAGATAACAAAAATTTAATTGTTTATTGTGCGATCTAGGTTGATAGAATCAATGATGATGATGCAAATAGTCTTAGAGCATCTTTCATCTGGCCTCCGGACTAAAGACTTTCTGGCCGGATTAAATTGCACAGCAGAAGATAAAGATTGTAGTGTCAAACTAATTATTAATGATGCTTCTTCTAAAACACTAATCTTATACTTATATATGTGTACTTTTATTGCTCAGCAATAAAAAAATAATAGGTAGGCAGTTAACGCCGTAAAGAGAAAAAGGTATCAATACATTTTTTATTAGGGAAAGTTCACCTTACTATTACGTAGTTTCAGCGAATGACACTTTGCACCCCGTAGTTCTAAACTCATCGAAAAGGATACTGAGATTATTAAAAAACTTCACAGGAAACTTGATCCTTGCCCAAAATTTAAACCACGACGTTTTGATGCCTACCTGGCATGCCATTACGAAATTTTTTTTACCCCCTCCGATGCTGACGTGGCTAGGATTCACCTAGAGTATTTATGTCATTTTTGTTTTTCCTCCGACACTCTCTTTATCCTTCCTTCCTCCCTCTCTCTCTGTGTCTCTTCTGATGCCAATCCTTACAACCATATTTTCTCCTCTTGGCCTCCGCATTCCTCGTGGCCAATGTCCAAGGAGAGGGCATTTCTCTTAGGGTGGGGTTTTAATGGTGGCACCGCCCCATGCTATCGGGATCCACAAAGGAGAGGGCGCAAGGACGTCGATGAATAGCAACAACACCAGCGAGCATCGGGAACCCTACCCGACGCAAGTAGAAGGCAACGTCGATGACTACCGAGAAGGACTTCTTTCCCGCCGTCAAGGCAAGAAACCGCGTCGTCTATCATTACTACCGAGAGTACTGGCCCGAGAAACTCACTAATCTGATCTAACGCGATCTGGTTGAGCAACCCAACATTTCTTCTTCTCAATTCTAATTAATTTTTGGGTAATTTCATCTTTATTGTAATAAACGAATTTGGGATCTAAAATGTACCATTACACGTCTGCAATATTGGGGTAAAAATTTCCTAAATAGCATGCCACGAAGGTAACAAAATATCATCATTTAAGTTTCGGACAAGGGACAAACTGCACATGAAATCTTTTTAAAACTTCAGAGTTCTTTTCGATGAGTTTGAAACTATAGGATAGTAAGTGTCAATTATTGAAACCATAAAGTATTATTATTTTTCCATTATTATTATTATTATTATTTTGGTAGGATGATACATTCTTTAATAATAAAAGTTTATAGTTTATAATTTGAGACTTGTACATCATAGCGATATCATTATAAAATGTTTAATAGAGTGATACCCATTTTTGTAGTTAATAGTTCACTATTTTTGAATATTGTTTTCTTGAAAACGTAGTCCGAAGTATATTACGAAAAAATGAGTTGAAATTTCCTGAAAAAATATGAATCAGAAAACAATATTAATTTTTTTCTATGCTATTTCGTAATTCAAATGAGTTTTTTTTTTTGCATATTTTTGCGTATTCATTTCACAATGTTTAATTTATTTATAATTAAAACTATTTTTGTCAAAAAATATACTAAGTAGTCGAATTTTAATCGAGATACATCCTTGAACAAATATTTTTAAATCACATATAGTGGTGTGAATTCGTCAAACTATAAGAAGAAAAAGTTTGACATCGTGTAATTAGATAAGAGAGAAAAATAATCGAATACTTATATCAATTCAAAGCATTATTTTAACACAAATAAAAAAATCTCCTATCGAAGACGGATACATGGGGTGTAGAAAAAAAAAAAAGATGAGACTTGAGACAAAGAAAAAAAGATGTTTTTGGTCGGCTTGACTTGACCCTATCTGTACCCTCGCCAGTGGAGGGAGAGTCCGTTGGGCCCAATCCGTTCTTCGGCCGGTCGAAATGGATCAGGGTCCACACTATTCAATGGGTCCGGGTCCACCTGGTATGAACAAAGCAGAATTCATCCTCATGAGACGAAGGTCAAAAATTAATATAGATTTCATATTGTATATTTTCTCTTGTACTTTAAAGTCTAAAAGAAATTGCGGGCTCACAATAAATCACAAAATCGACAGATGTCATATTCGCAACCTAACACTTTTATTATTATTAAGTAAGATAACCAATTTGTACTGGTTACTAAGTAAAAGTAAAGACGTGACGAACTTGGCTTCCGCTTTTAAAGAAACCTTTTTCTGTTCGCTTGAATTCAGTGAAATTCCTTGTCACATTTTCTAGATTTAGCCAAAGCAGGGCCCGCAACAAGATGTCGTATGAGATTGTTTTTTCTGAATTGATATCTGAAATTTTTCCGATATAAAATTAGAGTAAAATACAGTTTAATCCCTGTATTCCAACGCGTAGTGTTAGTCTCCGTATTAGTTGAAATGATTATTTGTCCTTATGCTTTGTCTTGGCGGTTTTTAAACATTTTAAATAAAAAATATCCCTCGGTAAAGAGTTTTGAGCATTCTGATAAAAATTATTGGAAAAAAACTAAAACAAATCATTTGATTAGCAAAAGTAGATTGGTAGGTTGGGGGATTGGTAGGTTGGGGGTGTATGACATGCCTATACAGTTTTCCCATATATACTCCGACGCCACTGAGTGAGGAAAATGCAGGTAATTTTGTTATATTTCATCAAAGTTTTTCGAAAATGATGTATTTTTACAGTATTTCAATTCATGTGCATAAAAATATTATTTTATCGTTTCGACAACAAAAAAGTGTCATGGCAGTTGACTAGGACAAAGTTAATTATATTTTATGACTTATACTATTTGGAATTCGATACGTTTAATCAATCAAATTTTTTTAAATATGAAAAATTCTTTTAACCTAAATATTGCTAAACTAATTATATTAAAATAATTTTTCCGCCAAAAAAACTTTAGTTATATAGTTACTTTTTTTAAAATTCGTTATATAGTTGCACATGGATGAGAGAGAGGGAGGGAGGGAGAGAGAGAGAGAGAGAGAGAGAGAGAGAGAGAGAGAGAGAGAGAGGTGTTTCTGGCGGCTTGACTTCAAACTCAGCTCAAACAAGAATCCACTGGGCCCAATTTGTTCTCCTCCAGAAGGCCAAAATGGACCAGGGTCCCACTGACCGTAAAATAGCGATTATTCTAATGTTGTCATATGCAATAATTATGCTAGATTCCATAATCATTTGGAAGCGTAAATGTCTTTTTATCAAATCATAACCTTTTAAGTTATGGGTCGAATTGAATATAATTTTTAAAAAATATCTAAGTAATGTTAAATTTGTTTAAATTTTGAATTAGTGAATTTTGTTTGGAAAGATATATTACATATCTTGCTAAGACTTACTAGAAATGTGAAATCAAAATTTTCATCTGAAAATTATGAAAAATCCATTCATAACAATTTGGTGTTCTCTCCCATGGTTACAGTTTGAGATCTCTCATATTGTTGCTAGTAAATAGGCATTGTTTTTTAGGTCCTCAATCTATATTTTTATTTATTTTACTCCGGGCTGTGTTCACTTTTTTTATTGGGATCATTTTCGTGGTAGGTTAATAAAATGCATCCGAATATAATACAACTTCTTTCTTTCACTCATAATATTTAACAATTTTTTAATCGAATGAATTATTCTGATCATAGCAAGATGATGTTATCGAGCTTACGTAAGACAATCAATAATGTGGTCTAGGATTCGCTGACGAGGATCCGATTACGAAATAACAAAAATTAGATTCCCACGCCACTTGTCCTATAATAGTATATCTCTCAAGTTTGACGTTGGGATTCGGGAACAGTAATATAAGCTTGGATTATGACTCTTTGATTCAAAGCACGCATATTACATGTATTGGTCTCATTAAAATTATGACCTTAGTTTCGCTAACAATTACCCAACACTCACGTTATTGTATATTTATAAAGAACTGCACTCTTGTCTTTTCTTTATCGCTAAATGCATTGCGCATTTATACACTATCGTTTCCAGTTAATGAAAGTGTCCCCCTTCTTTTTAAGTAAACGATTTAATTCCTCAGGAGGAAACAGTTAACACCACAGTAGAGCTCAATATAGAGAAGTTTGTACCTGAAAGTGTGCCTGTAACAATCTCGGCAAAACATATGTCATGTATTATGAATACAAAACAAGATAATGATCACATATTCTCTTAGAAAAATGTACCGTAGTATCTATACTAGAGCGATATTTACAATTTATGTGGTTTAAAATGCATAAAAAATATAAAATTTTATCACACATCGGCTTGGACAGTTACCCGGGGTTGCATGGTCACCTGGCTCTGCCACGCCAGTTTTATTGAATGCATTGTGTCATCTCAATTTTTTTATAAATGCAAATGATAATGTGGCAATTCATAAACAATTTTATAATAGCACCAATATTTATTTTATATATTTCAAAAACAATCATCTCAATTTCTCTCTCGGCCTTAACTTCTATCATCATCTTCAACCACCCGACGTCTTTTTCCCCTCAATTGTCAATACCACTAATTAACGTTAACATCATCTTCAACCTCTCACACCACATAACATTAATTCAAAACGCCTTATCTTCTAGTTAATACTCACTTTTTTTCGGTTTAGAAAACATTGGAGTCAAGTTGGGCCAGATTTCCCAAAATAATGATTTTATAATATTGGATTTCATGGACCATGTTGTCCTCCGGTACAGTTCTACCGATTAGCTTCGTAGTGAATTTTATATCAGATTATGACTTAAGCATGAATTTTTTTACGAAACGTTGGTTATAATATCACACTATCGACCCTTGACTAATTTTTTTAAAATTTCATGTATCTCTTGAATATTAAACCAACACTCATTTCATACTTCTCATGTTAAATTTATGTGAAGCATCTTAACTAAAATGTTCATATCTAATCCAAAATCTTAATACAATAAGTAGGTGAATCATCAACACTTATAAATTTGCTCAACCTACTTGACAGAATATTCTCTCCAACATATATTGGATTATGAACTTTCAGTTTTTAGGCACGCTTGTCCATATTTGGCTAAATTAATCGGAAAGTGATTAAGAATTTTTGTTTTATGGGACTTCAAATTGTATTTGCTTAAGAAAATGAGCCACGATGAAAGAAAAAATTACCTATGGAATAGAAATAATCAGGAGAAATTTCAATAAACTTATAACTGTATAATATATAACCTTTGCTTTATTCATTATTGACTATTTATTTACTTGAACCAAATGTTATCATCAGTGAAGTTCAGCATTCGTTGAAAAGTAAACTTCCCAAAGGTACTCGGTATCAATGCATTCCCATTATCTGTCTTCTGACAAAATCTGCATTCACACTCTGTCTACAAGGTATTCTTACTTCCAGCCAATGCTTTTCCAGAAGAAAACTAGGAAGATGGGGTGAATTCATGATATCGAAATAATGAGCATTATCATACACTATTTAAGGAACGATTTTTATTGTATTTTTATAGTGAAAATACATAAACTCCGAAATAAATTTAATTCTATTATCATTTAAATTATTTGTTTTTGATTAAAAAAATTGTTTCGTTACCCATTGCAACGAAAATATCTTAATAATTGTTACTAGAGATAAAAGATTTTGATTCTTATTAAAAAATCACTTTGATAATGAAATAGGAAATGTAGAATTTCATTCTAAATAAAACCATACAGAATTCGGACTCTAGAGAATCATATAAAAATATTATAGATAAAAGTTATTTTGTCTTTTGAGGAATAAGAACTTATATATCATAAATTAATCTCTTGAAGATAAAATAATAGTGTAAATTTTACCTCTACAAAAAATAAAGAAAACAATGTATGATGCATTGGACATCTAAGTTTAGGTCAATTGGTCGTCGGGTTTGGTGTTCTTAACTAAGATCGGATTACAGTCGAGACAAGTGTTGGACACTTTCTTAATAAGATGAGATTGTCCCTTATATTTCAATGTGATACAGGCTACGACAATCGTCCCCAAGATACAACGACTATTTGGACATTTTAAAAAATATTCCACATGTATATCGAAATCTTTGGGAAATCTTTATATACCCAAAACTTTCAGACCGACTTTGTAGTGAGTAGAAGGGGGAGAGAAGACAATAATGCTAAGAAGATGCTTGTTACTGGGATGGATTGGAAGTGAGGGAAGGAATACCTATTGCGATATCCCTTATTTGTATTGTGTGAATGCTTAAGTGATTTAATTGTTACTATCCATACCAATAAGGTACACCTTCTTTTGGGCACACATCCTGAAAGAACTTAAAGGTGAAACGTATTTGGCCAAAGGTTAGATCAGGATGGGTGACCTTATGGGAGGTTTCCCAAGGTACGTACGAGTGAGGACAAAGCATACTGAAAAAACCCATGTTGGTATAGTGGAGTTAGTCGGTTAAATCATGAGGCGTTATATTTAGTATCAGAGCGACCTTGGCTTATATGGTATGATTTGGAGATCGAATGTACCTATTAGCGAGAGATTTTGAGACTGGCATAACGAGGATGTCGCATATTTAAGGAGGCATGAATGTGATACCCCATATTTGTATTATGTGAAATACTTAAGTAATTTTATTGTTACTATCCATACCAACAAGGTACACATTCTTTTTGGGCACATTCTGAAAGAACTTAAAGGTTAAACATGTTTGATCAAAGGTAGGATCATGATGGATGACCTTATGGGAATTTTCTAAAGGTGCGTGCGACTGAGGACAAAGCATAGTAAAAAGACCCATATTGGTACAGTAGAACTAGTCAGTCAAATCACGGGGCATTATACCTATTTATATGATGGGCATCAAAAATCTGAGGGGCCACCATTGATGTCCTTTCCAGATGTGCATAGTGGTGTCCCTTTGAGGTGGCTATCTATAGAGACTCATGCCTCTTCGAACACCTTTTGGAAACATCCTCAGCCTGCTTGTGTCCTTTTGTAGATGGCTATCAGGAAGCCTTATTTATCCCCAGCCTTGCATCTCTTTGCTGAACAATCTTATCTGCTCTATCCTTGTATCCTATTGTTAGTCTAGATAGCTTTAAATTTGGCTAAAATTTGAGAGCTCCTCGTGACGTAGTGGCGTGCAAAGTATTAAGTGCGTCTCAAACTCCCAATATGCCATAAAGCACCCAAGCAATAGTATCAAGATAGTGCTTCACACTATCCCATACTGTACTCATTCGAATGGTGCTTCACACCATCCTTGTAGCTAGCAGTGGATCAACTTTGGGTAGTCAACCAAGTTTTGAGGTAAGGTGAAGAATTCTTTATAAACAAAGAAATCCTACTTACTCTATTCAATGTGGTACATCTCAACTCCTTAACACCTCAGCTTCTAGGTGATTAATTGAACCATTAATAACTTAGTTATCTCTTTGAACCAAGTTTGTAGGATCTCTACTCATCATAGTTGAGTTACTACTGTGGACATCCTTAGTGTCTAGATTTTAATCCTATTCTTCCTACTTTGTTGTACATTTGATCTCTATTGATTCCTTTCGTAAAAAGACCAGCTACGTTATCCTTGGACTTTACGTAATTAATGGTGATCATCTTACTAAAGATCAATTATTTAACGATATTGTGTCTCCAATGGATATGTCAAGACTTTCCATTATATATTGTACTTTGTGCTATCCCGATTATAAACATGCTATCACAATATATTAATACAAGAAGCACTAGTTTCCTCCAACACAAAATATCCTCTAGGAAGTTTCTAAGCCATTCATCTTTTTTTCTAGCTTTGTCTAGTACTATAAACTCTAACTCCACGATGGATCAAGCTATGCACATTTGTTTAGAGGACTTTCAAGACATAGTTCTCTCTTATGGTGAATACGAATCCACTCGTGGATTTAGAGTTCTTTGTATCCGATATCCAATTTGTATCATAATATCTGTCTAATATAACTTGATATAATGTATGTCATGGTTTATGGTATGTTTTGAATACTATGAAACCCTTTTCAGAGCTAGCCAGTGATCTTTCTCTAGATTACTTATGAATCTACTAAGCTTACTAACTGTCAGGATGTGTGCAATTTGTTAAATACATCAAGCTCTTGATAATTTACACATACCTCAGTTAAGATACTAGATCCCTTCCATTCTTGGCATAGTATAGATTCAAGTCTGCTAGAGTCTTAATCAGAGGTTTGTCAAAAGCTTTAAATTTTTTGAGCATGCTATCCACGTAGTAGGATTGTATCAAGATAATTTTGTCAACTTTCCTAGAAATTTTTGTCGTCCTTAGTATGATGCCTGCCAGAACCATATATTTTATGTCAAAGTGGTCCTTTAACATATTATTAGTTTTTACAATAATCTTTTTATTGCTTCCCATAATTAGTAAGTCATCTACGTAGAGACTTATAATTATGTAAGCTTTAGGTGTGCCTTTAATATAAACATATTATCGCAATTATTAATCTTAAAGTCATTTGATAGCATTGTTCTGTCAAATTTCTTGTGCCACTACTTGGGTGCTTGTTTTAGCGTGTATAACAATTTGACCAGCTGACATACTTTATGCTCTTAACCGGGAGCCACAAATCCTTCATATTGCTCCATGTATATCTTCTCTTCTAGTTCTCCATTCAGAATAATTGTCTTTATATCTACCTGGTATGTCTAGAGGTTATAGAGTGCTACAACAACTATAAGTACTTTAACTGATGTGATTCTTGTGACCGGTAAATATATGTCAAAAAATCATATACCTCCTTCTGTTTATACCCTTTAGCTACCAATCGAGCTTTATACTTGTTGATTGATCCATTAGCTTTGTATTTATTTTTTAAGATCCACATGTATCTCAAAGGTTTGTAACCCAATAGGAGATCCACAATTTTATACATATTATTTTGTATTAATGGATTTTATCTTACAATTGATAGTTTTTTTTCTAAAGAGGAGCATTTAGACTAGATAATGCCTCTTGGATTGTCCTAAGTTCATCTTCTAACTCATAGGTTAGATAATCCAGAACAAAGAACTTGGTTACTTTTGTCCTTTTACTATGTCTAGGTTAATCATCTTTCTGATTTGACCTTTACATAGTCTCGTGTGCTCTTTTATTGGGAATTCCTTCCTTTCTTTACTTATTAGGAAAGATATCCTCAAAGAACATTATGTTCTTTGATTTTATAACCATTCCTTTGTTAATTTTAGGGTTTTTAGATTTGTGTACCAAAAATCGATAAGTACTACTATTTTGTGCATATTTGATAAAGATACAATCAATGATCTTGGTCCTATTCTTACTTGCTTAGACTTAGGCACTTTAACCTTTTCTAGGTACTTGCACACTTTAAGGTAATCCCACAAAGGCTTCCTTCCTTTTTATAATTCATATGGGGTTTTATTTGTTTTCTTGTGTGATAACTTGTTTAAAATGTAGTTAGCTAATGCCATGTTCTTAACAGAGTTCTTTTTACGAGACTACATATTCTCCCTTTCGATCACTTTAGATCATTTTGATTCTTATGATAAGTTAATTTTCAACCTCATTTTTATACCTTTTAAAGGCATTAAGAACTTTGTCTTTGTCTTTTGGGAGATATAAGGAATAGTATCTCATGCCATCATCGATAAACTTGATGAAGTATGTCTTCTCGTCTTTATTTTATATTGCAAGTGTTCCAACGAATTAACTTTAAAGGTGTAATACTTCTTTCCACTAAATGGAAAGGTGCTTCAGTCATTTTAGCCTCCACACATACTTCACATTTATTGGATGGGATAAACTCTAGATTTGGTAATAAATTCAAACTTACTAACTTTCTTAGCAAGTTTAGATTTATGTGTTCTAATCTACCATGCCATAAATTAGAACACTCAGCCAAGTAAGAAAAAGCATTAACTTTATTTTCTCTATTAAAGGTGTGATGTACGATTATTACATTCATCTTAAATAGCCCCTTCTCTAGGTAACCCTTATTTATATATTTATCTACTTTGGTCAGTACAAACTTATCAACCTCATATACAAGTTTAAGTTTGGCTTTGCTTAACAATGAGCCAGAAACTAAATTTTTGCAAATATGTAGGACATGCAGCACATCCATGAGGGTCAACACCTTTCCTAAGGGCAGCTTCAGGACTACCTTATCCAGACTAATGATCTTGAATATTACAGAGTTTCCCATGAATAGCTTTTGGTCAGTGATCAGGATATAGCTCGAGAACATCTTCTTGTCTGAGCAAATATGGTGGGTAGCTCCATCCATGAACCACTCTCTCAGATTGTCCACCAAGTTGGCTTCAAATACCATAGTTGACAGATCCATCTCGAATGAGTCTCCAGCTAGGTTAGCTTTTCCTTGATTATTTTTTTTAGTGGCAATAGTCCTTAGTCATGTGGCCAGGCTTGTCATAATTGTAGAAATCATTCTTAATCTTCTTGTTCTTTCTCTTCTTGGGTTCTTGCTTCTCCTGCTTATCCTAGACTTCTTCCTCTTCTTGCTATATTTTTCATCGGTGGTGCACGGTGGGTTTAGAGTTGGTATTGCCTAACTTAATTTTAGATTTTTGGTTGTCTTCCTCAATCTTAATTCTCACAATCAGGTCTTCTAGGCCCATGTCCTTCCTCTTGTGCTTGAGATAGCTCTTGAAGTTCTTTTAGGGTGAGGGGAACTTCTCGATCATTGCAACTACTTGGAAGTACTCACTAAGTTGCATCCATTTGGCTTGGATCTCATGGAGGATTAGTTACAACTCCTGTACTTGGTTGATGAACTTCTTGGAGTACACTATCTTATAGTTGAGAAATTGTCCGATGATGAATTTTTTAGTCTTGGTATCCTCTATTTGTACTTCTTATTGAGAGAACTCTACAACATTTTGGTAGTCTTAGATACTGTGTACACATTGTAGAACATGTCATCTAATCCATTTAGGACATAGTTCTGGCATAAGAAGTAGCTGTGACACTACGCATAAAGAGTGTTGATCTTCTATTGATTTATCTCATCTTCTGTCATCTTCGGTATTTTCTCTTTCAGGAACCAAACTAAGTTGAGCATGGTCAGATAGAATATCATCTTCTTTTATCACCTCTTGACCTCGGTACCATTGAATTTGATAGCCTTTCGACATGGACAATTCTCAAGATCACTAGTATGATGCTTGATGATGTTATCTTCAAGTACACGAATCTCATCTTATGATTATTGGTCGTCTAGTTTGGTGTACTTGATTAAGATCAAATTATAGTCGAGGTAAGTATTGGACACTTTTTTCATAAGATGAGATTGTCCTATATATTTTAGTGCAGTACGTGCTATGACAATTATCCACAATATATAATGATTGTCCGAGTATTTCCAAGAATGTTACATTTCATATTTATTTTTATATAAGCCTTTTTTTATATACATCTTTTTATAGGGGGCCAGCATCTATTATGGGGCATAGGGCTTATGTCCTTGACACAAGTGACACGGATACTACTTCTCTCAATAACTCTTAATGCCACATCTCTTCCACAACCCAAACCTTTTAGCTTGACGGCTACTTTTTGCATCCCTTGTATTGGACGAATAGCATCTCGTACTGTGGTGTGTGCAACAAAAGCTATCTTTTTTTGGCTTTTGAATCCACAAGTAAGTAGAAAGAGGGAACCCTTATATATGCCCAGAACTTTCAGACAGACCTTCTAGTAAGTAGAAGGGGGAGAGAGAAGACAACAATGCTAAGAAGATGCTTGTTATTGGGATGGATTGGAAGTGGGGAGAGGAAGACCTATTTATAGGATGGGCATCTAAAAATTCGAGGGGACACCATTGCAGTCCTTATCCAGATGTACATGGCGGTGCCACTTGGAGGTGGCTGTCTATAAGGCCTCATGCCTCTTTGAATGCCTTCTAAAAACCTCCTTAGCCTATTCGTGTCCCTTCATAAATGGCTGTCAGGAAGCCTTATCCATCCTTCGCCTCGTGTCCCTTTGCTGAACGATCTTACCTACTCCACCCTTGTGCCCCATCGTCGATCTAGATAGCTCTGAATTTGGCCAAAATTTTAGAGCTCCTCCAGATGTGCAAAAAGCCAAGTGCACCTTAAGCATCCAATGCGGTACAAAGCACCCAAGCGCCCGTGCCCAAATAGCAAAGCACCATCCTTGCAGCTAGCGGTCAATTACCTTTGAGTAGTCAACTAAATTGAAAAGTAAGGTGAGGGATTTCTTATAAACAAAGGAATCCTCCTTGCTATATTCAATGTGGTATACTTCCACTCCTTAACATCTTAACTTGACTTAGGGCTTTTGAGCTTTGGGCCTTCTTTGGACTCATTCTCAACCAAGCGTTTGATTAATGATTAATGAATCCAAAAAATAAAACCATCTCTCCCACTTGAATCTATACAACCGAACATTTCAACACTTGCAAATTCTCTTCCCAAGGACCAGAAGAAGGAATATTGTGATATTATTGAAAATCATTTTTGTATCATAACATTCAAAATTAATCAATCTTGTTAAATTTTAGCCAATTAATTTTAATTTAAATAAAACATTACAATGTTCGATTCTAAATTATCAATAGAAAAAGTATGAGAGAATCATATAAAAATAAAAGAAAAATCCATAGCTGATTTTATAGTCACACGTTTTTTCGCGATATAATTATGTGTTTTGAAAATAATGTTTTTGTCATGTAATTACACATATTTTTGTGTTAGGGTTCGGAGAGTCTTCTTATTGACTTTGAATATAGAAATGACATCGTTTCAATACTATTATAGCATGCCAATTATAAATTTTTAGTTTAGTTGACAAAAAAGTTAATGGGACATAAAAATATCTATTGTAATGCTTTATCTTTAATAATTGTTCAAAAATATTGTTTCTCGCCACTCTCTTTTTCTTTTTTTTTATCTCTCCACCCTCCCCTTTCATCCATCTCTCTCTCTCCATTGAAAAGGATAGTCACTATGTCTCTTAAACTATTTAAACAACCGATTCTCAAGCAAAACCAAAACTAACATCCAAATTCCCCCAATTAGCTCCTTGATGATCGGGAGGAACAACTCGCTGGCAGAAGCCATGGTGCTAGGCATTTGCCGGGATAATTAATGCCTCATTGATCATGAGTCTGTATGACAAAGTAGGTCATGATTTGGTCCCTGAGTACCATCTTTGCAAACCCGCGCGCAAAGAAGAAAGAGATCATGATCAGCCAGATGGCCTCATTGGTGAAGGCAGAGAATGTGGTGGGGAAGCTAGGGTTTTGGTAATGATTGCGGCGATTAGGCTAAGGAATGCCCATGCGCTGATGAGGAGCAGTGAGAGGACCAACCCAGCGTTAAGATGCAGAAACTTTAAGGCAAAGCCTATCACGAGGGATATTACGAGTGGGACCAGCTTAGTGCCATGTGAAGCCGAAGGAGGTAGCAGTACGAGAGAGGCTCATGGCGTGGAGAGGAGGCATTGGTGGAGATTGGGGAGATTATTGGGAAGAGTTTGGGTGAGATGGATGATTGGAGAGGGGAAGGGATAATGGACGGTGGAGATTTGTAGATGGGGAGTACACGTGAGTGTAGGGGATTGGGCCTCCGGGGAAGGGAGGAGAGAGAGGCGGAGGAAAGGGAGGGTAGAAAGAGAAGAGGAGAAATAAGAAAAGTGGGGAGAGCGTATCTTTTTGAACAATTATAAAAAATAAGGAATTGTAATTTATATCTATATATCATGTTAGCATGTGCTAACATGACTAAATTTTTTTAATTTGCCTAGCACATCAGCATTGAAACAATGTTGTTTTAGGTTTGGAGTCATTTTTTACCCAGGAGATCGTTCGAGTCTCTATCGCAAAAAAAATGGACAACCATGCTAAAACAAAGTTTCCAAAACATAGGAATATGTTGCAAAAAATGTAACCACGTGATCATATATAAACTGTTTCCTAATAATAATTCAGCCAAAAGTCATTTAGAATAATGAAAAAAGAGATAGTATGAATTGATTAAAGTTCACTGTTCAATTCCTAAAGAGAAAAATGAATAGTGTAAAATTTACATTTTCAAAAATAAAAATAAGAAACGATGTATGATGAACGATACATCCCGTTTTAGGTAAACTCCAAGACACTACATTGGACTTCAACTCGAGTCCAAGACTTTTGAGAATAAATTCGCATTAAAACTTGACATGGTTAACTTCGTACCATGTAAAAATCTATCATATTCACATTGATTAATCAATTCGGTAAATATGCTCTGCCTATAAAATAAAATCATATCTCGAGGCGTTTTAACACTTGCCGATTCCCTTGTCAAAGACCCAAACAAAGAAACCCAAAAGATCACGCGAAGGGGTCCGCTTTGTTTCTTTTAGAAAAAAGGAGCTTTTCTTAAATAGAACACCAAAGGAAACGATCCTTACACAGAGGTATTCAACAAGAATCCCTCACATTTTAATTTGATTTTAAATTATCTCTTCGTCATGAATCAACATAAAATCCTCCTCTTTGGTTTCTCCTAATTATTCATTTAGTTTCTCGATTTATCCATTGAAACTCGTGATTCTGCTTGAAGAACTACCAATTCTATTTTCGCTCATACAGGCTCTTCTTCTCCACTGAATGGCGACAAAAACATCAACCGGCCCAGCTACTTCTCCTCCACGTCGAGGCAAAATCAAAGCTCAAATCTTCGGGGACGTGGCCAAGAGCATCGCCTCGGCCGCCTCGAGTGTGGGAGGCCTCCTGGCCACCAGCGTCAGGTGCGAAGCTGGAAGAAGTGAAACCCCACCACCTACTGAATATAACTCCACACTTGCTACAAACGTTGGGTCTCCCTAAAAGACTCGAATGGTGGCGGAGTTAGAACTGACGTCCATCCAAATGGTATTAGTTATATTGGAGAATGTAGTAGCCTCAGAACCACGGGTTCTAGTTGCTGTTGTGGTTCTAACCTGCACGAGTCGTATTCAAGCTAGATTTGATATCATTTTTATCGACTTGGATTATTAATTAGTCGTTAAAGTGGTTATCCGAATATGAGCTGGTTTCAACATATCTGGTTTCATTTCAACATGTCTATGTCTACTTGGTATACAAAATTGTAATAGTTTCCTATGAATATATTAGTGGCTTGATCCATTTTGTTTGGTTGTACCATCGTCCAAGTGTGGGTTTTCTGTAAATATTACCAAGGGAAAAAAAAAATCCAAAACAGTATATAATTATAATTTGTATTTTTATGATCATTAAAATTCGTAAGCACGTGTTTCCTATGGAAACGAAAGACGGAAATTGCTCCATTTTGTTTGGTTGTCGGTTAATATAGAATCATGGTGGTTATTTATTTTTGGATAAATTGGTTCTCACCCAATAGGTGCTAGTTAGTATCATTTGAACATGAGTGGAATGGTTATACTGGCTTACTCTTCGTGAATAAATGCAGAGACAAAAGATAAATTATCCAATGTAAAAGAAGGATTAGTATCGTTCAATATAATGGAGTGACTAAAGTGTATTTGCAACATGGAAATATACTAATACCCATATTTTAATCCCTTCGCGGCCAAGTTTCTCTTCATCCTGAGGATAAGCCATCTAGAAAGCCAGGCCCCAACAAAGGCCATCTAGAACATAATTTCAGACAGACAAAGAGCCATCTGGATTCTAGAACATAAACTGCTTAAAAAATTGTAAAATTCTAAAAAATAGATAATATAATGATTTATCTACTTTCATTTATCCTACGGATACTCAAGGTGTTGAAAAGATTGTCAAAGTCTTTGATTCAATCCAATGTTTTAAAAAATATCCAGAGATCGACTTGGTTTATTGGGCGATCTCCAGTCAGACCGGCCCGACTGATTAGACTACCAATCGGACTGAATTTTATAATTTAAAAAAGATAGACAATATATATAGTTATATACTTCATTTATCAAGTGGGCGATTTTCACGAGGAGGTAAAACGATGGTCCAATCTCCATTTTCATTATGCTTATAAGGGTGAAAACTTCGGCAGAAGCAGCCATCAAAACACAATGATCCTTTTTCTTCACTTAAAAAACGTTGCAACTACCAATCACACAACCAGCAATCCTGCAAATGTAGACAAAAGCAATGATAAAAGCCAAGAAAACAGAAGAACATCACACTTCGTCGGGCGGCAGCTCGGTTCGTCGTCGGGGCCTAGAACACACCAAAATTGGGGTTGGGCGTTGGCTTCGTCCTTAAGACCGAGCTGCTTTCTTCTTCCTTCAGACCTTTGCCAAGCCTGACGGTTGTTTAAGTGGGGTTGGGCGTTGGCTTCGTCGGGGGCAGCTCGTCGCTTGGGAGGGTTCATCGGCTGCTCCTTTTTAAGTTTTTAGGATGAAAAATTTTAATTAGGTTTTCAGTTTTGGTCATTTTTGGGGAAAAATTAATTGTTGGGTTGGCTTACCTCACCGACTAGAAAATCCAGGTCCAAATTTTCGGTACGACCGATCGGCTAGACCAAAATTTTTCGATCTGTTAAGTAAGTGTATTGATTAGAGTTTTCTGCCTAGAATATTGTGCGAGTCGCAGTTCGATTGGTCGGACCGCCGAATTGAAAACTATGATTCAATCCTTTATATAATCATTCACGTAAAAAAATTTACCTATTAGATATTTATCATAGACAGAAGGTCTAAATAATTCTTTGAATCATGATAAAAAAATTCAACAATGACTAACACATATTTTTTTCAAAACCCGAATCCACCAATATATAGTTTATGCTTCAAAAAGTTTCTTGTGGATTAATCTAATAAACGTTCCGTACCGTACTTAGGAGTTCATTTTTTAAATTATTTCCGTATCCTCTTATTTTATTCTCTCTTTTTTGGATCAACTCATGCAGGATTGGGTGTTAATGGTCAAAAAGACCACTGCTTGATTACTTTTGGCACCAAATTCCTTTAAAAAAAATAATACGAGAGTACCTTTAAAAAATAGAGATATCAAAAATCGGGTCTTCTAGAAAAACACCTTCGTGGGGTCTAGATTATGTGTTCAATGGATCATAATGTTGTTTTTAATAAGTAGTTCGTACTTGGTAGTTTTAACTAGAGAAGTACGTTTCTGTGTTTATTCCAAATTATTAATAGAGTGTCAAACCACAATTATACATTTCTTCTTTTCATTTTGAATAAGTCGTTGTTTCAGTCTAAAACAATCCTTTTCTATAATAAATCAGGAAAAAAAAAAGAAACCTAAAGTTTAAAAGTTAAATTCAAAACTGCACCCCTTTTGTATTGATTATTTTTATAAGACACCTCGTAAATTAACTAATTTTAATTTGATTATTGTTCCAAAGATTTTTCAATTTTTTTTAGAGATTATCCTTTACTTATATTTTTTTTTTCAAATTCCTTGTCGTAAACTGTTGGAATTTATATCAATAAATTATGGTATTGACATGCATATATATATATATATATATAAAATAATATATATAAAAAATCGAGGAAAAGTATTCTTACGACACGGTTTGCACAATCGTAAAAATGTCACCTCCTCGTGTCAATGTTCTTCGTTGATAGTCCTCCTTGATATCACGAACTTTGGATTTAATTCTGGACGAGGCCGCGGTTTCACTGTGTGCCCTTAAACTCTTATTACCCGCCATATAGCTTCCGGCCTCCGTGGGTAAGAGAGTTCCCAAGGTACAACGCCCAATCACGTGTACGAAAGGAAGCACTTTCGTACACCTTCCAAACTCTTAGTGGCCTAGAACTCCGACACTTATGCAAATGAGAAAATGCTATGCTAAGGAGGGAGAAGTAGAGAACTTAGGAAGATTATGAGTTGAGATTATTTGGAAAAGTGGAGGAAGGCTCCTTATATAGGCAGCCCCAGCACTCCAACAGTCACTTTCCAAATTTACTAGGGTCATGCACTAGCCTTTAATATTGAAGACAAAAAGGCTATTACATGCACCCACCATCAATTGGCTGATGACCATTCAATGTCCAACATTGAATAGATTCGTGTCCACATTCGTGTCCATAATCGTGTCTACATTCGTGTCCACTTGGTATTCCCGATAATGGGCTATTGGACTCTGGGCCAAGGTTTGTCATGAGAGATTGGAATCGCTTCAACAGGTCCGGCCCAGTTCCAAAGGATAAGGCCCTGGAACCTGGAACAATTCCTACAACCCACAAACTCACAAAACCATAACCCATACGATCACATTTGAGCCAATTTTTCATTCACACTAAGAATTGGTTTTCGCATATATTTGTTACTCTCACAAATACCCAAAACCATTTGGCATGATCTTATAATACACTCATTTGTATTTAATCATCTCTTCCTTGGTTATAAACCAATTCTCCAACAATCCCCCACATGAATGTAAAATGGCTTATATGATATGAGCCTACCAATGCTATATGCAACTTGGAGTTCTGCGAGAATTTGTTGCATCAGGAAAGGTGGTTGAAAGCCTTGAACCTTCCTTAGTAAAATACCTTCGGATATACTTGCCAACCAATGGACGCGATGCCTTGAACTGTTTTGGACCTGGACTCCCTTAGAAACTTCATCGAATACTCTAGAGATTTAGCCCTTAACTCATCTCATAGAAGCGGCCCCTTCACATTCGATATAAGTGATCTCTTATAAGGAGTATCCTGTCATACTCCACTTATACACTCAAAGTATAAGGATCATTAAAGGCTTATCAGCTTAACCTTCCCATGGACAGGTCTATCACTCTTTCATCATAGGAATAGCTGGGGAACTCAATTTCTCGAGTGCTTTGGTCGACCCTAGCCTCACAATTTGGTTGTCCCGTTGAACCTGCAAATTGGGGTTTACAATCCAGGTTGGGTTGCCATTATGGGTTTAGGTCATTTCGTGGGCTTTAATCCTATTCCCCTCGATGAAATCTCGACTTGGTCTCTCGTTAGACCTTTTGTTAATGGATCCGCGATATTCTCTTTAGATTTTATATAATCTAAAGATATGACACCCGTTCTCAATAACGTTATCACGGATTTATGTCTACGATGTATGTGTTTAGACTTTCCATTATACACATTACTCTATGCTCTTCCAATAGCTGACTGACTATCACAGTATACGCTAATTGGAGGCACAGGTTTTGACCACATAGGAATATCTTCCACGAAACTTCGGAGCCAATCTGCCTCCTCAGCTGCTAGATCTAATGCTATGAATTCTGATTCCATAGTTGACCTAGCAATACAAGTTTGCTTGCATGATCTCCACGAGATCGCCGCTCCTCCAATGACAAAAATATATCCACTCGTGGATTTTATGTTCTTGGAGTCCGAGATCCAATTTGCGTCTGAATATCCTTCAAGAACAGCTGGATGTCTCGTATAGTGTAATCCATAGTTGGTCGTGTACCTTAGAAATCTAAGGACTCTAACTATTGCTTTCCAATGCTCATCATTGGGATTACTTGTATACCTCGATAATCTATTAACCAAGTTAGCAATGTCCAGTCTAGTACAGTCCATGAGATACATTAGATTGCCTATGACCCTAGAATAATCTAGTTGTCGCACACTATCTCCACGATTCTTACAGAGACTTGACACCACCTCCATTAGTATTCTTGCCACTACACTACTATTTTTATCGAATTTGTCAAGTATCTTTTCAACATAATGACTTTGGGAAAGAGCATAACCATCTAAAGTCTTGGTAATCTTCATTCCAAGTATTAGATCAGCTTTTCCCAAATCTTTCATGTCAAAGTTTTTCGACAATATTCTCTTGGTAATTTTGATATTATCATTATTACCCACAATCAACATGTCATCTACGTAGAGATATACTATCACATAGTCTTTTTGATCTCCTTTTACGTAGACACATTTATCGCATTGGTTTATCCGAAAACTATTTGATAGTATTATACTATCAAACTTCTCGTGCCATTGCTTAGGTGCTTGTTTTAATCCATATACGGATTTTACAAGTTTACACACGATGTGTTCTTTACCTGGAACCACAAACCCTTCGGGTTGTTCCATGTATATCTCCTCTTCTAAATCTCCATTTAGAAAGGTTGTATTCACATCTATTTGATGGATTTCTAGGTCAAACAATACCGCTAAGGCTATAGTTAACCTTATAGATGTCTTCCTACAGACAGGAGCATAAGTGTCAAAATAATCGACACCCTCTGTTTGCTTATAGCATTTAACTACAAGTCTCGCCTTATACTTGTCTATAGTACCATCAGGCTTCATCTTCTTTTTGAAGATCCACTTATGACCTAGTGGTTTACTACCCGGAGGTAATTCCACTAGTTCCCATGTGTGATTATGTAAGATAGATTCTATCTCATTATTCACAGCTTCCTTCCAAAGAGCATAGTCTGTAGAAGACATTGCTTCTTTGTAGGTTATCAGATCCTTTTCTAACAAGTATGTTAGAAAATTAGGTCCAAAGGAATTCTCTTTCCTTGCTCTTTTACTATGCCTAGGCTCTTCAACTTCTTCTTCAAATTCTTCTCCCCCACATTTTCTCGATTTCGGTCAACTTGGCTGTCAACCTCTCTTGGTGCTTTGTGAGGGAAGCTTTCCTCGAAGAAAGAAGCATCCCTAGCTTCAATGATAGTATTTACGTGGATATCAGGATTATCTGACTTGTGTACTAGAAATCGATATGCTACACTATCTTGTGCATATCCGATAAACACACAATCCACTGTCTTGGGGTCCTATCCTTGTTCTCTTGGGAGATAGAATCGGGACCTTAGCAAGACATCCCCAAACCCTTAGGAATTTGTAGGTGCATAACCTTTCCATAATTCATAAGGTGTTTTACCCAACATCTTATGCACTATTCTCTTTAGTACATAGTTGGTCGAAAGCAACGTTTTCTCCCACAATTTTAAAGATTTTAATCTTTCTCACAAGTTGGTTTTTACTTGTTCTTATTGTGAAGTAGTAAAATTATTGTTTTGTCTTTACTTCTCATCAAGTAGACATAACAATATTTTATACAATCATCAATCAAGTTCCACCCTTGTATTCCCATTTGATCTCGAAACTTGACTCATCGACATAACCATGAACAAGCTCAAGCTCTCAGCGGTATGGTATTTGAAAATATCTCCTTTGGAATCATTAAAGCATTTCTACTTATTCCCTCGAGATTTTTCACCAATCTTAACAACGTTGGCCTCCACAACCATGTTGTTTAGTTTTAATCTCAAACTTTCAATTATCTTACTCGATACGCAACCTTCTCAAAAGGTCTTCGAGTACATCTTGAGGTCCTTCCAACATTGCGGTATTTTCCAATCACCCTTGCCACTTGGATGACATCATGGATAAGAGTTTTACAAAAATCTCTAACATCCGCCTCAAAATTACTCGCTTTGAGATACCGAATCTAATTCAAGATAGTCAAGAACAACATCATCACACATTGTCACTTCTTGTTTTTACTATCCTTGAATTTCTCCGAATTCTCAATTTGAGAATTCAATAATAGGTTTATTATACCCGGCATCACGACCTCAACATCGCTAGCACTCACAACTAGAATCTCATCATCTCGTTGTTGATGGTTTTTTTACCAACCATCTATATACCGTAATTTACAAACCCATCAACACTGTCATCAATTAATAATGACCTGTAACACCTTTAATGTTCACGATTGTCCAAAAACCCAAAATGGACAATTAACTCCATATTACCATTAAATTAATGATGATTAAAACTCTAGAAGCACAAGTCTTTGAAAGGTGGGCTAGGCTTCTTTATTTCTGAATAACTCCCAATCAATCAACAATATTGCTTGAAGCTGCAATGTTAGTCACGGCCGCACGCTCGTACAGAAACTTCAAATTTAGTTTTCCCATACTTAAATGCGATAGTATTGAACAACATCATTCAATCAGAAATTGGAGGCTATAACACAGAAGCACAAACCTTTTACAAAACCATCACCACGACTTAATTATTTCTCATAAGCGTTAAGAACCAAAACAGCCTTCGGTGAACGTAATTGCACAACAGACAAAAACGTTAGCCAACGTAACAAGAAATCAATTCACATATTGATCAATTTCACAAATTGGATTATAGTAGAAGAACGCCATTAATAACAACTCAATTTATAAGCCCATTTAAATTTGACGGGTTCCACCGTAAAAAAAAAAGGTCCATTGACATTCCAAAGTAATTAATTATTATAATTAATTCCAAACAAACATGTCAATATAATAACACACCTCAGTATAATATATAAACAAATCAAACCGTGAGTACATTACATGGTCTCCTTTAAATATATAATTTAAATATCTCAGTATAAGGGTAAGAAACTTCAACGCTAACCAAATAGTAATCACGTTCACATTAATTTCACTAAATAACAATTAATTAAAACGATGATCAGAAGAAAATTCTAACCATTGAAGACTATATTCACAATTCCATCTAACTGCGTTCATGCCATACCATTAGTCAAAACCCATATTTATTATAGACATGGAATAACAGCAAAAGCACATGAGGCGCCTAATAGATAATACTGAAATAGAAGTGCATACTCACAATCACAGTTTTATTAAACGTTCGTACAAAGCATTCGTAACTACGGAACACAAAATCCTCAAGTTTTGTAAAAACCCATACGTAGTGATAATATATATAATTAACAAAAAACCATAACTTACTAACATAATAAGAATTTAAGATTGTTGGAACTTATATCAATAAATTATGGTATTGACATGCATATATATATATATATATATATAAAATAATATATAAAAAAATTGAGGAAAAGTATTCTTACGACACGGTTTGCACAAATCGTAAAAATGTCACCTCCTCGTGTCAATGTTCTTCGTTGATAGTCCTCCTTGATATCACGAACTTTGGATTTAATCCTGGACGAGGCCGCGGTTTTACCGTGTGCCCTTAAACTCTTATTACCCGCCGTATAGCTTCCGGCCTCCGTGGGTAAGAGAGTTCCCAAGGTACAACGCCCAATCACGTGTACGAAAGGAAGCACTATCGTACACCTTCCGAACTCTTAGTGGCCTAGAACTCCGACACTTATGCAAATGAGAAAATGCTATGCTAAGGAGGGAGAAGTAGAGAACTCAGGAAGATTATGAGTTGAGATTATTTGGAAAAGTGGAGGAAGGTTCCTTATATAGGCAGCCCCAGCACTCCAACAGTCACTTTCCAAATTTACTAGGGTCATGAACTAGCCTTTAATATTGAAGACAAAAAGGCTATTACATGCACCCACCATCAATTGGCTGATGACCATTCAATGTCCAACATTGAATAGATTCGTGTCCACATTCGTGTCCATAATCGTGTCTACATTCGTGTCCATTTGGTATTCCCGATAATGGGCTATTGGACTCTGGGCCAAGGTTTGTCATGAGAGGTTGGAATCGCTTCAACAGGTCCGGCCCAGTTCCAAAGGATAAGGCCCTGGAACCTGGAACAATTCCTACAACCCACAAACTCACAAAACCATAACCCATACGATCACATTTGAGCCAATTTTTCATTCACACTAAGAATTGGTTTTCGCATATATTTGTTACTCTCACAAATACCCAAAACCATTTGGCATGATCTTATAATACACTCATTTGTATTTAATCATCTCTTCTTTGGTTATAAACCAATTCTCCAACAAAAACTAGAATAACTAAGCCTGCCACCCAAAAAAAGAAAATAATTAAGCTCACTTCATGATCGTCATGCTGATTATTATGATACTACGTCAACATAAAGCGCAGGGGTGACGCACAAGCGGCGTCCTGCTTCTGTGAGGAGTAAAGAAATTGAAAAACATCTAAAATATCTAACCATTATTTTAGATTCATCGTTTTTTTTTACGAGTCATCACATTTTAAATTTGATCTTTTTGATACAAAAAAGAGTTAAATATTTTTAAAACTATTTTATCACTTTTAAAATGTTTACGTTTTAAATTTAGGTTAATTTATTAAATATACCAGATATCAAATACTATAATAAAATTAAAGTATAAAATAGTTGTAAAAAAAAAAATTTTGGGAATCTTTTGTTCCCACTGCTAGTTGGAATTTTGAAGAATTTGTGGTTCTTCGCCCTTCACCTTAATAATGATATCTCCTCATGTGTTCCAAACGAAAGGAAGATAAACGACAAATTTCATATCCACATTATATATAATCTATAGATTTGTGACCCCACCAATATATAATTGTATACTTTTTAACGGTATATTTTTTTAGGAAAAAAGATTAACTTCATTCAATAATCAAGCAAATCAGACGCAGTAAAGGAGAATTGCACTCAATATCATCGGAGGTAGTAAAGGAACACAACTTAGTAAAAGAGTGAGCAACCATGTTGCCCTCACGACGAACAAACAAAAAGCTTCACTCTTGCAACCCTGAGACTAGCTCCTTGCAGTCCTCCGCTGTTTCTTCCTACAAATTGACCAAAACCTTCTGACTGTAAAAGGAATGACCAGCTTTAATACCTTTTGCATCCGAAGGCAACGGAGTTCAATATTTGTAAAAAATTTAGATGATTCGAACCAATATTCGTAATGAGAACTTTTTGCTAATTTTTAAAAAATTTAGATGACTCGAACCAATATTTGTAAGTCCAATAGTTTGAATACGTATATAAAAACTTAAATTCTGTGCAAAAATAAATTATTTTTTATGAGTAACTTTAACGACGATTTAAACGATGGTCACTCCCTATACACCCTTCTTTTATTGCACGACCAATTGCTATTTATTTTTTTGTGCAAAATGAATTATTTCAATGTTCACTTATTTCTATGCACTAAACATATATCTGCTACCATATTTATTATTATTATTATTATTATTATTATTATTATTATTATTATCTTCTCTTTTCTCTGTTATTATCTTCCATTTTTATAAAATAGTTAAAAAATTTATATACAATCAATAATTTCAGATAACGAATATGTAGATTTCATTTCTTATAAACAAAACATATTATACTCTCAATATGCTACCGAGTCTTGAAATTCTACATGTTGTAATTGTCTCGTTACTACTAGTGTTAATGTTACGTTTTTAATATTGGCTCATCCATCTGCACACCTATTCACTTAGCGATAAATGTGATATATTTTGACTACTCACTTGAGATTTCAATTTCACTACTTTCATGTCTTTGTCTTATTGCTGATTTTGTAATAGAGTCCCTAAGTTATTTGAATAACATTTAAGATCCCTGTTTTATAACGAAATATTGGTCTCGGGTCCTTAAAATAACTGAGGATGATGTCATCAATCATTTTTTGATTTTTTAACAAAAATGACCAAAATACCCTTGCATAAAAAATAAAACAAAATTCATCTTCATCTCTCTTCATCTTTAACCTTCATCTTCATCTTCATCTTCATCTCTCTCTTCCTTCCAATTAAAAACAATCCTAGGATACAAAACACAATTAAATTCAAAACACAATCTATATAATTCTTACAACATCAAAAATAGGGGGTTAACCCATGGATGTCGAAGGTCAGAGAGAAGGTCAAAAAGCAACCCAGAACAGAGGAAGAGAGGAGGAGGCCCTCATCCCATTGTTGTACACGCTTGCACGCCACTGGAGTTTCCTCTCCGCGACCTCCTCCAGCATTCGCCCCACGAACCTCCTCTACGAGGGGATGGGTAGAACCACGAGTCAAATTGACTTAAATGCTATGGTCCTTTTCCGGAGACACGACCACCGCACCTTGAATGCTCCCTTAACTTGTTGAATGCGTGCTGCACCAAGGTCAAGTTCCGGTGGGTGTAGAGGACAAAAACCACCATCCTGAGCGAGTACCCCATGCACCCACCATCTTGGAGGAGGCTGCAAGTGATTCGTTAAAAGAGCGCGGACTTCTCGAGCACCTAGCCATGATTCGAGTCATTACCAGATGATGTTAACCCAAGGGGAGTTGCTACAATTTGAAGTTACGACGATTGCTCAGAGGGATTTGGAGTTGCGATGATTTATTTAAGAGATTTATAATATGAGATTATCTTGTAATCAATTATTTTCTTGGTCGAGCTTTTCTTTAAGGTATATGTGAGATTTGGAGTTGTGACGATTGCTCCTAGGATCTTGTAATCAAAATTTGGATTGGTTTTGATTTTCTCCAGATCTGTTGAATGTTTTTTTTAATTTTTTGGATATAATATTCTTGGTGTTCAAGGTTGAAGATGAAGAAGAAAGAGAAGAAGATGATTTCAGAAGAAGATGCTTTTTTATTGGGTTAATTATCCTTAGGTCCTTTTACTATTGATAATTTTATAATAGAGTTCCTGTGTAATTTGAATAAGATATAAGACCTCTATGTTTTAATAAAATATTGATATTAGGTCCCTCGTTGAACCTTCGCTGATATCATCAATTTTTTTTAATATTGAATTAACCAAAATACCCTTAAGCCAAAAAAAAAATATCATCTTCATCTCTCTTTATCTTCAAATTTCATCATCATCTTCATCTTCGTCCCAGGAACGAAGATGTCCCTCTTCTCTCTAATTGTCCTAATTAAAAAATACAATCCCAGGAACGAAGATGTCCATCTTCAAACACAATCCGAGGAGTAAACACAATCTTCAAACACAATCCCAGGAACGAACTACGAAGATGTCTCTCTTCTCTCTAATTATTCCAATTAAACACAATCTTCAAACACAATTCTACTAGCTGCCGTAGCTGATGTTCAACAATAGGCACCAGCCTTACGACATGTCGAGAATGGCCGGCCATCAGACCTTCACCGAGTCTTGGTATACCAGCTCTGCCGTGTCTCATATCCCCCGTGTTCTCAGCAATGAGACCCACCGCGCCAGCCTAGAGCACGTACTTGAGCCCTAGGTTACTGGTACTTACCCACCGGGAGGTCTTCTAGCTCACCTTCAGAGACTCTAGGAGATGCATCCTCGCTGTCAGAATTACACAATTATTGTTGCTCTAGCTGAAGATTCGAGGGGCGGTTGGAAACCCTAGGGAAGGAGGGAGAGAAATGGATGTCAACCTTGTTTCCTCTACCTAGCCATGCCATTAGCCACGACCCTCGACCCTCGACCCCTGCCATTAGCCACGCCTACTCCCTTCTCTCCTCCGTCATCAGCCATCATCTAGTCAAGTGTTTTTCTTGGTCGGTAGTCAGCTGTCGTAGCTCTAGCAGCCCCTCCGATCATCCCTAGCTCAGGTCTCCTCCGATTTGTGCGTTCGTCTTCTTTACCGTTTGCCTTCACAGCCGCTTGTGCTTGAAAGAAGAAGAACATGAAGAGACCAAGTATTTTTTTAATTAATCCACATCCAGTCCCGATCCAACCATTTGGGATTTTTGGGCTTTGGGATTTCTGGGATTGTTAATTGGTTTTGATTTCTGGGATTTGGGATTTTTGGGTTTTAAATTTGGGAGACGAGTGGGGAGCGGACAATTTGGGAGACGATGATCTGTTTAAGTTTCCAAGTATATCATCTCTTAGCTGCTTGTTGATTGCTTTTGGTTTTTTTGATTTTGCTTAGGTGTTCATCGTGTTCTAAGGTTGAAGAAGATTTTTTTTTTTAGTTTTTAGGGGTATTTTGGTCAATTCAATATTAAAAAAATCTGATGATGTTAGCAAGAGTTCAGCTAGGGATCTAATATCAATATTTCATTAAAAAAGAGGGGTCTTATATCATATTCAAATTACACAGGGACCCTATTACAAAATTGTCAATAGTATAGGGATCTGAGGGTAATTAACTCTTTTTTATTTTATTGTCTAAAGATATTTTGGTCATTTTTGTGAAAAAAATCAAAAAAATGATTGCTGACATCATCCTCAATTATTTTAGGGACCCGAGACCAATATTTTGTTATATAATAGGGATCTTAAATCTTATTCAAATAACTTAAGGACCCTATTATAAAATCAGCAATAAGATAGGGACTTGAGGGTAATTTACCCATTAGTATATAGTACTTATATTTGGACTACTGTAGTATAGAAATTGAGAATATGCGGGGAGTAAAATAAAATGGAAGAAAATCCAGCTGAGTTAAAATGTAGTTTTGTCATCAAGAAATCCACTTATAAAGAAAAACTTCAGATTAGTTCTCAAAATTTTGATCAAATATTCAAATTAGAAAGAGATTATTGATATGATTTTGTGGAACTCACGCTTCAACAATTTATTGTACTTTAATTAACAAGTTAATTAATTAATTAATCAGGTTTAATGTATAGTTACTCGCACGCGCAAAACCTTAAGGTATCAATCTAAAATTTAATCATCTACGTGGCATCTGAGTGTCATAGACCTTAATGCCATTTTCAAAAAACCTTCGAGATTGAACTGAAATTTGCCACTTCGGTTCAATTTTGAAGAACCATAACCGGATGAATTTACCTTAAATTCTCAACTATCTCAATACGACCAATTTTGACCATTTTGGTACCTGAAATTGGTCGGAATTGACTCACCGGTGAACCCATAGTTCTATTGTCAATATTTTGCCCCTTTTTGTCGTCAAAAGTGAGAAATCGACTAGTTTCGACTCAGCGATGGCGGGAGGGAGAAGTTGATAACGAGGGAGCACTACAGCACGACGGTCCACGAGGCAGGCCCGGTGGCGGCATCAGAATCGCCTTGTGAGTGCACTGTCGTGGAGGGCACGAGAAGAAGCTTCGGCTTTGCGAGACGAGGAGAGAGAGAGAAATGGGAAAAAATATGCGAGTGGCATAATTGGAATTTCATGATTTTTTCGTGAAAAAAATATATCCCAGTTCAATTCAGTTGCAATCGGACAAATTGATCTGGTTCTTAGTTTAAATTTATTTTTAAATGATGTATTTTCTCAGTATTTCAATTCATGGGCATAAACATATAATAATTTTATCTTTTCAAACAACAAAAACGGCATGGTGGGGTTAACTAGGAGAAAGTACAATTATATTTTATGGCTACGTAATATTTGGTATTTGATACACTCAATCGAATAAAAAATTTAAAATATGACAAAATTCTTCCATTCTAATTTTTAATTACTAATTCGATTAAAGCAACTTTCTCTTCATAAAAATCTGTAATTATACAGCCTTACATGGATAAGAAAGAGAGAGAAAAGGTAGTTTTCGGCCCGCTTTGACTTCAAACCCAGCTCAAACCAGATTTCTCGGTGTCCAATTTTTTTTTAAATCCTAATTTATTATAATTATCAAGATCGAACCTTGAACTTCACCCCACCCTTTCACCTAAATATCATTGTACCAAATAGTCACTCGCATTTCTCAGTGTCTAATTCGTTCTCTTCCATAAGGCCAAAAAGGACCAGGGTCCCACTGACAATAACATCGATTATTTTAATGTTCTCATTACACAATCATTTGGAAGCGTAAATGTCTTTTTATCAAATTATATCTTTATAAGTTATGGGTTGAATTGCATATAAATTCTTCTAACAAATATCTAGATAATGTCAAACTTTTTCAGATTTTGAATTAATGAATTGTGTTTGGAAAGATATATTACATATCTTGCTGAGATTCATTAATATACACGAAATCAAACTTTTCAGGAATGGTATAGGTCCTCAATTGATGTTTTATTAATTTTACTCCGGGCTGTGTTCTCTTTTTTATTGGGATCATTTTCGTGGTAGGTCAATCAATGCATCAGATTAGATTCAACTTCTTTCTTTCATTCATAATATTTAACTTTTAAATGAAAGGAATTAATCTGATCATAATAAGATGATGTTATCGAGATTAATCTGATCATAATAAGATGATGTTATCGAGATTACGTAAGGCAGTCCTTCAAGATATTTAGAATTCACTGACGAGAATCTGATTAAGGGGAGTAGACTGGGATGCATTCATCATATAGAAAATAAAGAGATTTAATACACATAAATAAATAAATTACTAATAATTAATTCTTTAAAAAAATTAATGTCCCTAAAATTTTGGAGACTTAGAAAGAAAAATCATAAATATTTTTTCACCCCTCTAAACAATTGTCTTTTTCTCTCCCTCACAAACTTACCTCTTTTATTTCTCTTCTTTGTTATTCTCACATTCCTTTCTCCTCTTTTGTTGTTAGGCTGTATCTTCCTCTTCCTTCCTACTTTTTTGTTGTTCGGCCAATCCTTTCCTCCTTCTTTCTCCTCCTTCGTCGTTCAGTGTCTCTTCCTCCTCCTTCATTATTCGGTTGTCCTTCCTCCTCTTTTGTCGTTCTGTCATAATTTTTTTCTCCTGCGTTGCTTAGCCGTAATTTCCTCCTCCTTCATCGTTTGGGCATCCTTCCTCCTCCTTCCTCATTCGATCATCGTTTTCTCCTCCTGGCATTGATTTATATTGTGCGTGACATTAGTTTTGTCGTATGTATTATTAGTTTTTATCAAGCCTGACATTAATTTTTATTATGCATGATATTTATTTGTATCATTGTTTTTAAAACGGCGATCCAACTAGCAGTCCGATCGGTCAGACTGTGACTCATATATTATACCGGGTCAAAAATTTAGGTACGTACGTTAACCTAATGGACCATATTTTTTTTTCTTCGACTACCCGGTCGGACTGAAAAATTAGACCCAAAAAATCCGGTATGTTAGGTTTTCTTCACCACCCCCACAAAATTTTATAAAAAAGTTGGATCCCAAGCTGAAGCAAGCTGAGGTAAAAAACCCTAACCCCCATTTTTTAAACACCCCCATCGTTTCTTCTATCTCTCTACCTCTCCTCCCCTTCCGCCATTTCTTAATTTTTTTTGTCCCTTTCTTCTCTCTTTTATATATTTATAATCTATTTTTTTTTAATTATGAGATCTGGTCTGACTGTCGGTTTGACAAGTCAGATTGGTCGACCCAAAAATTGCCCAAAAATCTGGGTCAATCTTTGGGTCATTTTTTTAAAATATTAGTTTGTATTATGCATGACCCTAATTTGTATTATCTGTGGCTAGTTTATGGAGTGCCTGACATTGATTTGTATCGTGCGTGATACTGGTTTGTATCGTATGTAATATTTATTTGTATCATGAATGATATTAATTTTTGTCGTGCATGGTACTGATTTGTATCGGGCGTGATATTAGTTTTTATAATGCGTAGCTTTAGTTTGTATCATGTATGACACGAGTTTATATCGTGCATGATATTTATTTTGTATTGAGTGATATGATTTATGTTGTGAGTATCACTAGTTTGTTAGTATAGTGACATTAATTTTAATATTTTTGTAGGAAATATGATTGAAAAATTAGAAAAGAAAGAAAATTGGGAGAATCTATAATTCCAAATGAATTTTTTTTTTGTAATTAAATGATATTGGTTATAATGTTTAGTAATAATGGTTGTGAAGTTCATTAATGTTGATTGTTAAATCATATAAATAACAAATACACAATTCAAGTTTGGATTAAAACATATATTTTTGACACAAAAATTAGTAATGTGATACATGAAGACTAGTATTGTTACACAAGAAAATAAATCTCTTGAAACATAAAACTAATATCGTGTCGAAAAACAAGTATCATTACACAAGAAAACCCATCTCATAAAATATAAATTTAATAACGCGACACAAGAAAAACTAATATCTTTACATACAAAAATTAGTTTCTAAAAACATAAAACTAATATCTTGACATAGCAAAATCAGTATAATTATACATCAAGATCAGTATTATGACAAACAAAACCAACATCACAATATCTAACAACTGAATGTAATTTATCGCTATATCCACATAAGACTTCCATATCTTGTGTGTCAAAGGCATAGAGTGTGTAATTCAATATTTTATCATGCATATAAAAATATTTGCTAACCAATATTAGAAACCAGCATCATAACCATTTCAAACCACTGATATTATTAGCCAAATGAGCCTCATAACCATTCTAAACTAGTGAGATCTTGCATGAAAACCTGTGTCAATAATCAACCAAACCAACCTCATAATCATTTCAAGCTAGTAATATTATGCATGCAAATTAGTATCAATAATTAGTTAAACAAGTGTCATGAGAAGTTGAACCTAATATCATGTTCACTTGTAATCATAGTCATGAATAATTGAAATCAATATCAAGTAGACCTAAAATTAGTGTCATACTTGCCTAAAATCAATATTACCAAAAGCAAAACCACTACCTCTACGAGCAAAAATCACATACATAATAATAAAAAGGTACTACCACAACAAACAAAAATTGCTACTACAAACAAGGAAAAACTACTGCCATAAGTAATAATAGATACTTTTTCAGATAATTTAGTGATAAATCTTAGTCCCAATTTTTGCATCAAATGATATTTTGTAATAAATACATATATTTTTGCATTTTGAACAAATTTAAAAATAGTTTTTTGACATTATATTATGATTGTTGTACTATTTTAAGAAAATATCTTTTTCAAATAGAAAATTTAAATATTATAATTAGTCAATATTTAAATAATTTGAATAAAAACAAAGCAACTTTTTATTATTTAATCCTTTGAGGAAAAATAAAAATCTCTATTATGTGATAACCTCTCCATATTATTATTTTTTATGATTCCACTAATATCACTTTAGAGAAATTGTACTATTGTTAATTATGTAATTTTTAATTATTTATAAGTTTTTTAACTTTGTAGTTAATCATACAATTTTTAATTATTTATAAATATTTTGTATATTATAAAATAATTATTTTTGTTAGTTCAAAATTAATTATAATATTTGGTCCTATTTTTTGGAAGGAACAATCTTTGAAAGAACTAAAAATAAGAGCGTTTCCTCCTGGGCAAGTAGAGTTACCTAAGCTAGCTAGCTACTTCTTTTCTTCGGGTAGAGTTCTTCTTCGATTGTCCGTCGTTTGAGTTAGTGCTGAGACTTTCTCTCCTTCACCCACCAGGGCTGGTCATGGTGACAAGAAATGCTGAAAAAGTCAATATCTGTCAAGTTCTAATGTTTTGGCGTCTGCCTATTGCATTGACCCCTATCTTTCAAAATCTACTCGCGAAGGTACGATCGTAGCTAAAGAGTAACAAACCTTCAACTCATCAAGGAAAAGGCAAGAAACTCTTTCTCTCTCTCTTAGATTTGCTCTTGACATAGTGGCTATCACCCATTTATTTAAGACTAAGATCGATAGATGAATGTGCCCCGTGATGAAGAGAAAGTGAGATTTTAAGTCCTAGAGTATTTGACTTACTTAGTCTAGAAATTCAGTACTGAAAGCCCGATGTTCAACTTTGAAAGCGCAACTGGGTTTCTTTGTTGTCGTTGCCCTGAAATGCGCTAAGTTTGTGATCTCACTTCTTTGGGGCTAATGCTAGCCCTACCCTTGTCAGCTTAGAGCGGAGCAAAAAAGAATGAGTTAGAGATACACCAGCCACTTCCTTAGCATTTCTTCTTTTCGACGAAAGTGCAGTCAAGATTCAATTCATTGGAAGAAGGGGCCATTTTTCTTGCTCGTTAGTGCTTTTATTTTCTCTCCCATAATCTACCACAAGTTGGGTTTGAGAAAGAGTCGCGTGATGATGGGTGATTATCCAGCACCGGAGAGCACTTGTTGTCTCCGTTGGTGAATAGAACCCTATCAAGCAAGAAAGAAACAGCTTTTTCCACAGCGGAGTCACCATTGACTCTACAGAGTATAATATTATAACATAGCATTATTACTGTGTTGCTTACTTTCTTTAGTTAAAGTGAAGTCCCAAAGTGAAAGTGAACTAAAATCAAAAAGTGAATCCCGAAGAAGACAAAGCTGGAATGGTTAAGTAGATTGTCAGAATCCAAGGCGCGATTGAAAGAAAGACTTGAAAATTATCCTTTTGAGGCAAGATATCTCCGATCGGAGATTTATGACTTTCACAAAGAGAAGGTCAAAGACGTCTTTTATGTATGAAATAATGTACAAAAACAAATCATGGAAGGTAGCCTCCACTTCGTGGAAGGTAGCCTCCACTTCTTTATTTCTGAAATAGACCAAAATATGTCATCACTCTACTTTATATGGGGAATTCCTTCTTTATTTTAGAGGCAAGACCTCTCAACTGAGTGAGACCTCTTTCTTGATTTCGTCTTTCATTTTTTTTCTGAGTCTGAGGACATCATCTCCTTACCTGTCTATGTTAAGGCCGAAAGAAAGATACAACCTTATTAATAATGCCTGTTTTGCTTGGCCCGAAAAAGAAATACCTTTTCTTTTTGTCTTTTGATCCTCCCACATGATGAGATTTTAGTTTCTAATCTTATAACTAATCAACCTAAATTGATAGAGTATTTGAAACAGGACATCCTTCTCTTAGGTGGTGTAATGCTGAAGGCTCAATCTATCTATTGGACATTGTACAAAGTTGATATTGTTATTAAAATAACCACTACATCACTAGCTCTCATTATCTTTTGCACGAAGTATTACGATTGAGGAACTTCCATAATGTTGGCATGATTCGCTTTGAGCGACGGATCCTGACATGCATGATATGTCTTCGTAATGAAAATGGAGTGGAAAGAGAAACATGAGTTGACCTTCTTTTACATTCTCAATAAGCACTCTTTTGTGAACTATCTGCTAACAATTAAAAAGATAGTTGGTTGAAATGCGTTCCCCACAGAGAGAGCAGAGCAAAGCGAAGCGGACTTGAACATTCAAAATTATATTCAAATTTAGTACGATTAATTGTTTTAAAAAAAAGCAGAACTGGCGTGGAGAAGTAACAAGATTCTGTAGTAGTGACATGATAATTGGAAAAAAGATAAGTGTAGAAACTAATATGACGTGACATAGTGTATAATTTACTACTTATTTTGTCAACATATTTTTGTGGATGAATTTTTCATATCAAGATGAGAGTATTATCTAACTCTAATTTTTGGAAAGTAAAAATATTATTAAATTCTATATAAGAATTATTTAAATAAAATATTTTACATTCAAAATGATTAAATTCACAAATATATTCAAGTCCATTAACTTGAATCAACCTTATCCATGGACACCTATATATATTTGGTTAGCCAATGTAATGAACATGTTTAGAAAACTGCTATTGCCTATTAGAGATAGAAGTCTTCGATTCTCTAAAAAAATTAACGCTGAAAATGAAACAGGGAGTGTTAAATCTCACTCTAAATAAAAGACTAAAATCTTTGATTCTAGATTTATTATTGGATCAAGCACTAGAGAATTATTGATGAACTATTAGAAAGTACTTGTTCTAATGACACAAAATAAAATATGAATTTACAGTGTTCACGGTCCAATCTTTAAGATTAAAAAAATTGTGATGAACTAAAAATCTAATTAGAGGTCAACTCAATCGCACTACGCTGGACTTAAACTTGAGAATAAGTTCATCTTAAAATTTGACATGGGTAACTTTGTACCGTATAAAATTATACCAAAATTGGTTCTATAAAATCATAAAATTATACCATCGAATCATGCATACCATACCATCGAATCATAATATATAAAATATCGAATCACAATATACAAACAATTGAATCGGATGTCAAACCATCGAATGAGACATTTTATACCATCGAATTACAACACACCATACCATCGAATTACAACACATCATACCATCGAATCAGACATACATACAAACCATCGAATCAAAAAAACAACCATCGAATTCGGGTGTTTAGACCACCGAATCCGCGTGTCCAGCATAGTGCTGGACATTTAAAGTTCAGCACCAGATCCAAATCCATCGCGGCCAAGTTTCTTTACACCCCGAGGATAAGCCATCTAGAACATACACTTGCCTAAAAGATGCCATTTAGAACGTACACTTGCCTAAAAAATGCCATACAGACAAAAAAAAAAGGGCCATCTTGAATTCTAGAACATGAACTTTATTTATTTACGTACATTTATTCTAATCACAAAAGGTGCAGAAAAAAATGTGAAAATCTTGGTTCAATCTTCTATGCAATCATTTGGATAAAAAATTGCCTATAACAAAAAATAATTTACATGTTTATCATAGAGAGGTGGCTATATAAATATCCGAATTGTGACAAAAAAATTTAACCTATAATTAATATTGATGCGTTTTTAAAAATATGAAATCACCAATATATTATGCTCCACAAGGTTTATTGTGAATTAATCTATTCGAGGTACCATACGTGGGAGCTCATTTTAAACTTATCCTTATCCCCTTATTTTATTCACTTTTTGGGACCAACTCGTGCAGGAGTTTCAGTTGGTTTGGTTGTTAAGAAAGACCACTACTTGATTGCTTTGGCACCAAATTCTTATTAAAAAAAATCTCCAAAGATTACGAACAACATATGGGGTGTTCACACCGTGGCGGGGTGTGATTCACGTCTTCAATGGATCATTATATTGTTTTTTTTTAAATAAGTGGTTAGTACTTCGTAGTGTTAACTATGGATGCACCGTGCACGTCCCTTTGTTCATGCCAAATAATAGTGTCAATTCTCAATTATATGTATTTTTTTAAACCCGTTGTTTTGGTAAAAAAATAAACCATCTCTAAAATTATTAACAAAAAAGAAAACTCAAAGATTAATATTTAAATTAGCGGACATATTGACCGAACTTATGTTCCATGGCTGAGAAAATTTAACACCAAATATAATATAAAATTAACGTCCTTAATAAAGTACCTTTCAATTTTTATTACCAAACTCCAATGTAAAGTAATTTATTAGGAGAATTAGGACTAGGAATTGCATGCGAGAGAGAAGATTAAACTCTAGGTCATAAATGTCGCTAAAGACCAATGGACAAAAACCGTCGATGCCATGTCACAATAACTATAATTAGGTTGAAACATTATTGTTTAGAGTTTTGTGGTATATATGTGTACTCGTGATCGGGATTGTTAGATTGCATACATAACTGATATGGATTGTTGATTCGGGAGATTTAGGTCGGTAAATCTGTTTTGTGCACATAATTCAACAATCATGGATTGCGTGAACACATACACACGGTAGAAATGTATACAACAACTTTTTTGATAATTAGGTGTCATTTTGGTTGAGCCATGCTTAAGTTTACATAAGAGAGAGAGACGAAAATGAGGCTTAAAACAGAGAGACAAAATAATAGATTTAGTATAATACAAAAGAATTGAGAATAATTTCCTATCCTAATAAATAACTAAGCTCACTTGATGATCAACCTGCTGATTATATCATAGTACGTCATCATAATCGCCGGGATGACGCATAAGCGTCGGCATGTCGTTTCCCTTTCCATTTCTTAATATGAGTTTATTTTTTCTTTCTTTCCTCTACTTTATTTGCTATTTTGGGACCACCGGACAAGAATTCCGGTGATTGAAGAGTACGACTTATTAGTTAATTAAATTCTCATACTTATAAATGTCCTGCAAAATTAAGCGATACGTTCTACTGTTGTGGGGAAAATGTAACAAGGGTGTCAAGGACGATCTCTTGACGGCTTGAAGGCTCGTCTCAAGGTCGGCGCCCAACGGAAACAAACGCGATCGAACAATCACCACTATCTAACCGAAGCTAAGCTTCTCTAACCAGGCTCCAATGCCCGGCCAACTAATCAGGCGCTAATGCCCGACCTCTCTAACCAAGCGCTAATGCCCGGCTTAAGAACTACTACTAGAAGCTTTGAGCTTTGATATAAGATTTGTGTGGTTGATGTTGGATCCTTTCTATCGTCCTCGAGCGTTCCTTATATAGGCGAAAGACTCCGTGTCCTCCTTGCACTAGGACTCCGTCTCCTCCTCGTACTAGGGCTCTGTCTCCTCCTTGCATTCGGACTCTTCTTATGCTTATCTTCGTAGATGCTCATCCTTACCTGCACGGAGTAATTATCTTCAATTCACTAGGAATTATCCCTTCCGATTTACTCGGAACCCGGTTTTATCATCTCCTCTCTTAGAAGACCGACCGCGCACGGTCTCTTATTACCTTGCCTATCTGTTGCACTTTTTCCTTTCAAAGGCAAGGCCTTCGAAAAGATAAATGGGTCTTTATACCCCCTTTCTTTCGAAAGGGAAAGTGCCTCTCTACATCCTTCTCTCTGAAAAGTCACGTGACTCTTCGCACCCTTCCTTCCGAAAGGGAGAATGCCTCTCTACACCCTTCCTTCCGAAAGGTAAAGTGGCTCTCCGCACCTTTCCTTCCGAAAGAGAGAATGCCTCTCTACACCCTTCCTTCCGAAAGGCAAAGTGGCTCTCCGCACCCTTCCTTCCGAAAGGGAAAATGCCTCTCTACACCCTTCCTTCCGAAAGGCAAAGTGGCTCTCTGCACCCCTCCCTCCGAAAGAGAGAAAAGGGACTCCACACCCCTCTTTCCGAAAAAGGAAGAGGATCTTCATACCCCTCCTTCCGAAAGAGGAGGAGGGTTCTCATACCCCTCCTTCCGAAAGAGGAAGAGGATTCTCACACCCCTCCTTCCGAAAGGAAGGTACCTCTTCACACCCCTCCTTCCGAAAGAAGAAAAGGATTCCCACACTCCTCCTTCCGAAAGGAAGATGCCTCTTCACACTCTTCCTTCCAAAAAGAAGATAAGGGTTCTCACACTCCTCCTTCCGAAAGGAAGATGCCGCTTCACACCCCTCCTTCCGAAAGGAAGATGGTTCTCACACCTCTCCTTCCGAAAGAGAAGAGGGTTCTCACACTCCTCCTTCCGAAAGGGAAGAGAGTTCTCACACTCCTCTTTCCGAAAGGGAAGAGGGTTCTCACACCCCTCCTTCCGAAAGGGAAGAGAATTCTCCTTCCGAAAGGGAAAAGGGTTCTCACACCCCTCCTTCCGAAAGAGAAGAGGGTTCTCACACTCCTCCTTCCGAAAGGGAAAAGAGTTCTCACACTCCTCCTTCCGAAAGGGAAGAGAGTTTGGCCGACTATCCCTCTTGAAGTGGGTGACCACGCGTTGCCAACCTCCTTCTTCACGGGTGAAGTAGCGAACTTTCTCGAGGACAAATATCCGCGGGGATACCTTTCAAGAGAGTAAACCTTATCGGAGAGATCCCTTTTGAAAGGGCAAATATCCGCGAGAGTACCTTTTGGAAGGGCAAATATCCGCGAGGGTACCTTTTGGAAGGGCAAATATCTACGAGGGTACCTTTTAGAAGGGCAAATATCCGTGAGGGTACCTTTTGGAAGGACAAATATCTGCGAGGGTACCTTTTGGAAGGGCAAATATCCGCGAGGATACCTTTTTAACTCTTTCGAAAAGGAGTTTTTATTTCCGGCTCTAACATCTACTAATTTCCATTAAAAAAGAGAGAAGATGTGAAGTTTGTTTACTTTTTGAGGGATAGGTATGAACATGAACTACGCCATTTTGACGAAATAGGAGTTGAGACTTATCAAAACAATCAATAAGTGTTAGTATAAGTTACTTATATTCACCAAATAATTTCTTAAATTTTAATTTTATGAATAACTACGCTATTTAAAAATGTACTTAAATAAACTCCTAAATTGCTAATTCTTTTAAACATATATACACTAAAACATAATGTCGCATCAATTCAACAACAACTTGTCTTCATTGTTCAAATAGTTAAAACACAGAAAAAAAAACAGAAATGCGATTATACATAAGTATTTTATGTGTGCACTCGATGTGAACCACCGAATCGCATGCATAATTGATCCGGATCATAGATTAGATGAAGTTTTGGACTATTGATTTAGGAGATTAATCTAGGCGATCCGACATTCCAAATCGCGTACAAACAATATACACATCAAAAAAGTGAATATTACAAATTTTCTTCGAAAAAAAAAGCGCAGTTAAGTGTACAAGATTTTTCTTGAAACACTAATATTCTAATAACATATATCGTACTTTTATCATTAAAAAATAAATAAAAGATGGCTCGTTTATAATCAACGTGTAAGCTACACATTGATGAGATTTATTTAACGGAAGATGCGGAAGGAAAATACTACCCGGTTGTTATTTTGTTTTTCAGAACCGCCTGTTATAGTCCTAATAGAATTGAATGACAGAGTAAGTATTATACTATCACTGCTGTAATAGTATTTCACTTATATATTTTTATATAAATAGATAGATTTTATTCCTCCTTGTATTTGGTAATTACGACCATAACATTATTTCATTTATCAAAAACCAAGAACAATTTGGGTTGTAATTGAAAGTTCTAGGCACAAATTTAGTTTTTCTCTACCAAAAGTGTATTCACTTTTCAAAGCATATATATTTTTAAAAAGTCGATGCCAGCTTTGAACGATATGCACTCAACTCTCAAGTGGATCCAAAATCAAAAGTCTTGAACTGAAATAATTCAGTTTCTTCTGTCTTTTGCCGTTCGTTTCTTCAATTTTTTGCCTTAAGGTCAAAGTTTTTCCCAGCAACCATCTTTAAAGAGAAGAATCCGTTCCAGAATGCCGATTGCAAGGGCACCGCATGTCAAGTCCACATTATATACTCTTCAAACAGATAAGGTGGAATTGCTCCTCTCTTTTGTTCTCTGTTTGGGAATTTTTCAACTTTTTACGGGAATTAGACTATTAATGACATAATAATTTTAAGTTAGTCTTAAATAAATTCCTAACATCATCGAGTATATGAAGCTGTAGTCGTGGAGGAATGGTTGTAAATTTTTTTCATATGAGGCGGCGTGTGAACGATAATAATAAACTTTATTTGGTAAATTTGACGCATATAGAATGTGCAGACTTGTGACCGATCTTTCAAAACTGTAAAGAGACAATATATATTGGATTGGGACGTGGATTCAAATATTACAATCTGATCGAAAGAGAGCTTATTTGACGCAATGTGTGAGATTGTATGAACAACTCAGTTAGATATATCGTGTGTTGTTACTGCTCCATCTGTCAAAAAACTAAACGATATCGTCCAAATGTTAAATGTCCATATTATATGACGGGAAAATCTACGGTTTTCACAATCATCATGCCCTACATTCTATCAAACTTTCAATATGATGGAAAATGCAATTAATTAAGGCAAAGAATATCCAGTCGTTATCGATGAGATAGATGTGACATTTTTTTAATTACTTGATATTTAGATTCCGTGTTCGATTTTGTTTTGGCCGGCTCTTCTAGTAATTATTTTTACAGGAGTAGGACTTCAAATTATGACATCTTAACTTTGACCAAAAAAATTATCACATCATTTGCTATTTGAATCAACTCCATTAGTCAAATGTAACAATCTTGACTTCAAAATAGCATTTTGAAACTATGAAACCCACCGAATGGTCCTCCACGTAGAGACAAATCAAAGCTCAAGTCTTCGGGGACGTGAGGAAGAGTCTCGCCGGCAGCGCATCCAGGATGGGTGGCCTCCTAGCGTCAGGGGCTAAGGTGGAAGTCCAACCCCACCACGTGCTGTTTATAACTCCATCACTTCCTAAAAAAGTTGGGTCAGCGATGTTAGAAAATTCCGTGGGTAAGAATCTGACCGACGTCCCACCAAATGGTATTAGTTACATTGAAGGAAGTACTAGTTTTAGCAGGATATCATGGCCTCTCTGGTATGTAGGTTTAATATGATTTTCATCTGACTATAGATTTTTGATTTGTTGACATATTTAGTTATTCGAATATGAGATGGTTTAAACATAAATAAAGTACTCTTCCTCTGGTTTCATTTCTTCGATTCTGATGTTGGTTTTGGTCGTGACATGTATGTGTCTACTTGATGTACAAGATTAAAATAATTTCCAATGATATCATATTTTCCTTGAACGATATCTTGTTAGTGGGCTGATCCAAAAGAACCAAATCTCTCCAATTTGTTTGTTTGGTTGTGTCAACGTTGAATGTCTGTGTTTCTTAAGAAAAAATTCATTAAAATCAGAAAAAATTAACTTTTCTATTTTTATGGTCATTACAAATTCGCAAGAAAATGTTTTCCAGGGAAACAAAAATCCAAAATCATACTAAAAAATCCAGTTCCAATAATCGTGGTACTGCCGTTATTCCTTCTCTCTAAACAGTGCCAATGCATCGGATCGGCTTGGTGCGAGGAAGAAAAAGAAAAGAGTGCGGTTCTCCAGCCGTATGGAATCATCGAAATGATTTATTATTAAATGAAATTGAATTCACCCAACATGTGTTAGTTAGTATTATTTGAAGATGGGAGGAATGGCTGCACTGGTCTACTCTCCGAGAATAAATGCTGAGGCAAAAATAAATAAATTATATAAAGTAAAATGAAGGATTAGCATAGTTCAATATAATGCAGTTACCAAAGTGTATTTTACTGATGGAAATTCTAGTACTTCTCATATTTTGATTGTGTCTGAGGTTGAAGCGTTTTGGCATTTAGCCCCCCGGAAATGGCTTCGCAATCGCGGGCAAGTTCGAGGATAAGCCATCTTGAAAGTAAAAAAAAAAAAAAACACCATCTAGAATATAAGTTCAGAAAGAAAGAATGCCATCTTGATTCTAGAATATAAACTGCTTAAATATTTCAAAAATTCTAAAACGTACAATAATCTATCTACTTACTTTTATCCTATACAGACACAAGGTGTTGAAAAAATTGAAGAAAGTCTTTGGTACAATCTTTTATTTAACCGTTGAGTTACCTATTACATGTTTACCAAAGACAGGTGGTCTAAATAATTTTTTGAATCGTGGCAAAAAAAATTTAACCTTAACTAATTGAGTGTCAACTCTCAATTATATAAATCTTAAATATATAGTTTATGCTACAAAAGGTTTCTTGTTATATATTTCTTGCCATTCCAAATAATAGAGTGTCAACTCCCAATTATATATCTTTTGATTTTAAAAAAGTCGTTGTTTCAGTCTAAAAATAATCCTTTTTCTAGAATTAATCAGAAAAAGGAAATATAAGGCTTACAAGTTAAAGTCAAAACTACGGTCCTTGATAGATTATTGTTTGATAAGACACCTAATAAATTAACTTATTCGAATTTGATTATTTTGACCATTCTTTGTTTCTTTTCTTATATAGAATAAGTATGCCCACTATCAAAATAATAAGCTCCCTTCATGATCAACGTGCTGATTATTAGGATAGTACGTCATCATAAAGCGCAGGGACGACGCATAAACGGCGTCATGCGTTGTGTGAGGCGTAAAAAAATTGAAAATACTAGTTATATTATTTTAGATTAATCATATTGTGAGTTTGATTTTTTGGATATACAAAATTGTTAAATACTAGTTATGTTATTTTACAACATTTCAACAATTTCATCATTTTGATTTTAAATTAATATACCAAATAAACTAGATACCAAATAGTATAATAAAATTTAAATCAGAAATTGTTATAAAAAAAAAAGAATTTTGGAAATCTTTTGTTTCCATTGCCGTTTTGAAGAATTGGAGGTTCATCTCCCTTCACCGTAATAATGATGTCTCCTCATGTTCCAATCGAAAGGGAGATAAGCGAGAAATTTCATATCCACTCCTTATATAAGAACGTGGAGTAGTTCATGCCTGGGCTTGGCCCTTGTTGGGTCAAAAAAATAGATATTTTGGGCTCGAAAATTCATGGTTCAGTTCGGTTCAGTTCTTTCGGGTATGAATATTGAGAATTGAACTAGAACCAAAAAAATGATTTTTTTAAGGGAAAAGTCCGTAAACATCGCTAAAATCATACACTTTTATCCTTCAACAACAAAGAGTACATTTAACCACAATCTCCATTTCACAAACGGTTACACAAATGACTTCGCCACGATGAAAACTACAAACATACAAATGAGATAACCATACATCCTACACTTTATCCTGTTATTCTGCAAAGCAATCTCCAAGACACAAACATCCCTTTTAATCTTCATGTTCTCTATATGCAATTATAATATAAGCTCCCTTTTACGTTTGATGGAACCAATAAGCTTCGTTCTATAGCTTCAAGTAGGTGGATCGATCCACTTAAAGAATTTGCATTTCTACTCACCCCTTTCGTTATACCTACCGCAATCATAAAACCATCTTCCAATGTTGTGGTTAGTCTGAGCCATTTGTGCAACAGATCGAACACCACATCCACATCTCTGATCACTCAATTTCTAGAGGTCGCACGACTTGGACGAGCTGCTACTCATTGTTCAACTTCTGGAACCCTAGCTGCGAACAAGGAACAACCTAGGAAGAAAGTCGTTAAGTTGGAGAGGCTCTTTTGTACATGCTTAGGAGTTGGGGAGCTTGGCCTGGGAAGTCAGGGTGTTCATCAAGGTATTGGGTTTGTTTAGATGTCGTCGGGGAGGAAGAAGGGGGGAAGAGAGGGGGAGAAGAGATATTTGATTAAAATATTGTGTTTAGGTTTAAATATTTAGGGGTTTTCGAAATAATATAAAAAAATCTAGGTATCAAAGTGGTAATAAGCCAACTACATCATCATTGTTTACGTGGATAATTTTTTCGCGTGGCCGGCCAACTAAGCAGATCAAAATAGGGTGTTTTGTCAAAAAAAATTGAACCAGATCGGGTGGACTCAAATGAAAAAATTGAAAAAAATCAGACCGCAAATGACATTTTTGAACCACATGGACCTATCTAAGAACGGGCCAAACCACAGGGTACTTAGGTAAAAATTTTTTTTAAGAGTAAACAAGAATTAGACCCAACCAAACTATATAATACTTTAGTTTGGTTCAATTTAGTTTTTGGTTTTTCAGCTTACCCCACTCGTGGGGAGGAGAATTCTCTGATTTTATTGATTGCAATTCTGAGTAAAATAAAATATTTCAAAGTTCACTTATTTCTATGCACTAAACATATGTGTGATTCCTTGGATTTGGTTTTTAAAATGGTATTACTTTTTATGATAAATTATGAAAATTGTGACCAAAATTTTTAATTACGAAATTGGTGTCCACGTTGAATACTAGTATTTTTTTTCCTGTGATTTGGATTGAGTCATGAAAAAATTACTTGTGAATGCCAAAGCACGGGAAAATTTTTTGTGACTTGATTTTTTAAATTTTTTTTCAAAAAACTCATGTCGAGAGAAATGAGAAACGCGTGAGTTGGAGTACATTGCAAAATTTTTTGAAGAGCAATATCTTAGTGAACGAGTGTCCAAATCAATAACTTTTTTAATGCTCAACACTTTTTGAGATCTGCGCTGTGGCAAACAGGTGAAGGTGGTTTGTCAATATTTCATCCCTCTAAAATGTCTTATTTTGGTAAAACAATTAAGTTTTTAGAATCGAACAATATTTATATTGAACAATTTACTTCAATTTAAAATATTTTTCAATGTAATGTTTTGGGTACACCTCAAATTTGCGCATATAATAAGGTCATGAAATCTATTGGATCCAATATTACTCTAAATATATAGATATATTTGTAAATTAAGTAATTTGTTTAATCTACAGATTACTTTAAAACTAAGAGTATTATCATTTTTTTAAGAAATTTGTTTAATTTACCAAAAAAAGTAAGAGATTTATTTAATTTATAGATTATTCACCACTAAGAGCAACCTTGTATTCAAGCTTAAGTCGCTACAATGAGACTAGAAAATAGGATATAACTCGGATTGACTAGAATTTTGCACGCATGATCCTTAAAATATAATTAATTTTTGAAAAAAATAGAAATTTTTAAAAATTAAAAACTATAAAAATTAAATCACAGAAAAACTCACGAGTTACCGAGGCACGGGTAATTAAAAAAATTTAGCACCATTTTTGTAATGTTTGTGAAAAATAGTACAATTTTGAAAAAAAAACCTGATAGCTTGTTTATTATTATTATCATCTCTTTTCTCTGTTATTATATGTTCTATTTTATATTACTCATCGCATGTTATTTCTCAATATCTATAAACAGCAAGTTTAGTACTCCACTTATAGTAATATACTGAAGTTTGATGGTGAAATTTCGAAACTAAGTTTCACTTTGAGGCCGCTTAGAATTTGACGAGTCATTAACTTTGAGCTGCGTTGGTAATTGGTGCATATTTTCACCTGCTAACACAGGCCTAGAACAAACACCATTCGGTTGCTTTGAACCCTATGCTCGTCGATCACTAAGCGCAATTAATCTTTAAGGATCCTGGTCCCTCATATGCGTGAACTTCTAGTAGGTGGTCTACATATAACCCATTTCCCTCGAACTGAATAGTTGTACGGATGGATTAGCCAATATTAAATTAACATAACTAGAAAAGTAACTTATTTTGTCTAATCGTCTTAACTGGTTAGTCTTTAATGTTCCAAATATCAGTGATTTAGGTTCCCATGTTCGGGGGTAATAGACTACGATAATTAATCAACAAAATTATAGGCGTTCCAAACCATCTTTACCTACATAAAAAGTCCGAAAATACTTCATTAACTGTGATAATCCATATATGAATTGTGTGAAAGGCTTAAGTGATTTCATTGTTACTATCCATACCAACAATGTGCACCTTCTTTTCGGGCACACATCCTGAAAGAACTTCAAGGTTAAACGCATTTGTGAGAGGGTAGGATCAGGATGGGTGATCTCCTGAGAAGTTTCCCAGGGTGCGTGCGAGTGAGGACAAAGTACGCTGAAAAGACCCGTGTTGGTATAGTGGAGCTAGTCGATCAAATCACGGGACGTTACATTTAGTATCAAAGCGACCTCGACTTGTATGGTGCGATTCGGGGACCGAATGCACCTACAAGCGAGAGATTCTGGGATTGTGTGTATCTGGCGCGACGAGGACGTCGCGTATTTAAGGAGGGGTGAATGTGATACCCCGTATTTGAATTGTGTAAAAGGCTTAAGTGATTTGATTGTTACTATTCATACCAACAAGGTGCACCTTCTTTTCGGGCACACATCCTGAAAGAACTTCAAGATTAAACTAAGGCACAAATATATTCTACATATATGTATGACTCTCATTATATTTATATATATATATATATATAATCTACATTGCTACATCTATAATCTATATATATATAAGTATAGTATTTTAATTTAATTGAAACTACTATATAAAAATTGAAGAGAAGTTTCGAGCAATTGTGGCGATTTGATCTCCACTAAATATGTATAGCAGCAAAAAATTGAATGTCCAACTACAGCGTTTTAGCAGCGATGTTGTCACTTCTAGAAACTTTTAGCCGCGATATCACTTTTTTCCACGCAATTCATTATTAGCCGAGAAAAAAAATATCGTCGCTAAAAACCTATAGCGGCAATGAAATTTCTATCGCCGCAATAGAGTTTTAGAGGGGAAACGGTATTCTCCGCAATATATTTTCAAACGCCATATCATAATTTTTGCCGCAATAGATCTCTGCGGCCATTAATCCGCTGCTAAGTTTTTCCCGCTACAGCTTAAAATTCTAGTAGTGACATTTCCTGTTCTGGTTCTAAACATGTTTAAATAACATGGATATGGGAAAATAACCTGCATGAGTCATGTTTTAGCTAGTTTTAGCAGGATCTCATGCCCTCTCTTATCCGTAGGTTTAAATATGATCTTTTTAGTTATTTGGTCTATTATCCGAATCGGATATTGATTAGTTGATCCAGTGGTTATCCGGGTACGACGTGATTTCAGCATAAACAATGTACTCTTCCTTCCTCTGGTTTCACTCCTTCGATTCTGAAGAAGAATTAGACAGATGTTGGTTTTGGTAGTGGCTTGTTTGTATGTGTACTTTTTTTTTTGGTGGATCTGTATGTGTCTACCATATTTCAATAGTTTTAAATGAGTTATATCATAGTCTTTTGTTTTTTGATATTTGAGAGCGGTAGCACCTCAGAAATCGTCAAGAATTTGCGGAATATTATCGCCTTAAATCATTCTGAGCTTCTAAAGGATTGTCATGTTTGCCTTAAAACGACCACTTGTTAATGGGCTGATCCAAGAACCAAATCTCTCCAATTTTGTTTTGGTTTTAAAGATATCCGCCTGTTTAACATTTGGAACAATAATGTAAATGTTCACATCAGTAAAATTCTGAAAATTATTAAATTGATTAATTTAGATTCGATCTGAATTTTTAAATTAAGTGAATTAATTTTAAAGAGAGCTGATCCCACCTAATGAAATTCGTTTTACTTGCAATAAAACGTTTTGTGTTAAAGTGGGAAAACTCAAGATTTCAATATAATGCAGTGATGAAAGTGTATTTTACTCGTGGAATTAATACTACTTTCCATATTTATTTCGTCTGTGAGGTGGAGGCTTTTTGGCATTTGGCACCAAGAAATAGCTTCAGTGCCAAGTTTCTCCTCACCTTGGGGATAAGCCATCTAGAAGATAAGTTTGGAAAAAAAAAATTGCAATCTATATTCTAGAACGAATTTGAAATGTGCAATCCATACATTATGACATATGTATTTTCATGTATGTTATTTTTTGTGATAATAATATTTTTTTAATCCGATATCGATTAATCTGGATTCTTATAGTTTTTTGAATTTTTTTAAAAAAATTCTAACATGGGAATTTTCATATTTTTTGTGATAATGACATTTTTTTGTACTATACTAACTCATGTTAATTTTTATTTTTGATCATATGGTTTTAGAATTTTTGCAAAAGAAAATTTATGCATATTCTTTAATCTATACCATTCGAAAAAATTATTCAATATTTAATCTAATCCCTTCTAGAACACTAGGTGCTTTAAAAAATATTATAGAACATAAATAAATAAATAATAGTATAATTGTGTTACATGTTTGTCTTTGTCAAAGACAGGTGGAGGTATCTTCTAAAGAAGTGTGGATTAGATAATAACAATGGTCTCTTAAGAAGAATTTAATCATCGTACCGCACTCATTTTCTAGTACTTCCAATTGTTTACAGGGGTTATTTTTATTTTTCGTTATCTCCTATCCCCTTATTTTATTTAGTCTTTTCTGGACCAAAGGTGCGTGAATATTGGTTAGTTATTTATGAATAATTTTATGATTTACATTATTTTTTTAGAAAAAAATTCAATTTAAGATATTGTGATATCACAAAGACACATATTTCAATTTTCATAAAAAAACAGGTCTTATTCAGTCCGAATAGCATCATGTGTTTTTTTTTGTCAAAACAACCTCACTTTGTATCATACGTGGATTGCCATCTGAACATTTTAGTATATACATAGCAAATGACGTGCGAAGTGAAATATTTCAAAAATAGCCCTAACTATTATAATCATTCAAAAAGATCCTTTTGTCTTCTCATTTCATCTTCTACCCCGCAAACAAACACCACTCTTCGAACAACCTAGAACTTTCTTGCTAAACACTAGACTCTGGATTCGAACACCATATCACTCCCACCACCTCACATGAAAAACCTCAACCAATCCAATTAAACACTTAATACCAATTAAAAATTTCAAATTGTTAATCGGAAAAAAGTACTCATTCCTCGAGCCTGGTGTGTGCTCCGCCGTGCCAAAAGACCGAACCTTTAACCCCGAGTACTGAGTACACATAACCAAACGCTCCCTAATCCCCAAACCCCTAATTCAAGAGACTGAGAGAGAGAGAGAGAGAGAGAGAGAGAGAGAGGGGAAGGGGTTCATCTTCCACACCGGAGATCAGGGGTAGGATGCTGATTTTGAAGAAATAAAGAAATGGTTGGTTTGTGATAGAGGAGTAGGAAGATAGGGAAGAGAGCGATAGAGAAGGCGAGTGTTTATAAAATTTATAAACAAATTCGTTACTATTTTGATAATTACCAAATGCCACGTCATAATTGAATCATCCTTGTCACTACGACTATTGCAATCCATGGGCATAAAATTACGTCGTTTTGAAAAAAATCATGGACAACTATCTATGTTGCTAGTGACTTATTTTTTATGAAAAAATCAAAATAAGTTAAACTTGTTTTGTATATTTTTAATCATAGAGTAATCAAGTGCGAATATGTAACATCACTTTACAGTAAAATGAACTATTCTCTTATTTTTACAATAAAATTGTTACTTGGTAAAGTTTAAAATTAAATTATTATGTCATATTTATAGAGAAATATTGTAAAATTTTCCGGCTGTTTACGGCCACGTCTTCAGTGGAGGATGATGTTGTTTCTTAATAATTAGTACATTCATCGCATTGTTAACTTTTTTTAGGGAACTTCGTATTATGTTGGAGGGATGCACGTTCCTGTGTTCATGCCATACAATAGATTATCGATCGAGCTAAAACTTTGAAATTGTAAAGTTTAAATATGTCAATTTGGTCTATATGATAAAAAAAATTGAATTTTGCAACCCAAAAAAAAAATGAATTTTGTAAAAACTTCTTAATTCATTTATCAATAATAAAAATTGAGAAAAATAAATACTAATTTTTATAAGTAACAAATAGATACTATAATCTCGATTTCTAATACAATAAATATTATAAGATCCAATCTGCGCTGCTTTCGTTGCATTTATATGACAGTATGTCATCACAATGCGCGCGGATGACGCATAGGCGGCACATGGAAATGTCTCACGTGTAAATAATCTCGGAATCTTCTTTTCCTTTGGTCGGTTTGCATTTGATCGTCTCATCTTATCCCAAGAGAAAGGGCGACAAGCGACAACTTGATATCCACTCTTTTATATGTAATCTACAGTTTATATTTATATACATTCTGGTGTCTTTGTTGAATAGATTTTCTTTTTACATTTTATGTTCATCAAATTATTTATGTTGTCAAACAAAATAAAATTCTCTCAAATAAGTATTTAACTTTTAGCATGATCAAAATTCAAAAAATGTAGTTAATGTTTGCTCCAACCAAAATCTTGTGCATTGTTTTAATCAATGCATCGTACACCTTTTCCATTTCTTCCAATTATTTGTTAGATTATTGTATGATGTCCTTAATATTCAAATATATAAATTATCAATTCAAATTTGTATTAATTTAAATCTTTAGAAGTGTAGAGTGTTTTTTATTTAAAAAAAGGACAAATAAGCTCAAATTGATGTTCAACTTGCTGATTATATCAAGTACGTCAACATCACGCGCGAGGATGACGCATAACAAGCAGCATGCATTCTTTCACGTGGAAAGAAATTTAGAAATTTAGAGATTTAGCAATTTAGCAATTTAGCAATAAGCAATTATATTAACAAGCCATATTTTAAGGATTCTTCATATGAAGTATTGTTAAATATTTATGAAAAATATTTGTCATATTTTATTTATTTTAAATTTTAATTAGTCAATTTAGCTAAATAAATATTAACTATTATAAATAAAAAACAAAGTGGGAAACTTTTTTTTCTTTTGTAAGTTTGCATAAGTCAAGATCGATCACCCTCATTCTCAGTGAATTCAATAGCTAAAAAAGTCATTTTTAGTTTAGAATATGGAGAATCACGTGGACATTTTTTTTGTTTGTTATAATAGCATAAATGTTGTATTCACATGCTCTGTACATTTATAATGGTATATGTATTTTCGTATTTTACGATAATGATTTTTCGCAATATCGATATATGCGACTTTTCATTTTTGGTCTCACTATTTTCTTATTTTTGTAAAGTATCCCCGCATGTCCTTCATTGCAATTTGTTCGAAAAAATAAATTATGTGCCCAATCCAACTCTACCCTAATAGTACATAACGAAAAAACTATTTCAGACTGTTTGAAACCATTCTCATCACCCTTCACTGTAATAATGATGTCTCATGATGTTCCAAGCGAAACGGAGATAATCCATTTATATAACTTCTTGTTTTGCGAACCCACCAATATGTATTTATCTATTTTTTAAGATATGCTTTAAAATAATATTTTGTTTTTATTTTAGGTTCATCTTATATCTGTGTTCTGAATTCTCAAAATTGCAAATTATTTTCAAATTCATATCCTTTATTTAATTTACTATTTTTGTTCCTCTTGTTTCTAAAAAAATTTAGTTTCCTAGTTTTCTTAAATGTCACTATAAAGTCCGTAGTATCACAATATAAAAAAAATTGGCAACAAGAATATAAATGAGTGTTATGCTCTTAAGTTAAATTATAACATCAAAAAATAAGAGTAGATCCTCTTATATATCTCATTTTTCCTAAAGTCGAGACTATTTTCCTCCCAAAAACTTAATAGTAACATTGACCTCAATTTATTATCCCTAAAATTGGAGAAATTGAAGTCTGGATTTGATGGAGTTTGAGTATTTTGGGTTGCTAGGTTGAAGAAATTGGGTGCTTGAAGTTGTGTTGTTGGTGTCTTGTTGTTTGGGTTCGTAATCTTCTAATTGAATTGAAGCTCTTCGATCATCATTCCATGAAGTTGCACCGTGATAATGATGTCACAATCCACATTGCAAACAATCTCGTTTTTCACAAAAGAACAAAATATATTGAAATTGATTGTCATTTCGTGAGAGATAAGGTTCAAGAAAACTTAATTATAACTCCATATCCACAAAACGAAGAAGAGCTAGCTAATTATTATCACCAAAGCTCTTGGGAGTAAATCAATTCGAGTATTTGCTTACAAAGATTGGTGTTTGTAGTCTCTATGCACCAACTTAAGAAAGGGTGTCGACATTATGTCCAAGTTGGTGACCAATTTCCCAGACAACCAGTGGCCTTCTTCAGCTACTTGCCTCTTCATCTTCTACCTCTCGCCAACGGCTATTTCTTCTCTTCCAGCCAACGGTTATAATCACATTCAATGCTCAACGAAAATGTTATATTGGGAATGTCTATTGTAATTATAGCTTAGATTACTTAATTTAATCACATTTGTATCTGTAACTCTTGTACAATCATTTGATAATTCAATCCTTTTCCAACTTTGACACTTGCCTGGATGTGTCTACTTGTTATACCATATTTCAATAGTTTTCAATGAGTTATATCAGTCTTTTGTTTTTTGATCTTTGCAAGCTGTAGCACCTCAGAAATCGTCAAGAATTTGCGGAATATTATCGCCCTAAATCATTCTGTGCTTCTAAAGGATTGTCATGTTTGCCTTAAACGACCACTTGTTAAGAACAAAATCTCTCCAATTTTTTGTTTTGGTTTTAAAGATATCCATTTTGTTGGTTGTGCCATCTCTTTAACATTTGGAACATTAATGTAAATCGTCACATCTCTAATTTCACTAAAATTCAAACAAAAATTACTAAACTAATTAATTCAGATTTGATCAGAATAAAAAAATTTAAATTGCATGTTTATTTTAAAGAGAGCTGATCCCATCTAATGAAATTCGTTTTACTTGCAATGAAACGTTTGTCTTAAAGTGGGAAAACGCCAGATTTCGATATAATACAGTGATGAAAGTGTATTTTACTCGTGAATTTAATACTACTTTTCATATTTATTTCGTCTGTGACGTGGAGGCTTTTTTGCATTTGGCACCCCAGAAATAGCTTCGGTGCCAAGTTTCTCTTCAACCTGGGGATAAGCCATCTAGAATATAAGTTCAGACAAAAAAAATTGCAATCTGTATTCTAGAACGAATTTGAACTTTACAATCCATACATTACCAAATATGAGTGTATCGTGGATATTTTTTTTATGTGATTCACGCATTTTGTTTATGCGATTATTTTCGTTCATATTTGATTTTGCGATATTGATATTTACTTAATGCGATACTCACCAATACTGACTTTGTTTCGTCCTGTAATTTTGGATTTTGCAAAAAAAAAATCTAATATGGTTATTTTTGTATTTTTATTTTTTGTGATAATGACATTTCTTTCGTGTAATTTTTTTATTTTGATCCTATAATTTTTGAATTTTTGCAAAAAATTTGGCATGTTCTTTGGTCCGTAGCGTGCGAAAAGAAGTCATTTAACATTTAATCCAACCTCTTTTAGAACACAAACTGCTTACCAAAATATTATACAACATAAATAAATAAATAATAGTATAATTGTGTTACATGTTTGTCGAAGACAGTTGGGGGTATTTTCTAAAAGAAAAGACGTGGATTAGATAATAACAACGGTCTCTTAAGAAGAATTTAATCACAGTACCGTACTCATTGTCCAGTACTTCCAATTGTTTATAGGAGTTCTAATTATTTTGGTTATCTCCTTATCCCCTTATTTTATTCACTCTTTTTGGGACCAAAGCTGCATGAATTTCGGTTAGCTATTTACGAATAATTTTATGATTTAAATTATTTATTTTTAAGAAAAAAATCACTTTACTATCTATCCTGTAGTATCAAGAATTCGCATGAATCCAAATCCTTCTAATTTTCATTAAAAAAAAGGTTTTATTCGGTTCGGATAGTTGACCGTAAATTTTTGTCAAAACATCACTTTGTGTCATACGTGGATTGCCATCGCAACGTTTTAATATCTACATAGCAAATGATGTGGCAAGTAAAATAATTCAAAAATAGCCCGACTATTATAATCATTCAAAAAATCCTGTCTTCTCATTTTATCTTCTACCCCATAAACAAAGCACCACTCTTCCAACAATTAAGTTAGAAATTTCTTGCTAAACACTACACTCTGCATTCGAACACCATATCTATCACACCCACCACCTCATATGAAAAACCTCAGCCAATCCAATTAACAATTACAAGAAATTTAAAACCTCAAATTCAATATATTTATAAGGAGGGAAGGAGGGGAAGGGGTTCATCTTCCACACTGAGAACCGAGAATCGCAAAAGAGGGGGAGGATGATGATTTTGAAGAAATAAAGAAATGATTGGTTTGTGATAGAGGAGTAGGAGAATAGGGAAAAGAGCGATAGAGAAGGCGAGTGTTTATAAAATATATAAATCAATTAGGTATTATTTTAATAATTACCTAATGCCATGTCATCATTGCATCATCCTTATCACTACTAACTATGCAGTCCAGGCGAGCGTAAAAACCACGTCATTTTGAAAAAAATCGTGGACAAGTTAACTATGTTGTCCGGAATATTTTTTTAATTGAAAATTAAAATAAGTTGAACTTAGTAACCGAATGCCAATTTCTGACAACACATAAAAACATTACTTGATAAAGCTTCCAACTGAGATATTGCGTCATATAGTAAAATTTTCTGGCTGTTTACGGTCACGTCTTCAGTAGATCATGATCTCTTTCTTAATAGTAGTTCATTCGTCGTATTGTTAAGTTTTATTAGGGAACTTCATGGTGTGAAGGATGTGTTGGACTTAAAAGCCCAAATGGCATTCATTATTGAGATTTTTTGTTTTGGCTCATTAGGCGCAATAGCATGTCACGTGGTCGAGTGCACGCGTGGCAGACACGTGAAAGCCATGTACAAGTAACATGCCACGTGGTGACATGTGGTAATCATGCTTGCATGGCGTGCCATGTGATGACATGTGGCATCCACACGTTGCCTACGTGGTGCCTATGCAAGCACCCGCACCTCTTTATAAAAGAGAGAAAAAGTGGAGTGGCTAATTTGAAACTTTTTCACCTATATACAGACACTTAGAAGGGATGAATTACATATTAGTTCCTAAAAGTATTAAATTTGGCACATCGAGACCATTCATGAAAATCGTTCACGTATTTGTTACATTTGTAATCATGAACCAACTATTGATAATATCTTGTTACAACGATCCTACGGAAGCACACAACAATAAGTAAGATTTGTTATTTATTAATAAATTAGTTCATTAATTATAAGAGATTAACGCATTACTATGTATTAATAACGCGAAAAATCCTTCAATTGATATCAGAGAAAAGCTTAGGTATTAATTTGGTTGTTACAGGATCTTTGGAATCAAGTTTAATTGTGATCATTTGATCTAATAATCATGTTAATGTCAATTTTAATGAAAATTATATTCGGTAGTCTTTAAATGTAATTAAATAAAAAGCTTCTGGACTAAATTAAACTTTGGCTTTTACTCGTGTAAAAGGATTGCCCTTTTTATGCACGTGCAAAAGTTTTGGTACTGAACTAAAAAATTTATGACTGATGTCGCATCCATTTTGTCATGTCATGTCCTTGTACTACAAACATGTAAAATCATGGGATTGTCATTTAATATGAAGAAGTACTCAATTTAAGAGTTGAACATAACGATAATGTCTTTATGTAAGATGTTTAATGTGATCAACAAGCTAGCTAGGGCTCGAATGTTAAGCACATCAATTAAACAATTCCATGCCTACAAGTTTGGATCATGTGAATAATCCAAATGTATGTCGATAATGTTACGACATATCATTTGTATTATCACCTTGAGCTTAAATAGAATTATTTCTTAGCAATCAAAGTCTATCATGAAGTGTATATGACTTGTTCTTGTTCCAGTGGGAGCAACAACATGGTTAACCAAAAGTATTAAAGGTAAATGAAATCGTTAAGAAATAAAAAAGTAAGAACTAAACAAACTAAACTCAAAAGAAGAGTTTTGAGGGTAGGAGGAGTTAAAAGTCGAATATTTTTTACAATAAATATTATAACTATTAGAAGATATAGCATTTTGCGATAAGTTGCATTGTCACAAAGATAAGATAATTGTTTAGCTCATTTATAAGGATTAAATTTGTCTAGATCTATTCTTCTAGCTAAATGTTAGTTAAGTAATTGATTCAGATGTGACTGTCCATGTAACAAAGATGTGTGAAATCTTTATTGAATTCTAATAAGTATTGATTAGAGTAAGCTCCATCAATAATAGTTAATATATACAAGTAGAAGTTGAAGAAATTGATATGAATGGATTGTGTCTATAAATTCTCTATCTACACTTCATATTTGTTCAACTTTAAACAGTTCTTAGTTTTTGTTAGGTAGTTGATTGTAATACAATAAGTTGAATTTTGGTTAAATTTTCATTCTAATAATTATTAGTAATTGGATGCTCATTTTTGTAATTATTTTTTTGCTATCATAACTTAACGTCTGAAGATGATGTCATGTCATGTTATCATAGATTGGGCCATATTGGTCAAGAACATATGAATTATCCAACTAAAGTAAGACTAAAAAGTAATTTGGTAAAGATCAAATTTACCTATATCTGAACACTTTTGGAAAAATTATTTTTGAGATATTTTTAGAGAATAATTACATGTATTCATTTATTATATTAAATTCATTCTAAATCATGTGGTCAAGTGAATGTGAGAGTAAGGCATGTAGTCTATAATCTTTTGCATTATATGCAATATAAGACTACATATGATATGGTCAAATCTATTGATTTCTCACAAGCCTCAAGTTTTTAGTAACTTTAAGATAATTATTAATTATATTGAGAATCATGTAGATCAAAAGATTACCTTACGAATTGATTATGGGCATTAGTAAATTTTTCTGATTCACTTGTTTGTGTAATGAGAAATAGATTGAAAATGTATTATTTATTTCGTACATATCTCAATAGAATGAGATATAAAATTATTCTTTTTGATATTATTAGACATCTGATAGCAAATATATGGTAATCTATATCTTTTTGGTTAAAATGCACTCCACACTACAACATATGTTCTAATAAGTGTACCTTCTGAGTTAGTTATTCCTACTCTTCTTTAATTATAGATAGATCGATGGAATGATCCATCTACTTAAGACTATAAGAATAAATCATCTTATCTCTATTTGTGTGAGTATCTTATAAAAATGTCTTTGTCAACTACTTATAAGTATCAAATAGGTTGATAAGTGTTCGAAATTTAGCAATCAAATGGAACACTGATATCATTTGTACCACATAATATTTTTGAAAAATGAGATAGGTGAGTTGTGACTCGCCTTGTATAAAACTAATAAGCTAAAATCATCTAGCTCACTCTTTCCGAGTGGGAGAATTTGGTATAGGAGAAAAATAAAGATTTATTACCTCTAGTTGACCTAAAATTTCATCATCCTAATGATCTTCATTTAGTAAAAGTATGAGAAATCTATGGCTTAATGGGAGTAGGATTCTAAATTTCAATTAGAATTTTGAATGTAATATTTATATGATACGATTTTTGATTATGAAAGATAAGTTGAATACTTAACAAAATTGAAAATTAATGGAGCCAAAAGAATAACTTTTTATGCTAATGACTAAAGGTTAAAAGTATGAAAAATGTTCTCTTATATAAAAATACAAGTGATATTCTTTTAGCAAATCCTTTAAGATCTAAATCAACCAATTCAAGTTTGTATTAAATTACATCTTTGGAAGTGTATTTTTCTATTAAAAAAAGACAAATAAGCTTAAATTGATGATCAACGTACTAATTATATAAAGTGTGTCAGCATAAGGCGCGAGGATGATGCATAACTTGCTGCATGTATTGTCTCACTTGTAGAGAAATTTAACAATTTAGCAATAAGAAATTATATTAACAAGTCATATTCTAACTCAAATAGATTTTGATGATTGTTAAATATTCAACCAAAAAGATTTGTCATATTTAAAAAAATATATTTTAAATTTAGATTTGTTTTTTAAAGCTAACAATTAAAGGCTATAAGTGTGAGAAATGTTATTTTGTATACAGTTACAAGTGATACTTTTTTTAGCAAATCTTATAAGATAAGAATGAACATAAGATAATTTGAATGTTATATGAGTTTTTAGTTGTTATGAATTAGTTAATATAATGGATGAATATTTAAAATCAAATTATGTTTGAAAACTAGTTGAGTGTTGTCTTACCTAAAGGCATGATTTGAGAAATAATAGATCTTTGAGATTAAACGTAGATAGTCTTGCTTAACTTTAAGTAGTATCACACAACATGATAGAGTTGGCTATGAGGAGTCATTCTCTGTTGTTGTGATATTTTTGACCATTGAGTTAATTTTGACAACAATGACTTACTAAATCTAGAGCTACATCAAATAAATCTAAAGACTCTATTTATCAATAGAAAATTAGATTAAAAAAATTCATATGAATTGATGTGATACCCCATATATTTATTATATAAAAGACTTAAATGAATTGATTGTTACTATCCATACCAACAAGGTGCACCTTCTTTTTGGGCATACATTCTGAAAGAACTTCAAGGTTAAATGCATTTAGCCGAGGATAGGATCATGATGCGTGACCTCCTAGGAAGTTTCTTAGAGTGCGTGCGAGTGAGAACAAAGCACGCTGAAAATACCTTTGTTGGTATAGTGGAGTTAGTTGGTTAAATCATGGGGCGTTATATTGGTATCAGAGCGACCTCAGCTTGTACGATGTGATTTGGGATCAAATGTACCTACAAGTGAGGGATTCTAAGATTGTGTGTATCCGGCGTGACAAGGACTGATGTGATCTTGGCAGGAGAAACACACTTATATGGATCTATTGTTGCTTAGAGTGGATGAGACTTCGAACCCACGAACTGGACTAGCAAGAACCTCAGCAAAAGAGCCTCAACCCGAGCCACGAATAATCTGAGAACTCCAAGTCACGTCATGTCATGCCACAAACGAGGATGGCAAGCTCATTTGATAAGTAAAAGATTCGCTCAACCTAAACATCGCACTAGCTTAGGCAAGAATAAGCTGAGTTAAACTCGCAAAGTCAAGAGACTTAATTTTTATTCAATTCTGATGTAGGGTATCCAAAACAAACGAACCAAGCCTTTATATATAGGCTTTTAAGTTCCTAAACAAAAACTCCTAATTAAGCTAAGACAATCTGCCTAAATAAGCTAAAAGCAATCTGCCTAAAGCTTTCTTATAATCTGGCTGAAACTTGCACTCCAAGACAAGGAGATTCTGGCCTCTTTATTCAACTAAATAGGAACTGAATAATATAACTAAAGATACTAGAAACTTGCTAAAATATCACGTCCTATTCAGATTATGCATGGACAAAATAGGACGAACTTGCATGCTTCAGATTGGCAAAGTTGATGGGCCTTCCAAAATAGCTTCTACCACGTCCTTGGAATTGAATGCACGTTCTTGGACTTCTTGAATTAATCCACTAAGTTCAGATTGAAGCCTCCTCGCTCTTGCACGCGGCATTGGTCTAATTGCACTTGCACTTGACGTGAGTCTTGTATCTTGGATTGCTTGGACGTAGGCATGCTCATATCAAGGACATCGTGTATTTAAGGGGGGATGAATATGATATCCCGTATATGTATTTTGTGAAAGGTTTAAGTGATTTGATTGATACTATCCATACCAATAAGGTGCACATTCTTTTCGGGCACACATCCTGAAAGAACTTCAAAGTTAAACGTGCAGTAGAGGCCAGGCAGTTAAATCACGAGGCATTACAGGACATGAGATGTGAATATATGAATATATGTGGATATATGTATATGTCATTCGAAGTTATCTCATAGAGTAGTTATAAATAGATTTATGTCCATCTCTTTATCAACTATAAGAGGTAAGAATGTAGTTTTGTTACTATTGTGCAATAAATAAAATAGTTTAAAATAGTCTTAACCTGTTTATCCAAAGTTGTCGAGATGACCCAATAAACATAAGATATTTAGTTGTTGTATGAAAAGAAGTAAGTATGAAATCTAGATCTATGTGAGATATGATAATATATCTAAACATTATACCTAATAATATTTTGAGGAATATGATAGGTCCCAGAATTTGTGAATGAGTTTTTTTTTCTCGAGTAGCATCTATTGAATTTTTTTATTTCATGAAACTTAATGTTGTGTCAGCAATACAAGTGTGAATATTATTCTGAGAGATATTTTGTCACGACTCAAATCCAGAATGCTGACACGGCGCTGGATCACGCTCCCCAAATCAAGGAGTCGTGGTCCAACCAGCCTCAGACATACGTATGTAAACCATAACCGCGGAAGCATAATTCAAATATGGAAGCGTAAAACCATAATATATATATATATATATATATATATATCACAAGTACTTTTACAAAATCATAAAGTCTAAACACAAGGTCCTACAATATGCATAACGGAGTGACTCATCTAAGATCACAAAAAGAGTACCATCCGAAGACTTTGAGAAACCCAAAAGAAGACGACGGTTTCACACGAAGAACAAACCAAACTCTTTGGACGCAAAAGTAGAACTTTTAGTTCTCGTCACCTATAGAATAGAGGGTAAGTACTTGAAAGTACTTAGCAGAGGATATTAAAACTAACCTATAATTAACTAACCAACCACATGCAAATACTCAAATTCATGCATAAACAATTAGTACGAAATTAATATTTAGCATTTCACAAGTAATTCAATCGTAACCCAAGGACAAATTCACAAATCAACAGACACGTTCCGACCCCAAAGTGACATTGCGAACAACATAACATGGATGGACTTCAGATAGGTCTAGATCGTGTCTTTCCCTCTCACAACACTAGGATACCATATCTTATAGCACTTACATAATCAAACTCTGCAACCATATCATAATCATACCAAATCCAATGTATCCCCAAAAATATATGCACATGTGCCAACATCCCTAGTTGGTCACGGATAGACCTCATCGTCTGTCATCTCACAAATTGACTCACATATATCATATGCAAGTTTATAATTATCAAAACCATAACCTCATAATCTGAAAAGACTCATAATTTCCAAAATTATGGATAAACCAAAAATCATCAAAGCACACAAATCAAAGACTCACACACACAATTCATCAAATCACAACATGTTCATCATATCAAAGCATAAATATAAATTCATAACAAACAATGTTAGTCAACATAAAGGTTAGGGATAATATCACCCTACCTTAGCCAAATTTCACAAATGCTCCTAAAGTCTCCATTCTTTGCTTTATAATTCTTGGTGCTCGAATTCTAATATGCGATTAACTAAATCAAATAACAACCCTATATCAATCTTCAACCTCTCAAACTCATGAAAAAATGGATAAACCTACACTAAAGTCCCTAAAATCACATTCCTACACCAAATCTCCAAAATATGCATAATAGTCCTCATATCTCATCATCAATGACTAGATCAAAATTCATGATCATCAAATCCTCCATCCAATCCTTAAATACTGAAAACTCCAAATTTTCCATCACCAAAAAAGTTGCTCAATCTATTTAAGCTTATATCCACTTCAAGGTAAGCATTAGATCTACATTTAATTATAGTAAACCTTAATCCAAAAATCACTTACCAATCTCCAAAACCAAGATTTTCCCTTTCTCCTTCTCTTCTTCTTCTTCTCCTATTTTCTCTCTTCAAGAATGCTAGGATATTTGTGTGGAATGTAAGGATAAAACTTTCTATTTAAAAAAGGTGCTATATATAGTTTCTACCAAATAAGAGGGGCAAAATGGTCCAAAAGGAGCTACTCAGGTAGCCCAGTGGTCGCTGGAAGGCCAGCAACTGCTGAGCCCCTTTGAACAGATTCTCTACCAACCCCTTAATAGGTGCTGGGTCCCCGATCAGAATTTCACAAAACTTAAATCAACAAAGTTGTAGCTCTACGTCTTACGGATCTACTCATCTTAGAATCGCTCCATTTGGAGTTTGTACAAGAAATTATGATTTTTTACCAAAAGTCAATGAACTAAGCCTATCATTCCTAAACCGATCGTAATCCACTCAAAAATCTAAAAAATTAACCTCAAATCATAAAACTCGTATCAATAAAGTTGTACATAAATGTGTTGCAGACATACAAGACTTGGAATCATCCAAATCAGAGCCCACACAGAAAAGTTACACCTATTTTCCCAAAGATTGACAAATTCAACCAACACGATTTGAGACCGATCAACGTAAAATAACCAAAAGTAGAACCAAGCGGTCGTAACCAAGATAAAATTTATGAGGGTCATAACAGTCTCCCCTCCTTATAAAAATTTGGTCTCCGAATCTGCTTAATAAAAGACCGACTTACTTGTTATTCGAAGAGGTGAGGAAACTTGATCTTCATCACTTCCTCTATTTTCCAAGTCGCTTTGGCAAATGTGTGATCAGCCCACATAATCTTGATCATCAAAATCTCTCTGTTCCAAAGCTTTTTTAGCTCACGATTCAAAATCCTTAATGAATTTTCTTGATACATCAAATCTCCACTGATCTCCACCATTTACGGTTCCAGTACATGCATAGGGTCATGCAAATATTGCCTAAGCATGGAGAAGTAGAAGACCAGATGAACATGCAACAAGGATAGTGGCAATGCCAACCAATATGCAACTGGTTTGACTCTTTCCAGAATCTCAAATAGACCAATATACCGAGGACTTAGCTTTCCTCTTCTTCCGAATCTCATTCTCCCCTTTATGGGCGGCACTTTGAGGAAAACTTGCCACCCTACTTCAAACTTGATGTTTTTTCGCCTCTTATTTGCATGAGACTTTTATCAACTTTGAGCTATCTCTAATCATTGTCAGATCAATTGAATCTTCTCATTGGTCTTTGTACCAAATCATTGCCCAAGAGTTGTTTCTCACCAAATTCGTTCCAACATAACAGAGATTTGCACTTCCTCCTGTACAAAGCTTCATATGGATCCATCTTGATGCTCGACTAATAATTGTTGTTATACGCAAACTCTATCAAAGGTAGATATTGATCCCAACTTTCTTCAAAATAATTGGTGCAAGTTCGCATCATGATTTTCCACTAATAATTCCCTCTCAAGTCATGATACATCTTCCTAGATCCCGAATACATACTGTACACCACTTGGTGTGTTTGAGCCAACAGCTTCTTTCTTAATTCTTTGATATTTGGAATAACCAATCGAACTCTATAATACAACACACTATCTTCAAGTTGAAACTTAGGCAACACACCTAGTTTAACTTTTCTTATCATCTCGATCACCTCTGGATCTTCTTTTTGAAAATTGACTACTTATCCTCGCAAGATGGGTCTCATATACATCTCACCCAAAAACCTTAGCTGAACCACAGATTTCTGACTCAAAGCATCGGCTACCACATTTGCCTTTCCCAAATGATAGTTGATGGTGCAATCATAATCCTTGAGAAACTCCATCCATCTTCTCTGTCTTAAATTCAAATTTCATTGCTCGAAGATATACTTGAGGCTCTTATGATCCATGAAGATCTCAAACTTCTTGCCGTATAGATAGTGCCTCCAAATCTTCAAGGTGAACACAATTAGTGCCAATTCTAGATCATGTACCAGATAACCTTTTTTCGTGCTTCTTTAACTGTCTAGAAGCATAAGCGATCATGTTCTTGTGTTGCATCAGAATATACCCCAATTCGACTCTTGATGCATCACAATAAACTGAATACCTACTCGTACACAAAGGTAGGACTAAGACAGGGGTATGCATCAACCAATCCTTCAATTCCTTGAAGCTTTCTTCATATTTCTCTGATCATTCATACTTCACATTCTTCTGGGTTAGCGAGGTTAATGGTGATGCCAAAGTAAAGAAGTCCTTGACAAACCATCGATAGTATCTTGCTAGACCCAGAAAACTACATATCTCCATCATATTCATTGGAGTAGGCCAACTTATCACAACCTCTATCTTCTTAAGATCCACCAAAATTCCATCACTGGACACTATGTGTCCTAGGAAGGCTACACTCTGCAGCAAAAACTTGCATTTTGAGAGCTTAGTATATACCTCCTTCTCTCGCAACTTCTGCAATATCAGCCTAAGATGCTTCTCATGCTTCTCCTCACTCGTGGAGTACACCAGAATGTCATCAATAAAGATGACCACAAATTGATCCAAGAAAGGTTTAAATGCTTGGTTCATCATAGCCACGAATGCAGCTATAACATTCATCAAACTGAACGGCAGGACCAAAAACTCGTAATATCTATACCAAATCCTGAATGCCGTCTTCAAAATATCTGACTCTCTTATCCATAACTGGTAGTGCCCTGATCTCAAATCAATCTTGGAGAACTAGTTAGCTCACTGAAGTTGATCAAATAGATCATCAATCCTCGAAAGTGGATACCAATTCTGAACAATTATATTGTTCAACTTTCGATAGTCTATGCACAACCGCAAATTTCCATCCTTCTTCCTTATAAATAACATTGGTGCTCCCCATAGAGACACATTAGGCCTGACATAGCCCTTATCTAATAGATCTTGCAGCTGCTCTCTCAACTCTTTCATCTCAATCGAAGCTATTCTATATGGTAGTATAGAGATCGGCTCAGTACCGGGCTCCAACTCAATGCAAAATTCTATCTCCCTTACAGGGGGTTACCCTGGCAAATCTTCAAGAAACACATCTGGATATTCTCTAACCACCGGAATATTATCTGCCGACATCACTTCCTTCTCGACTTCCTTAACTCAAGCTAGGTAACTCACACATCCATTCTCTAAAAGCTTACTAGCTTTAAGATAAGAGATCAACTTAGCAATTGTCACCTTCTTCTTACCTTAGAACTCAAACTCTGTCTCTCCTAATGGATGGAAGGTGACTTGCTTCTCAAAGTAATCTACCACCGCATGATAAGTAGACAACACATTCATACCTACTATTATGTCAAAATTATCCATATCCAATATGTATAAATTAGTCGATAACTCATGTCCATTGATTATGATAACATATAATCTAACAACCTCACAGATATTCACATAACTGCTTGAAAGTATAGTGATAATCATAAGTTTATCTAAGCACGTAGGCAAAATATCTATAAATTGCACATATCAGGATGACAAAATGAGTGCATAGATCCTAAGTCAAAGAGAATGTGTGCATTAGATAAACTGATAGAAAGGGCACCTGTAATGACATTGTTGCTAGCCTCTACATCTCTCCTCGTTAGAGCATACACATGAGGTTACACTCCACTTTCTCTACCTTCTGACCTTACTCCCTCAATCCTCGAACCAGCTTCTCTCTGAATTGCAGATAAAAATTCACTTACACAGATTACGAGGCTAGCATGCTTGCTACTTGTCTACGCTATCCAAATGTAGGACAATCTCAGATCTGGTGGCCTACTTTGCCATACTTGAAACAAGTTCCAGTACTCCTATAGCAAATATCCCCTGAATGTTGCTTTCCACAGCTCAGGCACATCCTATAATTGTTGGACTAGCTCGGATTTGATCGTTATCCATGAAAGTCATTTCCCCTTCCGAATCTACCAACTGGTTCTCTACCCCTCGATGACACTGACTGACTACCGGACCACTTCTTTTGTGGCTTGAACCCTTGGTTCACACTTTTCTATAGCTGCCCATTCAACTTTTGAATCTTTGATTAGCTCAGAATTACTTGATGATCACTATCCCACATCTCTAATATCCAAGCACAATCCACAACAGCAGTATATGTCTCAAATCCATGAGGCATTATTACCTTGAACATGGAATCATCAAGGTCACGAACAAACATCTTCATCTTCTTTTTCTCATTATGAATCAAATGTTTTGCATAACATGACAGATAGTTAAACCTTTGATCATACAGATCCACAGTTATCCTAGGTGTCTTTACCAGCTGCTCAAACTCAAAAGCTCGAGCATCCTTCAAACTCTCTAGTAGAAACCAATCTAGCAATGCCTTGTTAAACTCTTCCCATGTTTAAGCATACGATCCCTTACTTTGAAACCATATTCCAACCTCGCCAACCAACTAAAATGAGGTAAGCTCCACCATTCTCATATTGTCACATCTCAGAATTCTTTTACTCTTCTCTATCTCATCGATGAAGACTTGAGGATCACTCTTCATATCCAAAAAGGTTGGTGGCTTCAATCTCAAAAACTCTTCCAAGAAGTCATCCTTAGAAGCTTGAATGACGTTCTGCTCTATCTAAATTTATTGAACAGCAATCCACACTGTCGCTTCCTTGCCCTTCCAATACAGGTGCAAGCACATCAGCAACAGGCAATAGGATCTCATCTCCGATAACCCCAACTTGTGATAAAATCTTAGATGCCACTTTTTCTCTTCATCCATGGGTGCTCTCCCTGTTCCCCCTTGCCATTTTGGAATCACTAGGAGTACTTATCATATCCTTCTATACGAATGATTTAGAATTAGATATACTAAGGATCAACACACGAAAGAAGACAAAGACATGACTATCCTAAGCTTCATTATACATAACAGGTAATTCAAACTCAAGAATCCTAGGCTCTGACAAACTTAGAGCTTTGAAAACCTATAACTCTGATACCAACTCTGTCACAACCAAAATCTAGATTACTAACACGATGCTGGATCATGCTCCCTAAATCGAGGAGTTATGGTCCAATAAGCCTTAGACATACATACACAAACCATAATTATGTAAGCATAATTCAAATGCGAAAGTGTAAAATCATAATATATATATCATAAGTATTTTTACAAAATTCTAAAGTCTAAATACAAGGTCCTACAATATGTATAACGGAGCAACTTATCTAAGATCATAAAAGGAGTACCATCTGAAGAGAAACCCAAAAGAAGATAACGGTTTCACATGAAGAACAAACCAAACTCTTTGGATGCCAAAGTAGAACTTTTAGTTCTCGTCACCTATGGAGGACGGGGTAAGCACTTGGAAGTACTTAGTATAGGATATTAAAACTAACCTATAATTAACTAACCAACCATATGCAAAGACTCAAATTCATGCATAGACAATTGGTACGAAATTAACATTTAGCATTTCACAAATCAACAACAGACACGTTCTGACCCCAAAGTGGCATCGTGAATGCTATAACATGGATGGACTTCAGGTAGGTCTAGATTGTATCTATTCCTCTCACAACACTGGGATACCATATCTTATAGTACTTTCATAAGCAAACTCCGCCGACCATATCATAATTGTACCAAATCTAATGTATCCCAAAAAACATGTTCACATGTGCCTACATCTCCGCTTGGTTACAGATAGACCTCATCATATGCCATCTCACAAATTGACTCACAAATATCATATGCGAGTTCATAATTATGAAAATCATAACCTCATAATCCCAAAAGACTCATAATTTACAAAACCATGAAAAACCAAAAATCATCAAAGCACACAAATCAAAGACTCACAAACACAATTCATCAAATCACAACATGTTTATTATATCAAAGCATAAATACAAATTCATAACAAACAATGCTAGTCAACACAAAGGTTAGGGATAATATCACCCTACCTTAGTCAAATTTTGCAAATGCTCCTAATGGTCTATGTTCTTTGCTTTATGATTCTCGGTGCTCAGATTCTAATATGCGATCAACTAAATCAAATAACAACCCTATATCAACCTTCAACCTCTCAAACTCATGGAAAAATGGATAAACCTACACTAAAGTCCCTAAAATCATATTCCTATACCAAATCTCCAAAATATGCATAATAGTCCTCCTATCTCATCATCAATGACTAGATAAACATTCATGATCATCAAATCCTCCATTCAATCCTCAAATACTTAAAACTCCAAATTATCCATAATCACAAAAGTTGCTCAATCAACTCAAGCTTATATCTACTTCAAGGTAAGCATTAGATCTATATTTAATTCTAATAAACCTTAATCCAAAAATCACTTACCAATCTCCAAAACCAAGATTTTTCCTTTCTCCTTCTCTTCTTCTTCTCCCTTTTTCTCTCTTGAAGAATGATAGGATATTTGTGTAGAACGTGAGGATAAAACTTTCTATTTAAGGGTGCTATATATATAGTTTCTACCAAGTGGGAGGGGCAAAATAGTCCAAAGAAGCTGCTCGAGTAGCCCAGCAGTCACTGGGAGGCTAGCGGCCACTGGGTCCCTTCAAATAGATTCCATACCTCCCCCCTAGTGACCGCTAGGTAGCCAGCAGGTGTTGGGTCCTTGTTTAGAATTTTACAAAACTCAAATCAGAAAAGTTGTAGTTCCAGCTCTTACAGATCTACTCATCTTAGAATTGCTCCATTCAGAATTTGTATAAGAAAGTTATGATTTTTCTACCAAAAGTCAATAAACTTAGCCTATCATTCCTAAACTTAATGTAATCCACTCAAAACTCCAAAACTCGACCTCAAATCATTAAACTCATATCAACAAAGTTGTACATAAATGTGTTACATACATACACGACTTGGAATCATCTAAATTGGAGTCCGCACGAAAAAGTTACACCTATTCCCCCAAAGGTTGACAAATTCAACCAACACGGTTCGAGAATCGATCGACGTAAAATAACTAAATATCGAACCAAGCGGTCGCAACTAAGACAAAATTTACGAGGATCATAACATATTTACTAATACTTGTGAGAGAGAAAAGTAGCCCATTCGTATGGGTGTTCACATGAGTGCTAGTCAATAAGTTTATTCTTTATTGAGATAAAGCAATTTAAGAACATTGTTACATTAAGTGTCTATTCTAAAATATCGATACCATCTTACTCAACTAAAAAAAAATCTTGTTAAAGTGTGAAATTTGTGATAATACAAGCACCTATTGCTACATAGGATTTTTTTGTGAATTTGAGTGATAAGAAGTAGGTGAAACTTATAATTAATTTGTCTTGATAACGTGAGAAATTTTATGTAAACAAAATTTATTATTCAGTAAACATCGAGGCTAATGGTCTAGTGTAATGTTAATTTGTGTATCACATGTGCTCTTTTTTTTAAGGAATGAACATTATACCATGTTTTGTTTGTCGACTAGTGGATGGAAAATCAAGGAGTGATTTTTGTTACCATGATGTGAGACCAATTCTAAAATCTATGGTTTTTGGTACACTATCCTTATGATCTTTAATGTATTTTGAAAGTATGAAAATGTCATAATTCATGAAAGTGTATGAAAATGTCATAATTCATGATTCAACCTAACAAGGCAGGGTAGAAAAGTACACTTTATCATGATGGAAAATTACATATAAAGGAAAATTTTCTTCATCGATCACATTCTTACGCTTCATTGTTCAGTGGTGCGTAGCTATTGTATTCAGAACAATACGATATTAAACATGATTAAATTGTTTGAAAGTATATGCACAAACAATGGTATATGAGATAAAATTTAGGATAAGGCATACTTTACGTAATAAAGATACCAAGATGTTATCATTCATTTGGCTATTGTTGGTGTTCTTGAGTTTATCTATCTATACTTGATGTATGTTGGTCGCATAAAATTTTTTCTAAGTAGAAATCTGAGATAATATTGATCATGATTTACAATGTATGAGTGAGAGATGTTAGCTTTTGGGTTGGGTTTGAACTTATTATTATGCAAATTAGAGCACAAGATCATTTAAGGACCCAAAAGGCTAGTCCAGTAACCTTTCAAAGTGGATTGATACTTGGAAAGGTGATTAAGCAAAGTTCCCTTAGTAGCTTTTCCAAGTGACTAATAACTCACATAAGTTAGTGAATTGGCAAGTTTTGAAACTACCTATAAAAGAGAGGAGAAAGCTGATGACCAAATGTATCTTTATCATCCTTATCCACACAAAGAGGACTTATTTTGTATTTGTCCTGGAAGGGTCTCAGATTTTGCGAAGCGAGGCATTCGTGAAAATAATCCATGTATCTAGTATGTTTATGATCGTGAACCAACCAGTGACACTAGTTCATTACAACGGTTCTATGAAAATACGCTACAATAAGTAAATCTTGTATTTATTAATGAATTTGTTCATTAATTGTATGAACGTTAACGCGATTATGCGTTAATCATGCAGAAAAACTTCCAAAAATATATCAATTAGTACGTAGATTATTTAATTAAGTAGAATTTTGTTTTAGTTAAACAAAAATTCCTATTTTAATTCATTAAAAATATAATATGTTAAATTTATTATCATATAATCAATCATCTAGTTCAGTTTTGAATTAGTACATAGCATTCTTAACAATATGATACAACAAATTTAAAGTTTGAGGCTCAATTCAATAATTAATGAATCAACATTGTAATGATTTTTCAATACTCCTAAAATCGTAAGAAAAAATGAGACAAACTTTGATAAAAAAAAAATGCACTCTTTCAACTCCGAAGTGAATCCGGAAAAAAAATATAACAAAATAAATTCAGTTTCTTCTCTCTCTCGTCTTCTTTTTCTCCATTACGTCAAGTTCTTTTTCAGCAACCTTCTTCAAAGAGAACAAAAATACTTTCCAGAATGCCGATTGCAACGGGACACACATGTCAGGTCCACAGAGTTTGTTCCTTACTTTTGTTTTCTCTTTCTACCTTTTTTTTTTCGAAAATCAAACTATAATGAACTAATAATGTTATGGTAGTTTCACACACTAAGCGGGAGTATAAGTCATCAATGATTTTTCGCTAAAAGAATTTTTAACAAAATAAAACATAACAAAATATTGTAATTATATACGACGTTTATGGTTAAAATTTTGACATTCTCATGATGTAAAAATTTATATGTTCAAAAAATAAGTCATCAATATTTAAATAAAATATACAAAAAAACTTAATTCTTATATAGTCTAATTTTTTGGTAAGTTGTATATTCTACATAAAACTATCATTTGATAAATCTTATATAGCCTATTTTTTGGTAAGTTGTATAGTTGTGGAACGGCCATTGAATTTTCTTTTCATAATTTGAACAATCATTGCGAATAAAGTCAAAATGACATAAGTAGGGATGACCACGGTTCGGTCATGGAATCACTAGTTACAAGGTTTCGGAAAAAATAGAATCGTATTTAGAATCTTAAAATAGATGCTGTGACGATTTCCGCAACCTCCCGTATAATTTCTAATTTTATACTTTTTATAATTTTCTTTGAATTTTTTGGGTAAAAAAATTATGTATCCTTTGTTTTAAAAAATTGATGCTCACTACCTCCTATTTGAACCGGGGGATGATATTTCAGGCGACCGAATTCGAAATACGGTCAAGGTTCCGAATCCAGTAACCGGAATCATCGATCTCTGATTTTCGCGAATAATTAACCACGGTATTGAATTCTGTTATTGGATTTCCGTTAGAACAAATCCATGGTCATTCTTGAGAGTACTGTAGTTATCGTGTGAACGATAATTACAAGGGTGAACAATAATAGACCATATGCGACAACGATTTAGTAAATTTGGCACATATGGCATGTACGGACTTGCGTGTGATCTTTCAAAACGATGAAGAGTCAATAGATTGAATAACCAAAAAAACTCTGATATCCGATATAAAATGACAATATTTAAGTTTTTTTCAGGTAAAAGAAAAGGCATTATTAATAAATAATGGAAAAGTTATAGATAGGGATGAGAAGTGAGAGGTAGGAGGTGAGAAGAGAGAAAATATCAATGTAGTAAACAGAAACTAAAACAAGAAATTATTTTTTTCCCACCAAGAAAGTCAACCTCTTCTTATTGTAAGGAGTGTTTTTTGAAAGTGGAAAGAAAAAAATCATCTTAAAACTCATTATCAACATCATACAATTCATCCTCTATTCCTTGTGTCATCTTTTTCATGAACTGCAACGTGGGATAGTCATTAGCAGACACCATCTCTACATTATTACTTTCTTGACTCGTTACAGACATGAGATTTGTGCAAGGCGAGATGCAAATTACCCAGTCGTATCAGAATTTTCTTATCAAAGAAACTCGGCTTCAAACTCTTATGCTTGGGTCTCTCAGAACCAGATGAGCGAGTAAGTAAAACTTTGTCCATGGCAGCATCAGCGGTGACATATGGAGACTAAACCTCTTCCTCGGCTTCCTTTGTGATAAAAGTCCACGTAGACTTAGAAACCTAGGATCTACCATTCATTAACATCTGTGAAGATGGCATCAATGACTCTATTATTATCGGGCTTGAAAAGTCCTTCCATGTATCTTGAGACGGTGAAATATCCTCAATCCGTACATCATAATCCTCCAGCTTGTCATCATTGAGGCATGATGGAGAGGTAGCGGCTGCTGAGTCTGAATAGAGCTGAGAGGCTGCAATCTCCAGCTATAATTTTTCAAAATTGGTTAGGACGAGGTGCCCAAAAGGGCCAAAATTAGAGCCTCATCATTGTAGTCAATGTCCTCAATGAGCATCCGTCGTAGAGGAGACATCTTGCCCTCCATTAAGTCAAAAATTTGGTGATGAACCTCATTCGATGAAGCCAACAAAATAGGCCCAGTACTGATAAAATCTTGAAGTACTACATGTCACAACCCAAAACTGGGTCACTGACACGGCGCTAGGTCACGCTCACCTAAACTGATGAGCCGCAGCCCAACTATCCTTATACGAACATACATATCGAATTGCGGAAGCTTAATTCAAATACGGAAACGTAAACCATATATATACATAAATATACATTATAGGAATTCTTAAAAAATTTTAAAGACCATATATATGTATAACGGAGCGACACAATCTAGATTACATTAGTGAAAAACCTTCTGGAGACTTCAGAAAATCGAGATAAAGACAATGGTTTCAAATGTATGAATAGACAAAGACTCTCCGAACATCAACGATCCTTAATTCTCGTCACCTATGGAGGGAAGGGGTAAGTACTTGAAAGTACTTATTGGAAGATGATGCGTCCAAAGTTGGATCTAAATACGTGCAAGAATTACACGATCGCACAAGTAATATCGTGATAAGTTAGATCGTCTCCGTAGGGAATAGAAAACGGATTTGTTCGTCAAGTACCGGATGATGTATTCTTAAATCTTAAGCTAAGCGAATCAATCGTTTGGGTTGTTGGTACTTCTATGCTACGATCTTGATAACGATTATGAGCCTAAGTTTGTCAGGCCTAGATTCATAAACAATATCAGGTTTTTCTCCAATATACGAATGAAGGCTAAGATCTAAACCAAGTTGTCATCCTTGATCATAAAACAAGCATTCATTATTCTAACTTAAATGATAACTTCAAACATAAAGATAAACTTGTAACCAAAGAAGACAATGAAAGTACCTTGATTGTATGAATCCAAAGTTGTTACAATATCCTCAAGAACAATTCAAGAACACATAATAAAATCTAACAACCAATGTTTTTGTCTTGGAGAGTTCTTCACTAAAAACCAAGCTCTTCTCTTCTCCTCCTCTCCAAGTGAGTTCTCCTGCTGGCCTCCTCCTTGTCTTTGCCTCCTTCAAGTTGCTTTCCACCTCAAAAGTGAAGACAAAGGTAAGTGGGAAGTTTGGTGAAGCAATTCTTAATGTTGGCTGTCGAACCCCAGCGTACGTTGGCTAGGCCAGCGTACGTTGGGGTTGCTCTCTGCCTCTGTCATCTTTTCCCCCGAGCACCCCCAGCGTACGTTGGCCTGGCCAGCGTACGTTGGGGTTGCTCTCTGCCTCCCGAGCAAAACTTCCCGAGCAAGGCCAACGTACGCTGGCCTGACCAGCGTACGTTGGGGTAGTAATCTGCCCCAACTCACAATTGCCTTCAAACTTCCGAATTTCAGCTCGACTCTTCGCCTATGGCCACCGATCCTTGCCTTAGCTCCCAAGATGCTCCAAATACCTACAAAACACACCAAAACAATAGGTAATCTTCTCCTTGACCAATTAATCAAAATGAAACAAAACATAGACAAGACTCAACTTAACATTTCCTAAAACGTGACAAGACGACATAAACTAAAGCTAAACGGATGCATGTTCTCACATGCATCAGAAGATATTAAAGTTAATCTTTAATTAACTAACCAACCACATGCATAGACTCAATTTCATGCATTGACAAATGATACCAAATTAACACTTAGCACTTCACAAGTAATTCAATCTAAATAATGACAAATTCATAAATCGTACAAATAGACACATTCTGATCCGAATGAGGCATCGCGAATGCCATAACATGAATGGACTTTGGATAGGTCTAGAAAGTATCACTCCCTCTCATAACACGAGGATACCATATCTTATAGTACTTTCATAATCAAACTCCGCTGGCCATATCATAAGTCGTATCAAATCCAATGTATCCTCAAAATATATACATATATGCCAGCATGCCCAGTTGGTCATGGATAGACCTCATCATCTGCCATCCCACCAAACTGACTCATATTTCATAATCAAACTCATAACTACCAAAATCAAAATCTCATAATCAAAAGACTCATATTCGTCAAAACATAAAAAACTCCCCATAACACATCAAATATTCACATCACATCAATTTATCAAATCAAAGAATAATCACAAGATCATAATAATCAATGTTAGCTAAAATAAAGGTTAAGGTTAATATCTCCCAACCTTAACCAAGTTGCACAAATGCTCCTAAAAGTTTGTGTTCTTCACTTCATGATCCTCGGTGATCAACTAAACAAGAGAAATAACTCTCTAATCAACATGAACCTCTTAAACACAAGGAATATGGAAAATTAACACTAAATTCCCTAATATCGGATTCCTACATAAAGACTCAAAAATATACACAAAAGTCCTCTAATCTCAACCTCAAAGCATAGCTCATCATCCATAAGCATCTAAACTTCCATTCAAACCCTCAAATAGCTCAAACTTTAAATCATCCAATTCCACAAAGTTGCTCATATCATCACACACTTACATCAACTTCAAGGTAATCACTAGATCTATACAAAAAAGGGTTAATTATATCTAGCCCCCTCTAGTTTAAATAAATAGATGATTTCCCCCTATATTTTGCAAACTGATTAAAAACCCCTTTTAGTTTGGACAAATTATACAATTTTTCCCTCTTGCTGAAACTGGAGCAAATCTTTGGTGAGGAGGCACTTGAAATGACAATTATACCCTCCTCCTTAAAATTTAACCCATTTTAACAGTTTCACTCTTTTTAACTTTCTAAAAATAAAAAGTAAAGATTTAAAATTTTCTCTCTCTCTCCCTCTCTCACGAACCCACTATCGAAGCCCTAATCCAAGGTTCTCCATCATGCCTCTCCTCCCTGTATTTTGCTTTTGTTTCCTCCTCTGTCGAGCAAGAAGACTGTAGTTTCTGGGTTAGTGGGTTTGTGGAGCATGGCGAGCAAGAAGATTTCGTTGGAACTGGTCTATGAAGGTGAATCCAAATTTTACGATAATGTCAATCCTGACTAATATTTTTTTTCCTATGTGGTTCAACACGTTTACAAAGCCTTTCCAATAAAGAGTGCTATAAGCTATTATAAATCAAAAGGGGGGTTAGAGATCAATAATGATGAAGATTTGATGTTCTTGTTTGAAATGTATGCGATTGAATATGTGGTTATGGTTGTTATTGAACCTGATGAAAGAGGAATACGCCTTATGACTGTGAGCCCAAAGGAAAAAGTTCTCTAGAGTCGTCTGCCAGCCCAAGAAAAGTCCACTGTTCTTAGAATCTGTGGGGGTGAATCTTCTGGTCAGGATGTTGGGATGGATCTGGAGGAGGCTGTATTAGGTAGTATTATTGATTTGACTAGGGAGAAGGAGTTTGTGGAGACTACTTTTATGGAGAAGGGGGCTAGTATTGATGATGAGGCTGGTATGAAAAAGGAGGCTAGTGTGGATGAGGAGGCTGGTATGGAGAAGGAGGCTGGTGTGGAGAAGTAGGCTGGTATGGATGAGAAGGCTAGTATAGAGGAGGAGGCTGGTATGGAATAGGAGGCTAGTATAGAAGAGAAGGCTAGTATGGAACATGAGACTGGTATGGATGAGGAAGCTGGTATAGAGGAGGTTGGTGTAGAGGACTAGGATGATGTGGAAGAGGAGGTTAATATAGAGGAGGAGGTTGCTGTAGAGGACTGGGATGATATGGAAGAGGAGATTGATGTAGAGGAGGAAGTTACTGTGGAGAAAGAGATCGTTGTGGAAGGGGAGGAAGAGGATGATGACAGTGATGATAGCAGCTTCCACTTATCAGATTTTACTGAAAGTGATGATAGCAACTACCATCTATCAGATTTTGATGATGCTGATACTCTTGTGTCTGAAGTGGTTGGTGAAACCTCTACTTTTCAAGATGTAGACCCAGATGATCAGACTCCATATCTTCAAGAGATAGATAGTGATTAGGAGATACCACTTGACCGAGGAGCGCGTAGGAGAGCAAATAAGAAGTGGAAGATGGATGCAATTCATGATTATGGAATTATACCTTATAGAGGTATGATAGATGATGACTTCACTTTGTCTGTTAAGATGATTTTCAAGGATGTGGAGGAATTTAGGATTACACTAAAGAGCTATGTAGTGAGGGATGGTTATGCAGCTCAGATGATCAAGAATGAACCTACAAGGATTATGGCAGTTTGTAGAGGAGAGTGTCCATGGAGGATCCTTGTATCAAAGTTGAGTGGTTAGAAGACTTTTATGGTGAAGACTCTCCAAGATGAGCACACTTGTATGTGTGTGTCAAATGAAAAATTAGCAAATCCTAAATGGATTGCAGGTCAGATTAAAGAATTGTTGAAAGAAAATTGTAATTTGGATAACAAAACTATCCAAGCCTCGTTAAATTCTTGGGGTGTAGATCCAAAAAGCTAGAAATTGTGGAGAGCAAAAAAGCTTGCACGATAGCAGACTCAAGGTGACTATGTAGGCAGGTATAGAAAGCTGCAAAAGTACTGTGAAATATTGTTGAGCTTTAACCCAGGTTCAGTAATCAAGTTACAAGGACACCTACGAAGTAATTTGGATCAATCTCTGCAATTCTGAATGGTATTTGTATGCCTACATGCAATGAAGTGGGGTTTTATGAATAGATGTAGACCTCTTATTGGTCTTGATAGATGCCACTTGAAGGGGCCATTTGGTGGTGTGCTGTTGGCTGCTCTATTGTCAATAGCGGATAGTGCTACATAGCGGCGACCCCTGAAAATGCTATAGCTGGATAATGGAATAGTGAGATAGCGGATAGCAAAATGATCATTGTATAAAATAAACATAAATACTCAAAAATAAAATCACATTAATATGCTTCTGCTTCATCTTCACTCTATAGATCAATCATATTAACATAATCTTGTTTATCATTTAGTTCAAACTCTTGTTCTTCCATTTCTAACTCCCCATCCTACATACATCTTGAATATACTTTGAACATACACAAACACACTGAAAACATTAAAAAACTACTTCCCGAACATATATGATTTAAACAGAAAAGGACAAACATATATCATTTATATGTCATGGCTGTCCACATATTAAAAAAGACAAACATTAAAAAAGGGTTATCTATCCATCATAGATTAAAAGGGTTTTCCCTAATTTACGTGCTTTATAAAAAAGACAAACAACTGTCTATTAACAAACAATAAGACAAACACCCAACTAAGGACTTCTTCCCATAGAATCCCTTGTTCATACAAATGACACTGCCCAAATAAAACACTCTTAAAAAGAGACCCACTGCCATAAATTTCATACAATCAGCCTAAAAACAAACCTGCATCAACTCCTTTCAATCAAACAATCAAACTAGAACATTACCCAGACCTAAAAAAGAGAAGAACAGCCCATGAATGGGGCTTACAGCAATCAAAGAGAAGGTAGAGTGAGAGAGAGGGAGCGGCAAATTTCCCTTTTTACACTCAGTAATTAAAAAAATAAAAGTAAGGGCAATTTTAGAATTCTGCTGTCAAATTCAAATAGCGCCCGCTTTTCTGCTATTCCTCCACTATCGCGGCCGCTATGCCCGCCATCGTTGATAGCGGTTCGTGGGTGCATAGCATTGTGACCCCTTTGGTTTTTCTGCTATAGTAGTGCTATAGCATGCTATAGCGGTGCTATTGATAACAGAGGTTGGCTATAATTGGTATTGATGCAAATAATGGAATTGTTCCAATTGCATGGGCAATTATGAAAAAAGAGAACAATGCCAATTGGTTATGGTTCATGGAGCTGCTATCAGATTGTATTGGTGCACATTCAAGTGGGAAACTCCTTACTTTCATGAGTGATGGATAAAAGTTATAAGTTACTTGCCTTGTTAATTGTTATATTATAGCTTTTGGCTGTAATTGTAACCACTTTTGGACTGACTTGTAGGGCCTTGAAGATCAAATTGAAGCTGTCTTCCCAAATGCAATACATAAGAGATGTTGCAAGCACATAATAGTTAACCTAAAAGACACCTTTAGAGGTGTAGATGTGAGTAGCTTCTTCTAGACAATGGCTTATGCAACAACCAGGGCTAAATTCAACAAGACGATGACACTCTTGAAGTTGGAGCAAGTTCTAGGGAAGATGATAAATGGTCAACTAATGACTCCAGCAACTTGGCTTCAAAGGATTCCACCTGAAAAGTGGTCAAGGTATGCATTTGATGACTATATCAAGTCAATGGATGTTACAAATAATATTGTTGAATCTTTCAATAAATGGATTTTAGATTTAAGAGAAGCCCCAATTATGGAGCTACTTGACAAATTAAGGTAACAAGTGATGATTAGGCAACATGAGAGATTTGAAATAGCCGAAAAATGTGCTTGGAAAGTTGTTCTAGTTGTCATGAAATAGTTGAGAAGGTTGAGTGGAATATGTCGAAGATGTAAGATCTTTCTAGCAAGAAACTTAGAGTTTGAGGTTGAAGCTAAAGATAAAAGGTTTGTTGTTAAGCTTGAGGGTGGTACCTGTTCTTACAATGTATGGAAGCTTAGTGGAGTGCCATGCTTATATGTTGTAGCTTGTGTAACCTATCTGGAAAGAGACCCGGTTGATTATGTGAATGAGTACTTCACGGTTGAGATATAGAAGATGACATATCAGTAGTATGTCCATCTATTTCTAGAAGTAGATCTGGAACCTGATGATGGCGGTAATTTCTATCTACCTCCTCCACTAACTAAAAGAGCTGGTGAGCTAAAAAATTGAGGACCAGACAAGAAGCATAACGACCTCCATCAACTAGGTCCAATATAGTCAAATGTGCTATATGTGGACAGCTAGGACATAATAAATGCTCCTGTGGAAGAGGACCTACTAAGGGCAAGGGCAAGGGAAAAAGGACAATGGTATGTACTTTATCATATGTTTGTAGCTTTCTTTATTTAACTTTTACATAATTTAATGCACAAGTGCTGCCTTTTGAAGCAACAAAGAGGCCAACAACAAGCACATGCGCCCCAAGTTGTCCTTTCAAACCTAGCCCCAACAACACATGTGCAGCAACAGGTTTGGACTTTATCGATGTATATTACAACTATTTTTTGTCCTTATGTTGTTGTTTTTTTTGAACTAAAGTTGCCCTTTTTATTTGTTTTATAGCAATTTGGTAGACCTGCTGATATGTCCTCACAAATGGGGGTATATGAGCATGGAGAATCAAACACAGCTTCAAGAGAAAAAGCTACAAAATTTATTCTTCAAAGAGGAAGAGTTGTTGCTGGATCAGTTGCGAGAGGAAGAAGGATAGTTGCTGGACTCGTTGGGAGAGGAAGAGCTGCTGCTAGATCAGTTGGAAGAGGAAGAGGAACTGCTGCTAGATCCATTAGGAGAAGAAGAGGAACTGTTGTTGGATCCATTGAGAGAGAAAGATGAACTGCTACTGGATCAACTTCAAGAGGCAGAGGAAGAGGAAGAGCAGCAAGCACCCTCCATCAACATCTGGAAGTCAAACTAGTTCTTCTAAGACTAGACAAAGCTTGTTGTTTGATTAATGTATGGACTGTAGGTTGGATGTTAGCTAAAGTTGTATTTTGGTGAAGCTAAGCTTTAGTATTTTGGTAGCTAAAATATTCAGCTTGTTTGACTATTTGTTAGCACTATGGTACATTTGTGTTAACTGCAACTTGCATTTTGTGTTATGAACTTCAACTGATGGATGGTGTTATGGTGTTATGAACTTGCTCATCTTCAACTATTTGTTAGCACTATGCTCATCTTCATTGTGAACTTCAACTGATACATTATGGTATTACACTCATCTTCCTCATTTTGTTATGAACTTGCCCTTGCTTATGAACTTATGAAGATGGATGCATTTTATTATGAACTTCAACTAATGAAAAACTTGCACACTTACATACTTCATTACATAATACACTTCATTTCATAAAAGACTTCATTACACTTCCAGATTAACTATCTAATCAAAATAGTGGCATAAATAACAACATTACACAAAATCAAGAAACACACTAATTTCCTTAAAGACATCAATGAACTATCCATCTAACATCATCGACATAATCTTCATATCTTCAAATTCTTCTTCGTTGAACCCAAACACTAGATTTGGAGGATGATTACGACTAGAAATCTCTATTGGATTACACCAACCAACCCAGCAACAGCTATTCTTTGCACAACTATAGTATAGATGGCCCCGATTTTGTTGCTCTCAGTAATCTCAACCAAAGCACGAACTCTACACTTGTACTCAATATTGTTGTACCTCGCTCCATCATCAATCTCATATGTAGCATCAAAAGATGACATGTTGCAATTACCTACTACAACATATCGTAGATTAAATTGAACCTTCAAAACCCTACAGTAACCGGGAGTAGCTCCCCTACCTATTATCCAAACTAGAAGTAGTTCCTCGACCTACCTTCAAGCCTACAAAAACCCAAATCAGTTTCCCAACTCTGACCCCTAGCCCAAAAGCAGCTCCTTCAACCCAATTCTCGAAACCCAACCTAAACCAGCTACTTCAACCCTACTCAAAACAATAGTGTCGTGATCTACCTTCCAAAGTAGTTCCTTGAACGCGGCTCTCAGACAACCCAGCACCTGAAACCCAAAGAAGCTTCTTCAAACCCAGCTCTCGAAACCCAAAGAAGCTCCTTCAAAATTTTTAAATGGCAAAGGGGAAGGGGTGAAGGGCATATGTTTTTTAGAAAGTTAAAAGGAGTGAAACTGTTAAAATGGGTTAAAATTTAAAGAGGGGGATATAATTGTCATTTCAAGTGCCTCCTCATCACAGATTTGCTCCAGTTCTGGCAAAAGGGGGAAAATCGTATAATTTATCCAAACTAAGAGGAGTTTTTAATCAATTTGCAAAATATAGGGGGGAAATTGTCTATTTGTTTAAACTAGAGGGGGCTAGATGTAATTTATCCTTAATTCTAATAAACTATAATCTAAAATTAACTTACCAAACCTCAAATCCAGGAAATCTTCTTCCTCTTCTTCTCCTCTTTTTCTCCTCTCTTTCTCTCTTTCAAATGGATTAGCACAAGTGAAATCCACTCACAAAGCCTCCTTAGATATTTTAATCCAAACTTTCCAAAAATGGAAATTTCTCCCATAAGCATATTGCAACTTTTTCCCCTTTGGTCCTTGACTTTTTAAGTCTTCCCAAGTCACTCCCATACTTCTTCTTAAGTTCTAATAAGTCCACAATTAATTTTTTAATCCATAATAGCCATATTACTCACCATTAGGTAAATTCTTCCAATACCGACGAAAATCATACCTAAAACTGAGCACCTACAACTCTTCCATGATCCCTTCAGATAAATCCATAATTGTCAAAATTCAAAACAACAAAGTTGTAGTTCTAGATATTACAAATCCACTCGAATTAGAATCACCTAAATCAGAGATCGTATGAGGAAGTTATGGATTTTTGAAATGAAGGACGCAGCCCAGCAGACGTTGGGGTCCCTTCGAACAGATTTTCTATAACCCCCCCCCCCCCCCCCCCCCGCATACGCTGGGTGGGGCCAGCGTACACTAGGTCCTTGATCCAAATTTTACAAAACTCAAATCAGCAAAGTTTGTAGATCTATGTCTTACGGATCTACTCATCTTAGAATCGCTCAATTCAGAGTTCGTATGAGAAAGTTATGATTTTTCTACCAAATGTCGACGGTCTAAGCTAAACATTCCTAAACTAACTGCAACTCACACAAAACTCATTAACACAAAGCTCAAATCGCAAAACTCATTTCAAGAAAGTCATACATATAGGTGTTACGAATCCTCACGACTTGGAATCATCCAAATCGGAGTCCACACAAAAAAATATGCCTAATCCTCCAAAGGTCGATGAATTAAGCCAAACAGTTCTAAAACTGACCGAAATAAAATAACTAAAGGATCGGACCTAACGGTCACAATAAGGACAAAATTTGCGAGAATCATAACACTACATCCTAATTAAAAAAACCTCCTCACAATGGTCATCCCCCTCCCCTAAAAACATAAAAAAAATATAAGATGTAGCAAGAGGAACCTGAATCGTAGCCAATGTCTAACCACGTGTCAAAGAAGTAACCTGCAAAACTGAAGTGGACGAAGACTTTGCAACCCATACTTGCTTAGTGCGAGGCTTAGGATTTGGAGGAGCTTGTCATTCCTCTTCTATAATTTTATCACGAGTAATCATTTTTTTCGTGAGTATTAGCAATGCAAGTCACAATTGGGTATGATTTGTGACGGCTAAATTTAAAGTGTCCAACGACAACATAATGGTCACAGAACTTGGCGAGCTTCTCATAGCGAACATTAAGACCACCCGCAGCGGGTGGGGTGCACGCCCCGGGGACGCCACGCGTCAACCCCAGATTGGAGAGGTGCTGATGCTCGCGGCGCCCCGCGTGTCAGTCGGGGCGCACCTCGCCCCGACAAGGGCGTCCCCCCTCGGGCACGTGGCCCCTTCTAATTGGGTCACGTCGCCCGGGGTCATATATATATTTTTTTAATTTTTTTTTAATCGAAAAAAATTAAAAAAATTCGGAAAAATTAGGAAAAAAATTCTTAAAATTCCTTTTATTTTTTTGACTTTTTTTGTGCAATTAAATTTTTTTTATAGTTATTTGGTAATTTTATACAATTTTTTGAATCTAAATAACGGGACTTTTCGGATGAAAAAAATGTGTGTGTTCCAAATTTGATGTAAAAATTGTGTGGTCCAAATTTGATGTAAAATTCTATAAATTACTACTACCTTCTTCATAATTTTTCACACCAAAATTTCTTATCTTTCTTATCTTTCAACACAATCTACATATTTTTCATTATGGCCGAGTCAATGTTGGAGATGGTAGATGAGCATTTTCGAGATGGGAAGCTCCGTGAAGCCTACGATATGTCCATTATGACATGGCATATGGACCCATACAATGAGAGGTTCAAACACTACCATGCCGCATTCCGTATCTTACTTGTTGCCGAAGATTACGATAAGGTTCCAAACGCGTACAAGATCCTTGATCTCCCCAACTTCGCAAGCCCGGACACTTTTGCGCATGCTTTTTGTCATATTGGAAAGTTCGTCGCCCCCGAGAATATCAAATCAGCAATTACTGAGAAAGCGTACAAGTTAGTCGTGGACGCTTTCGAGCTCCTCTTAGATGATGATAAGAGAATGCGGTTGAACTTATACATTAGTTTGGGATTAATGTAAGAACTAAGCAATTTATGTTTTTTTTAAATGTAATGTAATATATTTTGATGTAATCAATTTCAGTTTTTAAATTTATGTAATTGTTTCCAAGTTCGCATGTAATATATTTCGAATTTTATAAAATTTCTATTTCGCAAAATGTGGCACTTCGAAATTAAATTTACCATTTTTAAAGTTACTCGAAAAAAAATTCGATTGTGATACAGTTAGCTGAATTTTAAAAAAGCTGAGCTGAGAAAAAAGCTGACGTGGCGTCCAGGGCGTGGCACTGTAGCAGGGGCACCACTGTGAGCTGAAAACCGAGAGCAGGGGCGCAGCTGACATGGCGCCCAGGGCGCGCACTGTAGCGGGGGCACCAATGCGGATGGTCTAACTTGCTTTCTTGTCTCTCCTACTTTAAGAATTTGTGTTTCAAAGGACAAGTTATATTTATCTCTGCCAAGCCTTGCACAGATGTACCATTAATTTGTTCAGGACAATTATTAAAGAAATTGTTACATCTTAAATCATGATTTTTAAGTTCAAGTTTATAGGGATGTAGTACTTGTGAAAATTGTCATGATCCCACCCATTTCAACATAGATTAAGTCAGTGCAGGTGTTCAAGAGTATCATTAAAAATATTCGATATGGACGTGGATCCTATTCTTATTAGGTTACCAAATAATAGTTTATTTCACGCAATGTTGAGGTTGTATTGAGTATTAAGTGTTAACAATTCGATTAAATAGATTTATGCTGCAAGGACTACATTTGTCTCAAAATTAATCGATATCGTCCAAATGCATTAGTCCATATTATTGTTTATGCAATCTCATATTTGTTTATTGGACCGATCCGAATTCTAAGTGATAAGATCTTTAAAGATGATACATTTTTTTGAATAAATATTAAATATTACTATTCAAATCAAAAGTTTGATAAATTTAGAAGAAAAAAACCCGATTTTGTCTACGGTTTTCACTATGCCCTATATTCTATCAAACTGTCCGTATGATAGAGAATGCATAAATTTTTTTTTTGGTGGGAAAAAATGCAAATAATTAAGACAAAATATATCCACGCGTTATCGCGAAAGATAGAGAAGAATTTTGCAAAAGTCCATTTTGTCCATTTTGACTTAGTATAATTAACAGTCAAAAATTATATTTTTATTAATATTCATTTTCTTTCTTCAAAATTTATTAGAAAGTTAGCGATTTAAATATTATCAATTGCTAAGGAGAATCTCGATCGCCCCGTTTTCTCAAGTTGTATCGATGGGTCTGACGGAAAAAGACATAGTTGTGGAAGGATAATTACATTATATGATAAAGCGCGTTCTTGACTCATAAATGCGGTCACCAGGCCCTAACTGGATTGGATTGGCCTTTGGGAATTATTGGATGATGATGCCAAATTGTGATGGTTAAATCATTTTTTATAGGTGGAATTTATTAATAAAATTGATATGTAAGCAGGGTCGAATTTCATAGTACAACGCAGATACTTTAACTACCTTAACAATAATCTTTATTGAGAGAAAAAAAATAGAAGTTGTTAAAATAATTGAATTCATTTTTTTTATAAATATGTTGAATTTAAATGTTACGAATATGAATTAAGAGATTCATATCTAAATAGAGTATATAAGTCGAGTTTATAAAAGAATAAAACAAAAATCCAATAATAAGTTTTATTAACAAATATTTAGATCCATATTATTTTAAGTTTCGGAGTCCTTAAATTCGATTGTTCGAAACAGAAATATTAATTATTAGGTAAAAAATATTCTGCTACCTTAAAATTTTTTATCCAATTCGAATATAAATAATCGTCAGAAAATCTGAATATAATTTTTTGGGTAGAATAATCTCGATATGATTGTATAAAAGAACAAATGAACAATGAGGCTTTTATTACCTAAACCAGAACGATGGGTCATTTAATTTAGCTTGCTAGGTCCACATCCGATGAATCGGTGCTGATTAGGATCACTCAATTTCTGGAAGCCTTCGCCCGTCTCGTTTTCGTAAAAGTGTCTTCCTCTAATTGGTTTTCCCCAATTTGAACTAACGAATAGTCCAACATATTTTCACTTCCGTACCCAATAGTTTAAAACTTTCAGTTCAGTATTAGCTGTTTACTGAGGTGGAGAATTCAAAAAAGTACTTTGTCCCACCAAAATCTAAACCAGGAACCTAGTATTTTTCTTTTTTAAGAATATTTTTTTAGATGTAAATTTTCATTCATCACACAATAACACCAAAGTTATTTACATTATCGATATCATAGATATCACACCTTAGGTACTAAATATTACAAAAATCAAGTGACAATTTTTACCATGTAATAACAGTACTTTAGTTGCTCATAATTTACCACCAAAGTTTTAGACCATATCATAGTGTCTGCGATATTCTAGCTTGATAAAAAAAATTCAAGTTTGAATCATAAAATGAATAAATATTAAATTTGATAAATTTGAAGTTTCGTCCGATTCAAACCCGGACAATTGAACAATGAATCGGACAATTGAATAAGTATTTAGGCATTATATATTTTTTATGAAAAATGCAACTCAACTTTAAGGTTAAAAGCATGGGAAGTACTTTTCTTCTAATATATTCTTCGACCAACAAACATATCATATGTACAAGATTGTACTCAAATTTTTTCTTTTTACACCAAAACAAAATTTTGGATCGTACTAATCGTGTGGGGTCCAGGTGACTCAAGAAGAATTAGAGATTCCGAATACCGAGTCGAAGATCCCCAACTCAGTGAAATCTTGATTCTTGGTAGGCAAGCAACTGAGTCACTCTCCCAAATTGCTATATATTCAGCTCTCACTCTAACCCCTCCTCCCAACTCACCTCACTACAACACCAAGCTCATTTCCCACTCTTACCTTTCTCTCTCCAAAATTAGCTCAATAAATAACCAAATACTTTACTTCTCTTCCCTCCTCTGTTTTCTCTCACAAACCCATTTCATATAAAAATGGAATCCCAAGGATCCAGGTCCACGGCGAAGGTGAAGGAGAAGATCATCACTATCCCACCGAGGAGGGGGTTGGTGAAGATCAGGATATTGAAGGGTCTGTTCAAGTTCGGATCGGGTGGCGGAAACAACAACAACAAGAAGAAGAAGAAGGGATCAAATTTTGGAAGCGAGAAGGGAGATTTTACTCCTAGCTCGGGGCTTTTAACCCCTGTCTCCTTCAGTGGCTACAACTCCGGTTCATGATATGACTCTCTATCTATCTATTATAAGCTATGGACCATTGTAAAATTTTCGGATAGGGTAATTGGGAAGACAGTTCGTTTATTCTTGATTTTGTTGGTTGTAAGGATGTGGGAATTTTGTAAGATAGAAATAACTGTTATTGTAATCCTAATCGTAGTGAATATCTATTTGTGATATAACCAGTACATGGAAAATAACTTGTTATAATACACCCAGGAGGTATATTCGAATTTTATTTGTTAATCTCTCTCCGGGTTAGAATATGACATGGATCTTGGCAAGAAATACTTGTAGCTTTGCTGATAAACGTTATTCTCTTAATTGTAATTTGTTCAATTTTAAATTTTGAACTCAAATTTTGTAAGAAAACTCAAAACTCTTTGTTCCTTTAATCAACTCTCACACTTGAATTTAAGGGGTTGTTTTATGTAAAAATGGGTGGGAGAAAATAAAGCAAGCAAACTGGTCAAAGTCACCGGGCCACCACCACCAATTAAAGTTGAACACAACAAGAAAACTTCTACCGTTGGATAAGAAAATATATAATAAGAGAAAATTATATAAAGGAAACTGAGGGAAAAGTTATAAAAAAAAATACAAATTATCTTTTTTTCAGGAAACATCGATCACTTGCATTAGAATACTAATAAACCAAGTCAAATTATAATCAGCAACCCAAAAAAAAAAACTACATCAGCATAAAGTAGCACGTTGAGCACCTGTCAAATTGCATCGCGGACTGCCACCTGGCCGCCACCACCAGACACAAGACCAGCATCCGAGTTGATTTTAACCCTCCCCTCTGTCCTTGATTATGCATAGAAGAGAGTAATAATATTTGAGAAAATAAAAAAAATAGAAAACTATGAAATCTCTAAATATTCTTACGCACCTTTAAGTTGCTATAACCCCTGGCTATTTAAGAGGGTACGTCTCCGATTGATAATGTTATCTATCTGTAATCAATCAGTTTATGTGGATGCATCATTGCAAAATTGATTCAAATTTACGTGAATGTAACTCAAATTCAGACTCCCAGTCATATTATTATTTTATATCTCAAAATTCAAAGATGCACATAAAAGTGAAATTAAAAAAAAAAAAGAGTTTGGTTTAAATCATCTAGTTATCAAATATTCATTTAATCGACTAGTATCACAAAATCAAATTTTCATATATAGATACTCCATCTCACAAAGTTAACCGTCGCGACCAAGTAACTTCCAGAAGGACCAGAACCACTATACAAGTACATAACACCTCCCTCAAAAAAGTACATAACACCTCCTCCTCATCCCGCCCTATCCACGTCACTCCACAAAACTCTCATTAATTGTAAGAAGATCGAAGGAAAATCCCAAAATTACCCCCACTACACCTCTCCTCTGTTTTTCTTCCCCTGTTTTCTGACAACCAGCCAGTTCATACGAAAATGAACTTCCAAGGCAAAGGCTCGGTCTGTATAGTATAGATATGTGTTAAGAGAATTGTTTCTTAACGAGAATACAATTACATAAAAAAAAATTTAGGTGGGAAAAATCACCAACAAAGGAAAATTTAAGGATGTGAGTCACAACTTTACAAAGTACAAATATTTTAAGTTTTTTTTTTTCAAACTTCACAACTCTGCTATACGTATAACATGATATGTATATAAATATAGGAAGAGAAACACTAGATCCGATTTTAAAAATTAAATAACATAATTCGAGTGAAATACCCAACAATGTGTGTGGCCGATCAATCAGTTTAATAATATGGAAACCGAAGGGAAAAAAACTGCAATAGCTTCGATGTGAACCGTTCTTCGATTTTTGTCCCTTTTTCCTCCATTCTGTACGTTTCATTGGTTAATAGAAGATTTGAGTTTTGTAAGATAGAGATACGGGTACTCCTAATATTGGAAAATTTATCATCCAATATAGCCCGTTCTAAAGAGTTCTATTAAAAAAAATTCAATAAATTTTACTAATACATAATTTTAGCGAGATATGTTATTAAATACGGGTTCCAATCTGTTATATTTACTACTACCAATCACTCGTCTCGTGAATTCAAGACAAGGTCACCCATTTTAATTATTGATTTTCAACGAGATCCTACACAAAACTTAATTTAGAAACATTAAATTCGAAAAGAACAAACACATATGCCTTGTACTATTGCTGACTATTATTTTTATAACTTCCACTGCTTATTAGTTACGTAGTTTCTAAATTTCAGTTTAGTAAATAAATTGATTTTCATCTCGAATTGGGGCTCCAGGAACCCGTATTCTTAGTTCAGAAGAAAAGTGTATACATACAAAATGTCCCAGTTCTGTTTTTGCTAAATTTTCTTCATATGGGATCGAATTCTTATTACCAAGTAATTGCTTCAGGAATAGGTAAATCAAGTAAATTAGTAATGAAAAGGAACCGGAAACCACCTCCAGCAATACCTTTCCCTAATTCTACTGATTTTTGTGAAGAATATGTCTAAAAGATGAAAGCGATGAGGTCCTACTCATGATTAATAAATCAAGTTAATGGCTTGACTATTTTCCTTTGATTTGTTAAACTGTCCAAACACCCGGTGTCAACACCAAGAACAAAAACTAAACAAACAGGTTGGACAATTTCTTATTATGAGAAAAAATTTATAAGAATTTTTTTTGTAAAAGGTATAAATTTATAGGAAGTATTTCACTAGAAGATACAAGTTCCCTCCATCTTCTATTGAGTGGATGTACCGATGCGTTTCTATTTTATTTAAACGCAAAGGTTTTTAAAAGAAATATTCTAAAAAGGTAGTTGCGTTAAAATTCGGCTGACATGAGAGTAAATAATATATCAATTTGTAGTTTTTAAAAGTTCAAAATTAGTATTTAAATATATTGAATAGTTTTTTTTTGGGAAATTTGTGAGTCTCAAGCATTATCATATATATATAGTTAAAGATAATTTTTTAATATTTTTTACATTTGCAAAAATTAATTCAGTAACTCCTTAAATAAATGTAATATTTTTACTACATTAACCAAATTAGAGCCAAATGTTAAATCTTACCTTTATATATACCTTCCATCCCCTCCCTGGCTCCACCATCCTACTACACTCCACCAAACTTATAAGTACTTCTCTCTCTCTCTCTCTCTCTCTCTCTCTCTCTCTCTCTCTCTCTCT
>SOPF01028393.1:683873-703568 GCA_012979155.1 Hypericum perforatum | reverse complement strand
TCTCTCTCTCTCTCTCTCTCTCTCTCTCTCTCTCTCTCTCTCTCTCTCTCCCTGCCCCTGTTTTCTCTCACAACCCGTTTTCTTGAAAGAAAAAGAATGGATTTCCAAGGCTCCAAGCCCGGGAGGAAGAAGGAGTTCACCAATCTCCCACCCAGGAGAGGCTCAGTGAAGGCCAGGATCTTCAAGGATCTTCTCAACTCTATCGGTGGAGGAAAGAAGGACGAAGAAAATGGAAGTGGAGGAGATATGGGTAGTGGTACTTCTACTCCTAACTCAGGGATGATAACCCCAGGCTTCTCCAAAGGGTAGCCAATTCTCCAACTTAGACTAGCAAGCTTAAAAAATATTATAGTCTAAAATAAAATTTGACAAGTATTTGATTAGTACTAGTTAGTTTCAACCAAAAAAACATACTAAATAATGTGTATGTGGCTATTATGACTACTAATTATGGACTAATTGTTACTTCGTGGTTGAAAAAAAGTGGTAATACTTGTCTATTAACAATCTACCAATTTTTGTGCAAAATTTTTTAATTTTTGTGCGTAATTCAAAATAATATTTTTAAATAAAAACCCTAATTGGTGTCAGAATAAGTGATCCAAATTGCTTCCCTTGTGCAATTCTAAAAAAAAAAAGTTGCTTCCCCTTTGCAATTATTAGTGATGGATCACTGGAAATCAAAAAGTTCATTTTGGTGCTTTGTAGCATCCAAAATTTTCATTTAGCTCTTCAGGAAAAACTCTTATGTGTTGTATTATAGATCAGGGACTTAAGGGGGTCTAAATGTGGTCGTAGTGTGATGACTCGAGGACAACAGATTTTGATGAGGCCGAAAATTATGAACCTTGGATATATTTGTAAATATCAATATATCAAGATAATTAAAATTTACTTACCAAACAAATAATGACCAGGGAACTAATAATGCTAGATAAGAAATTGACTCCAGCGGCTGGTGGCTGGTGGTCGGGCCAAAAAGAATAATTGTTATCTCTTTTAGAAAAATAGTCAACTGGTTTGCTTCTGCAAATTAGGCCTGGTTACCAGTGACTATGACCTATGGCCTGTTTATTTGTTAGGGCCCAACTCGTAAACACGCTACCTGAACTCGGACCCTCAAATCGCTCATGCGCGTGCTTGGATCAGCGGAAGCCCACGTCCGTACGAAAAATTGTCCACTTTTCGATAATAACAACTTCGAAGATTTCATAATCAAATGGTGTCGAGTCTTACAAAATTGAATCTTCTTTCTATAATCTATACTTCATTAGTAAAAATTTGAATTTGAGACATTATTCTAAGTGTCGTGCATCTACTTATCACTTTTATGACTCATATAAGCGTTTTAACCTTTTTTTAATTCTTCGTCAAAGTCAACTACTAATATGTTGATAATAACCAAGTTTGATTAGTCAGTTTTGAGCCGCATTAGATCACGAAGGAGTGCAATATCTACTCTATAATTTATCGCATCCCTAAAAGAAGACGTTTTCAATAGATTGCTGCAAATTTTAGAAAATCTAAATAGAACAAATATGTGTCACATTTTATGCTTTGAATTGTAATGCTTTTAAAACCTACGTCATCCTGAATTGACCATACTACTGGTGGATCAATATTGAATTGAATGAGGATACAATCATACAAGTGTTAATACACTAATTCTTATCAAAATTCCAACTTGAAATTGTACAAACAAACAAATTGAATTGAATGACTTTTCGATTCAACTCACGAGAAGGACCCGGGAAGGTCAATAATTTGACCCCTAACCCTCGTTCACACCTTTAGTTTTGAGACGAATATTCAAAATTCGAAAGACACGCATCAAAGTCATCATGAAAAAAAAAGTCGAAGGTGGCTGGTGGAGGGCCCTCACAATTACTTACTTCGCAGTATTCCAATCCAAAAGTATTCGGTCTAAGGAGACAAGACGCTCTCCCAAGCACACAAACATAGCTCTTTAGCTACTTTTGTTTCCATCAACAACCACACAACAAACTTAGTAGAAGCTAAGATAGTAATGGAGGAGGGAGGGAGCAATTTGGTGACAAGAGAGGTCCCGAGCCACAGAGGAAGATATGTTCAGTATAATCTGCTCGGCAACATCTTTCACGTCTCCTCCAAGTACGTCCCTCCCATCCAACCCGTCGGCCGCGGCGCCTATGGCATCGTCTGGTATGCTGCTGTTCTGTCTCGATCATGCTTGACTCTCTTGAAATGCGATGTGTACCGTATTTTACGAGTTTATATGTTGTAGCTGTGCTAGAAATGGGGAGACAAACGAAGAGGTCGCGATTAAAAAGATTGGTAACGCGTTTGACAACAGGATCGATGCGAAGCGGACGCTCAGGGAGATCAAGCTTCTCTGCCACATGGATCATGAGAATGTACGGATCACACTTCTTCTTGTTTGATTCGATTTGGTTGGATATGGAGATTATCAACATGGTCTCATAGCGGGTTGATCTCGTGACCCCTATTTCTCGTACGTTGGCTAACTCAAAGCCCGTGCGATCTTTGACCTGATGAGTCTCGTTCGAGGGGGGCGTGTTGAAAATCCTACGTAGCTAGTTGTGAGTGTGTGGGCAAGTTTATAAGCGTGTAAAATCCGCCACATAAAGTTTAACATTTCAGTTCCGTATTTGTTGTAAGAATTGGAAGAACTGAGACTGTGTTATTCTGCAGATTGTGAAGATTAAGGACATAATACCGCCACCTACGAGGGAACACTTCAATGATGTGTACATTGCTTATGAACTGATGGATACTGATCTCCACCAGATAATTCAGTCTGGCCAGGCCTTGACTGATGATCACTGTCAGGTAGATCTTATTATCGGTCGGTTGTTAGAATTTTCTTATCCAACTTAACAAGAAAATAGTCTGAAGTTGAGTTGTTATGACTTGGGCAGTATTTTCTGTACCAATTGCTGAGGGGACTGAAGTACATACACTCTGCAAATGTCCTGCACCGGGATCTGAAACCGAGCAACTTGCTTCTCAATTCGAACTGTGATCTCAAGATTTGCGACTTCGGGTTGGCCAGGACCACATCAGAGACGGATTTCATGACCGAGTATGTTGTGACAAGGTGGTACCGAGCCCCGGAGTTGCTTCTCAATTGCTCAGAGTACACCTCCGCTATTGATATATGGTCTGTCGGTTGCATCTTCATGGAAATCCTGAGAAGGGACCCCCTCTTTCCGGGGAAAGACTATGTTCAGCAATTAGTCCTTATAACCCAGGTAGAAACTGAGGCAATATCATATATAGCAAGTATAAATATCATGCACATGATATTTTCTGTCTGGAAGACTTGTGGTATAACAGCAAGATCTCGGGATGTGTGTGAGAGAGGACAAAACATGTTAGAAAATACTCGTGTTGATCTGTGAAATCAGTTAGTTGGATCACCCGGCATTGCACATACTTGTGATTGTGCTGAAATTTTCTGCAGTTGCTAGGTACACCAGATGATTCGGACCTCGGATTCCTGAGGAGCGAGAACGCGAGGAAGTACGTGAAGCAGCTGCCCCACTTCCCCAAGCAACCATTCACCAACATTTTCCCAGAAGTATCCCCACTGGCACTTGATCTTGCAGAGAAAATGCTGCAATTTGATCCTTCCAAACGAATAACAGGTAAACCTTAACTAAATCTTTCATTAATCTGCTCATTTTAATTTCCCCTGACATGGAAGTACTTGGTTGTTATGAAGTTGAAGAAGCACTGAACCACCCTTACCTGATCAGTCTCCATGAGATCAATGAAGAGCCGACCTGCTCGTCGCCTTTCGTGTTCGATTTCGAGCAGATTTCGTTGACCGAGGAGGACATTAAGGAGCTCATATGGGAGGAAGCTCTTGGTTTTAACCCGGATGTCATGCTCGAGTGATGAGCAGAGTTGTGCTGTCTGCTTGTGTTCTGGTCTTGAAGGTTTGGCCATTTGAAGTCATGATGTAAGAAATGTTTTGGTTCTGCTTTGTACTTAGATTAAATCACTTAGATTAGCTTGGTCGAATAGAAATTGGCTCATTTGGGATGTGCCAATTAAGTTTGTAGCCCTTTGTCCGTAGGGCTGAACTTCTCAGCTTCAAAATGGTTTTTGGCTGTGGTTTGTAAAAAAAAGTATTTAAAAGATACAGTTTTGATTTATATATGTCATGAATTAACTCATTTGATATCATATTTATATTTTTTTTATCCAATTTATATATTTTTTAAAATCTTTTTACAATTATAATAGTACAAAACTGATATGAGATTATCAAGGACTCAAATTGTGATTCTCTTTTAATTCATAATATTCATAATTGGTAAATATGTTTTACAAACTATCTCATATTTGATTGGTCACCAGTCGATCAATCTAAATCCAAATTATTCTCAAGTTTCTGCTCTATGTCCTTATTTGTGGTAGACTCCTTGGATTACTTAAATTTGGTTTAGGATTCCTATGTTTATCGAAATATTGATTTGGGATTTCTCACTAATGTTATCAATCTTATATTTGTTTATTTTACATTAAGATGACCAAAATACCCTTAAACAAAAATAGAGAAATCTCCAGCAATCATCGTCTTCTTCTTCGGACTTCGACTTCACCATCTCCCTCTCCTGCGAACCAATTCTCTCACCGGTGTCGGCTCCTATGGTTTCTTTCTTGCCATTGGGTACCTCCCTCGTCGACGAACTCACTCTCTTCATCGACAACTATCTGGCGTCAGTCACTCCTCCGGTTTCCTTGCTCTTCTTCAACATGGAGGAGAATTTAGGAAGCGAGAAGTGCTTTGTTGTCGATATGTGCTTTTTTGAAACGGCGGGGCTGCTAAAGAAGTTGACGGAGCTAGGGTAGCTAGAGGAGGGGCATGAGTATTGATCCGAGGAGGAGGATAAAGTGGTGGCATTGCGGGAGGTGATTGCGATTGAAAAGGATGACGTAGACGAGAAGACAAGGAGGAGGGAGCGGACCATGTAGATGTGTGGGGTGAGGTGAAGTGAGAGGAGTTGCCCCTTGTAAAAGAGCTTGTCGGCTAGGACAAAACTGCCGAGCCAGAGTCAGTGAGGAAATTGGTCTGTAAAGAGAGAGAGATAGTGAACTCGAAGTCCGATGAAGAGATGATGATAGCTGCAGGTTTTTTATATATTTTTTAAGAGTATTTTGATCATTTTTATGTAAAATGATTTTTTTTGATGAGATCAGCCAAAAACTCCAAACCAATATTTCGATAAAAAAACTGAATCTTAGTTGAAATTTTGATAATCCAGATACCCTATAATTTACTATTAAATTTATCTTTACCAAATTAAACTCAAAACCGCTAAGAAAATTGAAATGGACTATTCAGCGGTCGCTTAATAGAGAGAACATGTGATTGCTGTTGCTAAGCTCGAAAGGACAGATGACCGGTAGCCTAAGAATGACGAAGAAAGACCTTCTCATAAAGCTTTAGACTAGATTCCTCCATCGGCTGGACTAGTAGTGAAGTGGTACTCCCAAATAATTTCTTACCGGGACAATTAGAATCTTCCATTTCGTTCGCCAATAATCCTCGTCGAAGAAGAAGAAGAAGAAGAAGAAGAAGAAGAATAAGAGAAGGAAGCTTACAAAAATGAAGCTCCTAGCTCTGGCCAAGTCCGTGACAGAGAGAAACCGAAGCAGCGGGAACCGAATCATCTCCCGCTCTTTCTCGGACTTCGTCTCTCGTCCCCAACGGTACCGTTTCGCTCCTCCAACCGTCTCTTTTCCCTTTTTTTTTTGTTCTTTAAACTGTGCTGATTTAGTTTTTTACTTGTTAAAAAAAAACGGAGGAAACCGAAAGGCCTTCGTTCGGGATCGCGTTCGACATAGACGGAGTCCTTCTCCGCGGGGAGAAGCCCGTCGGAGGTTCTCCACGCGCTCTCCGTTGTCTCTACAACCCATCCGGTCCTCTTCCCTTTACTTAATTTCCGTACATTGCTGTATCGGATCAATATCTTGTTGTTTAACTGACGAATTTTGTCGCGATTTTGCCTATTTTTAGGTACATTGGCGATCCCGTACATCTTCTTGACGAATGGTAAGCGTGAGTTTGGCATTTTTTAAACATGCTCCCTCAAACAATATCCGATTATTAGGTTTGAGTGAATTCAATTTGTGTCTCCTTCCTTTGTGAAGTGGAAGGTGCTTCGTGTCTGTTGGTCGGTTTACTGTGGTAACTTTTTAACGCGGGATCTGTGATTTTAATTTTGGTAGGAGGCGGGTTTCGCGAATCCGAAAGGGCAACGGAGCTGAGTAGGCTTCTTGGTGTAAACATATTGCCTTTACAGGTTGTTCTGCCTTAAAAAAAACGTCATACTAGTAAAATCCGTTATTGTTATTACGAGATGGTTACTAATAAGACATTAACTACTTGAACTAACCTAACGCAGGTTGTTCAAGGCCATACACCCTTTAAGCAACTAGTGAGCAGGTGCGCTTCTGTTTTGTTTCGACTGTTACTTGTGTAGGCAATTATGAGATTGGATTGATATGTGTGAATGCAGATATGAGAACGAGCTTATTATTGCCGTGGGTAAAGGAAAACCTGCTGATGTGATGTCCGAGTATGGGTTCAGGTCAGCATTTCACATGTCTAATTGGTTGTAGAAACTCCTTGCACTCGGAATGCTCTATTCTTTAAAACATTAGCCGCATGCTTTATGTGGTGCAGAAATGTCCTTTCGATAGATGAGTATTCATCTTACTTTGATGGAATTGATCCTCTTGCTCACTTGAAGACATGGACAAAAAAGGAGGTCGCTAAAGAAAGTATATGTCCAGAAAAGGCAGCTAAAAGAGACACAGTTCATTCGCAGAGAGTGCAGGCGGCTTTTGTTGTTAGTGATTCTGTGGACTGGAGTAGAGACATTCAGGTTCGTTTTAAGCTACCAGCATTTGTGAAACGCTTTTGACTTGATTTAAGCTTAGGTTGTGAACTTGGGCCCCATAATTTCATTTGGTTCACTTAGTAATAAATTACTCAGTGAAGTCAGATTTGATGGAAGCATGATTGGGTGCTCGTCCTAGTATATTAGATAGCAATCTACTGGTGGTGCTCTATTTTCTAAAACCATATCAAGATAGATTAGACAGGGGTGTACATATAGTCTACTGATTTATAAATTTGATGAGTGTTCATTTTCATAATAAGTAAGCAGATCCTTGTTCTGTCAAGTTGACCAGTCTATTATACCACCATAGGTTCACTGACTTACAAATCACTAGGTGATGTCAGATTTGATGGAAGCATAATTGGGTGCTCATTCTCGGTGCTAGGTTTTGTGCGACGTCTTAAGAACTGGAGGTCTTCCTGGGAGGGAAATTGGAAGCCAACCTCAACTCTATTTTGCAAATGATGATCTTGCATACCAGGTCCAAAAGATTCGTCTTGCTTCCTTTACTTGACTCTTCTCCTGTTTTTAGTCTAGTTCTTAAGTTTTTATGCGTACTGATTGTTTGCCACTAGAGGTAGGCTACTTTCCCGTCTGAACGACTTGGCATGGGAGCTTTCAGAATTGCTCTGGAATCCGTATTCAACAGGTGAGACCAGACCCTATCCGTAGTTTTCTAGTATGCACTGCATACGAGAATTTCAAATATGATGGCTCTTATACTGTCTAATTGTTACTTGGTATATAGATACTAGCGTACTTAAGTACTCTTACATGTACGGATCATAAATTTATAATACCCTCAGTTCATATTCACTGGTTTAGGTGTTACTTCTGTCGGAAATGCTATTTTTCTTAGATCTTTATTATAGCAACTTTATCAGGAGGTTTTCAGATTCATTTTAGCATTAACAATTCACTGCCTGTTCTTTAAATGTGAAGCATCCACCCAAAGCCACTGCAGTACACCTCCTTTGGCAAGCCGAATCCCTCCGTGTTCAAAAACGCGGAGACTGTTCTGCAGCAGCTTGTTTCAGATAATAATCTGACGGCTGATTACGTAGATTCTGGAGTTCATCATTTCAAGACTCTCTATATGATAGGAGATAATCCTTCGGTTGACATCAGAGGCGCCCGACAGGTTTGTCATGATTGCTGTTACTTTGATCTACTGCATAACTTTATTTGCTTGAAGGGCGAGTCCATGGCTTTATTCACCAACTAGTCGTTGTTGCGTATAGGCTGGTCAACCCTGGTTTTCTATTTTGACGAGGACTGGAGTCTTCAAAGGAGCAGGAAATCATCCTGATTTCCCAGCTGATATGGTAAAGTTTGACGAACTCAGGCTGTGTAGATTTTCATTTTAACTGTTGCAATCACGATGCTTTCCGAACATCTCATTCTGATCCGTCTCAATAAAAATGGGGACGATCGGCGAACTGACTTGCTCTCACGTGGTAAATCATCCATTCTGCGGGTTACCCAACTCCTTTCAAACACATGGGAAGAGGGAGTTGTGAGTCGACATGCGAGTGATCGTATCTATAAGCGACCCTGCAAGACACACGAGCATGTTCTGAAACATTTTTTTTTGCTGCTGTTGTAGGTTGTTGACACCATTGAAGATGGTATCGAGTATATTTTGAGAAGGGAGTCCGTCTGAGCCAAGGCAATGTACAAGATCTGGGCTATATGGAGACTTTATGCAAACTCCCATGGACCAAATTTTGAGCACTTCTTCCTATTTGAGGATCAAATAAAGTCCTCGTGATCTGATTTCGAAGTTCATTTTAAGCTAATTCATTTAGGTACTTTAAAGTTTAATATAGGGCCATTCTATAACATTGGTCTTGTATTTCTTGAATTCATTATATTTCATGGCCATTTCTGCTTCAAACTACCTTATTATTGGATCTTTTATGATTTTTTCAGTTATTGAACTTTTATCTGTATTTAATCGATAAAAATTTAAATTCTAAGTATTTGCAACTTGGTTTCATTTCATGGTTTACATTTGGATTAAAAAGTTATAAATCTGGCAGTTTGGAATTTAACTTTAATGTAATCAGACAGTTGGATTTGAATAACTCGATTTGACTTGTCGTTACTCATGTGTATAAACACATTCATATCTAAGTCATTTCTCAAAATAAATCGAGCTCCAGGGTCCATCTGAGTTGATTCTACATAAAGGAAAAATATAATATTGTGACTAGTTGCAGTTAATTTTACTATCGCCAAATTTTAGATTCCAATTTTGGCTCTTACAATTGAAGAATTTGAAGAACCCAAGTGAGAACCACTACAAAGTATAGGACCTAAAATATATTTCGCCGCAAACGCACTCTCGAACGACGCCGCTTGACTCCCCAGAAGAAAACCTTTTACTCTCCTCTCCACAACCCACGTGTACCGATCCGGATCCGGGTAAGGACCGCCTACCCCAAGATTCGGGCTCTCCCCTCCCAGCTATAGATTTTTTCCACGTCATCACCCCATCGATGGCCATAATTTCCTCCACGTGTCCAGGCCCCACCTCCCAGCTCAGAAGCTCACAGCCCCTCTGGACCATCATTTGTTACACGTCATAGGGCACCGAATAATATCTTCTTTCTCGCTCTAAAACCCCTACTTTCTCTCTCTAAAAACTCAACCCTTCACTTTCTTCCTTTTTTTTTAAAGGATTAAACCATTTTTCAAAATTGTCTAGGTAAAAATCTCTTTCCTATCTCTCGCTCCGGGGAGAAAAAGGAGCCACACGAAACGACCTCGTCTCGATCTAGAAACAGGGAGAGAAATTAGGAAAATAATTATAATTCCGCCGGCTTTGAAGTTCGTGTTTTTCTTTTTAGTTCTTCCGGTTTATTATTTCTTTACTGTGCTTTTCGTTGCGTTTGGTGGAATTTATTTATTTATTTATTTAATCGATGATTTTGTTTCAAGTTTTCTATGGATTCTCAGAGCAAGTCAAAGCTAGGTGGAGGATAAATGTTTCTTCGGCTATAAAGTGAACTTCCGAAGGTTAGTTTCAGCTACTTAATTTAAGCTTAATTATTTATTTTTATATATTTTAAAATATATATGTAATTTATTGTGTTGTTTTGGAAATATCTTCGAGATCTCCTCGTAGAGGATAAGAATCCATTGTTCTATTTGATTTTGAGTGGACAGTTACTTTTTTTCTTCTTCTCATTAATCGGAGAAATTAGTTCCTCTTTTTTTGCCTATCGAGTTAGTTCAGTTGAGCTGTGTCGCTGCTGCTTCTCTAGTTCTATAGATAGGATTCAGCGACGAAGCTTTTAGGGATCTGTTCGTGTAATTCGTTTAAGCTCGATTTGGCTACGGAATTGAATTGAATTTGTCTGTTATCTGGTTTAATTTGGTTTGTATAGTTCCGGATGCTAAAATGGGATCTAACTTGGTCGGACAACTTGGTTTGGCTGGGGAAAGCCTTTCTCTTGTCTAACAATCGTTGTAAATTGCTTCTCGAGTCCCTATTTGAACTTGCATGTTGGAGGCTATTCTATAACGGAATGACAACTTTAGTTTTCTGAACAAATATCTTTCACGAATGGGCAAAAGGTGTCCAGTATAACTAACTTCATGTTTTGTGGGCAGAGAGAAGGCAATGATGAGTGTAGAGCAGATTTTAGGCCCATCTGAGGAAGGTGATGCAAGAGTTGGAAATGCAGCTGAAAATGGCAACAATGGGTCTGGAGGATTGATTCAGGTCCATGAGGGTTTACCTATACCACCGCAACAACCTCAAAGCTCGTTGGTACGATGGGAGAGGTTTCTTCCAATAAGGTCCTTGAAAGTTCTCTTGGTAGAAAATGATGACTGTACACGCCAAGTTGTGAGTGCTCTACTTCGAAACTGCAGTTATGAAGGTCAGATTCCAATGAGTTTTTAGCATTTACCTGTTTTCTAGTGGATTTTGAAGTCCCAAAAATGTTATTTTTTGTCCCCGTATGTTTCTTACTTGGAAATTTTAATTCCTACTCTTGGGTTTGACTGCTTAGAGCTCTTCCTTTTCAATTTAGACTGTATCTCTGTTTGTGGATGATGAGCTAATGAGCTAATCATCTGAAGAGCTGAAATGAATACTTCTAATGCTGATTAAAATTACCAAAGATTCATTGTTTTTGTGGGGGATGCGTGTCAACCAATTTTTTCTCCTGGTACATTTTGTAAATGGACCCTTAGTTCTCTTGGCCTTGCAGGGTGTTGCAAAGCTGTATGGAGTTATGCAAGACCATCTTGATCTGCTTAAATTTGATTACTATGGTTCTGCGCTCGTTTCTTTCTGAAGAGGCAGTGGCCTTTTTCTGCAGTAATTATATTTTTAGCACACACTCAAATGCTACATTTTTTTCCTGTTAGTATCTGGAAACAAATTATAGTTCTTCCCTACAGCTTCAATTTAATCATGCAGTTACTACTGCTGCCAATGGTCTTCAAGCATGGAAAATCCTGGAGAATATGGACAATCATATTGACCTTGTCCTAACAGAGGTAGCCATGCCAGTTGTATCAGGAATTGGGCTTTTGTCCAAGATTGCAACTCACAAATCTTTGAGGAATGTACCTGTGATTAGTAAGTTTCTGAAGTAGATCTTCTTAACCTCAACTAAAGTCTCCAGTTCGCATTGAAACTGTCATTTTGTGGACTTGATTCCAATACCTGATTGAATGTGATTGCAGTGATGTCATCCCATGATTCTATGGGTATAGTCTTTAAATGTCTTTCGAAAGGTGCGGTTGACTTTTTAGTGAAACCCATTCGGAAGAATGAGCTTAAGAATCTATGGCAGCATGTTTGGAGGAGATGCCACAGTGTGAGTTCCTTTGTTTTTATTCTGCCGAGATAAATCATGCTACAACAATGATTAAAAAAAAAAAAAGAGAAAGATCAATAATGCTATGCAGGAATTTTTTTCTCATCAGAATCTATGGCAGCACCTTTTGAAAATTTGCTTATAGCCTAGTTGGCACCTGATAGTTTGCAACTTCTCTTACCTAATAGAAATCTAGCAGACTGGGGCAATAGGACTGCATAATTTTTGTAAAGATCTGTTTCCTGATTTTCTGCTTATCCTTTCTCAGTCAAGTGGAAGTGGGAGTGAAAGTGGGACGCAACCCAAAAGGTCTACCAAGTCAACAGGTGCTGACAAATCAGGGAACAATTCTGACAGCAGCAACGAGTTATATGACAATGGAAGTAATGGCTTGAGCGTTTGTGATGGAAGTGACAATGGTAGTGGTACCCAGGTATGTTGCATATGAATCTCATGGAGACGGCCTTGTGTCATTGGCTTGTTCCTCCAACTGAACTTTACTGTATAAACTATCAAGATTCTGAGACTTGCTATCATTTGAAATCATAACCTGGGCCCGGGAATTTGTCTTGGTCTTAGGATTTAATGTCACACAATACGTTCTATAGGAACCTTTTCTTTTTCTGGACTTCTTGTCATGCTTTCCTCGGTAATGATGTAACAAGAAGTTTGAGTGATTAATATTGTCCAGCTCTGCTGCAGTAATCTCTACCAAATGCACATTGTCTGATGTTATTCATAATTTGGGGCATCTTTCTTTGATCTATTCATATTTCGATTCATTAGACAAAAAGATCTTGTCTGACTGAAAATGCTTTCCGACTATCTTGTGAGAAGTGGGCCCATACCCAGTAATATTGTACATCTTTATGTCTCTCAATAGGAGATTACACTTTATCAATCTTTAGTGGGAGCAAACAAATAAGAATCCAGAGTGGGGGAATTATCTAACCTGGTCACCTGCTTTCCATGCAGAGTTCATGGACCAAGAGGGCAGCTATTGACAGCCCTCGACAGTTTTCGCACTCGTATCAATTGGCTGATGCTCCAGATAGTACCTGTGCTCAGGTGATCCATACCAAGCCTGAAACATCTGTCGATAAGCGGGTGCGTGCTGTGGATACAAATCAGCAGTTAACAAACGAGGAGAAACATGGTATGGTTTCTTTTGTCTGACCTAGTTTATGTCTTGTGTCTTTTATCAGTTACTTTTTTTTATCGAATGCAATGATTACAAAAGGTTAATGCTTTGTTAATACCGTGTACAAGATGATGCTGCCTTGGGTAAGAACCCTGATGTTGGGAAATTGGGAAATCCAGATGAGCAGTGTGATTGTCGGCATGAGAGTTTGTCTTGTGACCCTTCCGGTACAAGGAAAAACATATTGTCTGATAAAGCAAATAACCCAGTTGAGAATAGACATCATGAGCATACCAGTGACAATATAGTCACCACTGGGAAAGATCAAGGGCCAAAACCATGCAGTAGAAACACTAATTGCATCAACCTACAGATCAAAAAGTTGAATGTTTCAAATGGCCAAGCCACTCCTCTTGCTAAAGACAAGCCTTGCTGTGACTCTGGAGATTCGCCTTCGCTTGAGTTAAGCTTGAAAAGTATGAGAGGTTTTGATGATGGTTGCAGTGCTGTCAATGATGAGCGTAATGTGCTAAGGCACTCGGATTTATCAGCATTCTCAAAGTAAGAGACGTGAATTACAATAATTTTTTATCCTTTAAAAAACAGTCCATTGGGATTAAGCTGATCCTTATTTTTTTCAATCACCTTGCAGGTACAAAACTACCTCTTCAGCCAATCAGGTATTGTCTGACATACTTTATTGTTCGTAACTTCTACTGTAAGAGTAATGCAGTATCTCTATTTCCTTCTGTTGCTAATGGTTTCTAAGTAATAGTTAATGAACATCAGCTGTTTCTTGTAATATGTGAAGCTTTTGCTTGTTGGTTTCAATAAAATTAAAAAGGATATCCCTGGTGCACAATAAAAATATTGTTTGGTTGACTGTAGCACGTCATTCTTCTCTGGCTTTTCAGCCAGGTCCATGTATTTTAGAAATATTGGTTAATTTGTTCAAGTATTTCAAATATTTTTGTTACTGATATAATGTTCTTGATGTTTGCCAGGGTCCAACAGGAAATGTTGGAAGCTGTTCACCTCTTGAAAATAGTTCAGTTGCTATGAAGACGGAAACAGGGAATAATATCGTGTTTCCTTTAAGCGGCACCCTTTTGAATCAACAATCGAATGGCAGTAGTAACAATGACATAGCTTCCACTGCCAAGAATATTACCCCAAAGCCCGAGGCTGTTAACGACAAGGCAGAATCGTCATCTGCTTTTCAATCGTTAAACTCTTCTGCCTTGCAGCCTGCTCTGAATGGCCGAGTTTCTTCCCCCAAGCAAGTGGTACCTGCAAAGACTGAGGATGTAGGGGTCAACACTCCACCGAAAGCTCCATGTAGAGGTCCTACCCAGAAGGTTCAAGTGCAGCATCATCATCACCATCACCACCACCATTATCATCACCATCACCACAACAAACAGCAAAACGAAGCAGAGCTGGAAGATGATCATGTCCCCCTAAAGGACGTGGCGGCAGCTTCTGGACAATGTGGTTCTTCAAATATCATTGAAGGGCTAACCGAAGGCACTGCTGGAAACTATAGCATGAATGGTAGTGGTTCAAGGAGCAATCACGGAAGCAATGAGCCAAATGGAAGCAGCATCGGGTTAAACACTGCACTGACAAACACAGAAAGTGATAACAAGGCTTGTGCAGATGCTGGAGCTGGTGGGACTGGTCTGAAGCTGAGTGGAAATGCAGCAGAGGAAGATCGTGCAGCTCAAAGAGAGGCTGCCTTATCCAAGTTCCGCCAGAAGAGGAAAGAACGATGTTTTGAAAAAAAGGTTAGCTTTCCATTCTTCGTAGAATCTTATATTCTAATTGTAGGAAAAGGGTTTCATATTTTTGGTTTAAGGGCTGCTCACACTTTCAAAACACCAAAGGCTTTCGATGCCTCCTATAACAGAACTACGGGAAGTATGTTGCTCTGGCAGAGAATTGAATAGTCTTCCCGAACAAGTAAATTGCGACTCTGGGTTTCTGATTTATGTGCTGAGCAATTTACTTGTGAGGATTTTGCTGTTTATGTTCACAGTTGCTTACTTTGATTGACCATCAGCTGAAATGTAGTACTTACCATATGTGCTGCATCTTGCTTCCAGGTTCGTTATCAAAGCAGGAAGAGATTGGCGGAACAGCGACCTCGTGTTAAAGGACAGTTCGTTCGGCAATCAGCGTACGCAACACAGAGTGAATGCAATGTCGACTGTACTTTTTTTCAACTCTGAAATGACCTCTCGTTCTTTGTTTCTGGTTTCAGATCTGATAACAAGTCGGGAAAAGATGTGACTAACAACGACCATACTTCTGAAGATAATAATTCTTGCGACAGTTTAAGATAACAGGAGATACACAAGGTGTTTAGCTGCAGGTTATTTGTATGTAAACTAAAGTATGATGAAAGGAGATCTGGGTTCTTCATTCTGCGATGAGGTAATCCCAGTTGGTTCGGTAGTGTTGGGAAGTCTCTTTATTCTCCTTAACGTGTAAACTTGATCATCTGTATTCTGTAAAATATATTCGACACTGTTTTGTACACTTTGATACTGAGAAACAAGTAGGAGAAATGATTGCAGAATCGGTCGTCCTGTTTTGTCTCTTAGTAAAGCACTATTCTGCCGCATGTTTGGTGTCCTGCAATGGTTTGTTTCTATATTTAGTTTTAGGAAAGTTACTGCTACTATATTTCCAACTTTTAACATTTAAAGATTCTAAATGAATTAGAATAACTTATTTTAATAGGATTGGGTTGGATTGGATCTTGCATCTTTAAAGTCTACCAGGTTCATCTGGACAAATGCGTAGCCGTTAGATTTGACCCAATAAAAAATTTCGCACATTTACATATATTGCTTCCTTTCCTTCTTACAATCCAGAACCCTTCACCTCTCTCTCCTTGTTCTCGTCTCTCCCCCTCTCCTTAAATTACCCAATTCCCCTTCACCTATCTCTCTCCTTGTCTAAAACGGCCACATTGTCGAGGTGCAGATTTTCGAGGTCATCGGAGTGGACCATGTCGACGAGAGCGAGGTCCTTACTCCAGATGATGGGGATCATCACATAAGTAAACTTTTGGATTCCCTTTCTCTGCGGTTGCTACAACCTTAGCAAGGCCCTTCGTCGGATCCGAGAAGGCACCGCGGTGATCCTCATCCGGGGGATCAGAATGGGGAATGTCGTCGAGGCTTTTAGGCACCGAAGATCCCGATGGGGGAGATCCATTCCCTTCTAAACATGGGCGACGACGAGACCTTTGCCTTCGCGAATTGATCTCATCTCCATACCGCCTCGTGATGCAGACGAAGTAGCTCGGGAGGCAACACTGGTGGATGCCGTAAATGATGATGCAGCTTGGATGCGACAAGGTTATCATCGGGTTCGAGGTGTTAAAGAATGAAGACATTTGCTTGCTCTTCACTAAGAGGTTGATTAGCATGTTATTAGAATGTTATTTTTTTAAAAAATTTTTTATTATGGTTTCAAGTTGAATTGCTGTAAAATCTATGTGTATAAGATTTTGGTTATCAAATGGTACATCTGGTGACTTGGCTGACTTCAAAGTTGGCGTTGGATGGGGTCGTGAACAGAATAGTTTGTACTAATTGTTTGAATGATTTGCGCTACTAACTAGAATGTTTAATATTGATTTCATCATGAATAATTTGTATTAATCGTTCAAATGATTTACACTATTACGATGAAATGGTTTGCACTAGTAGTTCAAATGATTTACATTGTTACAATAAAATGGTTTACGCTAGTAAGAATAGTCTACATTGTTATGATCAAATAGTTTACCCATGTGGTTTGAATGATTTACACTATTCGTTCAAATGATTTACACTAGTTGTTCGAATGTTTTACACCGTTACGATCAAATGGTTTATGCTAGTTATTTGAATATTTTATACTATTACGATCAAATGGTTTGTGATAGTCGTTCGAATATTTTACACTTTTACGATCAAATGATTTGCACAAATGATTCGAATGGTTTACAATATTACAATCAAATGGTTTGCAAGTAGCTTGAATGATTTACACCATTATAATCATATGGATCACGCTAATTGTTCGAATGGTTTACACTATTATAATCATATGATTTGCGCTAAAGGTTCGAATGGTTGACAGTGTTACGATTATGATTTGCACTAGTAATTCGAATTAAATGGTTTGTACTAGTAATTTGAATAATTTATACTATTACTAAATGATTTGTAGTAATAATTTGAATAGTTTATACTGCAATAATCAATAGTTTGTACTAGTCGTTCGAATTGTTTACAGTATTATGATCAAATGGTTTATTATAAGTTCAAATAATTTATGTAGTGATATCAAATAATTTATCTGGTGATATTAAATGGTTTTATTATTTGGATAATATTAATAATTATTTTTAGATAAATTTAATCAAATATATATTTAAATAATTTAACCAGTGATATCAAATGGTTTACCCAATTATATCAAATGGTTTAATGTTCTAATAATATTAATTTTTATTTTTAGTTGCATTTAATTGAACATATGTTAAAATATATTATCCGGTTATATTAAATAGCTTACTCGATGATGTTAAATGGTTTGTCATTCTCATAATATTAATTAGTATTTTTAGTTGAATTTCATCGAACATATGTTCAAATAATTTATCAAGTTATACTAAATAGTTGTTTACTTTTTTGATAATATTAACTATTATTTTTTAGGTAAATTAATTATACATATCTTTAAATAGTTTACCTGATTCTATCAAATACTAAAAACTATTTGATTATAATAATTTTTTTAGAATAAATTGCTTAAAAATAAAAAATAAAAAACAACTGGTGCGTAGGTCAATATAGTATTTAATGTAATAAATATTAAATAATTCTATATTTACTTTTTCTCAATTGGTTACGTTTTCATTTTGGCTTCAAGGTACAGTCAAGCAACAAAATACAAGCTCTCGTGTATCCCGATCTTGTTTATTTTACAAGATTACAATATTGCCCATGTTCCTCCTTTCCAAGATTGTCCTGGATATAGAATTACATGACTTAATCTAGACAACAGATTCCGTAGGGATTTTAAAAAGTAATCCTCATAGTAGGGATTGTTTATAGATCATCAGATAAAAATTTTGTGTATAAATTTTTACTTTGACAGTTATTAATAACTGAGGACAAATTTGATATTAGACAAATATATTGTATCCCTAATATTGGTAGCGGAATATGCCAATATTAGTACTAGAGGATGTGAATATTGGTAACCCGTTAGAGTAATATTAGTATCTGATGATGTGTGTATATTATTCGATTATTATTTTTATATGAATATTGATCCCCGGGGACGTGAATATTTGGTACCCGGGGATGTGAATATTGGTACCATAACATAGCAATACTGGTACCTCGTTAGAGTAATATTGGTACCTGATGATGCATGTATATTGTTCGATTCTTTTTTATATGGATATTTGTTTCCCAGAACGTGAATATTGGTACTTTGGGGATGTGAATATTGGCCCCCAAGGTTAGCGTGAAACAATCCTTGACCGCGTCTTACAGTACGTTGTTAGCCCCCAAGGTTACGGCAACATGCACGGAAGCTACAAGAGTTTCAACGATGAACAACGACAATTATTCGTCGAGACGGTACAAGAACAATGAAGATCACTTTGGATTTGGGACTTGGTTCAACCAATTTAGCATCCTTCTTCAAGAGGCACGAAGGACAGGAAGCACGACACATTCGGCGAGCTACGAGTCTTCCAAAGAGAGGTATAAGCTGTAGTTTTTTAGTTCTAGTTTTTGTGGCAAGAATTTTGAGGTTTGGAAAAATTGGAATAGACAAATGATAGGCTTTGTGGTGATGATGGTAGGTTTATGTTATTAGGGTTTTAGTATTGAACGTAACATGATTTGTCAGTTATTTAAATTGTTACATAATTTTAAGGATTACATAATATTTTAATGAATAATTTCTTTATTTTAAGATTTCCATATCTATATTTTCTATTTTTTAGGATCGTAGTTAATAATGATATCCCCACTATATCCTTATGCTTAAGATGTTATTCTTTAGTCTCATGGGAATTTATCTAATTCCCACTGGAATCGCTTAATCTAATCCCAATTTTAATTGATCTACCGTTACTGTAAGAAGTCGCAGGATCAAGAATACAAGAACGTGCTAGCAGCCATGCAAAGTAAAACTGACCTACACCTTAAGGACAATGTAACTAATGGATTGTAAGATTTCAATTTTTTAAAACAAATCTATCATATATAAGACAAGCATTATCCAGCTCTAATTATATCTAAAAAAATTATACTTAAATAAAATGTTAAGTCAATATCTTTTCAACATTTGTAACAAATTTACTGTACTCGAAAGTAGTTATGAAATAGGTAGCGATTCCAGCTAATTTTTTCTTCCAAAAAAGTATAATTTTATGAACTTCAATAGAATTAATACCATGGCGGGACCAGCTACTATACGAGCACCAGGTGTAAAATAGTAAGCAGCGCCACGTTTGAGATAGAGAACATGGAAAAAAACCAACATGTCAATTTCCTACCGAACCCACCCATCCACGTGGACTACTCCAGTGATGTTCTCTTCTTACTTATCACTACGCCTACTGTTAATAAATAATAAAAGTAAGAAATTTGTACTTTATAACAACAAGATATATTAATAAACAGTACTTGATATAGAAATTTGAGTAAATAAGGAAAGGACGCTAACAGAAATTAGGGAAAAGTTTAAATTTGATACCTGTGGTTTGGCGAATTTTGCG
>SOPF01028393.1:508483-678873 GCA_012979155.1 Hypericum perforatum | reverse complement strand
AATAATTAACCAACCTCAGGATCACGAGTTGCGTTTTAGAACCACAGAATCATCGCGCAAAATTCGCCAAACCACAGGTATCAAATTTAAACTTTTCCCCAGAAATTATAAACTATCAACTTGCCAAAAAAAAAAAACTATAGAACAACATATAAAGACATATAAATGATACCCTGACAAGTTTAGAACATACAACGCCAACTTGAAAACCCCAGAAAAGACACTAATTAACCTTAACTCGTTCATTATATTGGAAGGAAAATAGGAAACTTGGAGATGCCTTCTCTACGAGCAACGTCCCTAGTTTCAACGGGCTTTTTCTCGTTGGTACTGATGCTGAAGCTTTCAATCCCACTGGTTGCACAATTCGCGGCCACCGGAATATTCCCTCTCCTTCTTCCATGGCTGCGACCACCTTACCTATACTTGGTCATCAACTGTATTATCATATCCATCGTCGCCTCCTCCAAGCTCCAACTCCAAAAGGGTACCCTAGATGACGATACTGACCCTCTTTCCGGTCCCCGAGATGCTGTTTCTATCGCCCGCCTCGAGGCGGAGAAGGTGGAGGAGGAGGAGGCTGGTGGTGGTGGTAGAGAGGAAGTGGATACTAGTGGTGGTCCTGTGGGGTCTCTTCCAGTTGAGGGCTCAAAGAAATTGGCAAAGATAGTTCCTAATCAAGGTATGAGGATTTTAATTGTAGTTACCATCCAAATATCCTATTCGTAATGTAACGAATGTTCGGATATTACGTGGTATCTGAAAGAAAAATTAGTATCTAGTTATGGCATCCACATGTTAATAAGTTTAATTATTTGGGATTGGAATAATATTAAATACTAGATACTGCAACATCTATAATTCTCAGCGACCATTTTATTTTCCTCAATCAAATTGACTGTTTCTTGTTTGATTTACTTGGTGGGAGGTAGGAATAACGGAAGAGCCGAAGCTAGAGAGTCTAGAATCCACGTGGAAGGCAATAACAGAAGGTGGAACGGCGCCGTTGACCAAACAACTGAAAAAATCGGACACGTGGAGCTCCCGCTTGCGGCGATACTCCACGCCATCCGTCGCTTCCAGGATGAAGAAGTCTGAAACGTTCGCGGGCGACAGGTCGTCTCGGTTGGAGGCGGAGGACAAGGCTAACTCGACGAGGGTGAATCTCAGGGGCGAGCCTTCGCTGAGTCAGGACGAGTTGAATCGGCGAGTTGAGGCGTTCATAAAAAGGTTTAATGACGAGATGAGGTTGCAGAGGCAGAAGTCCTGGAAAATGTGTTATAATTAATCGTGGTGGGGGGTGTTTTGGGGATTTTGCATTTCAATTATGGTTTTAATGTTTGTACTTTCCTTTTCCATGCATCAAGGAAGGGTAGTACTTGACCGAAAAAAAAAGGAAGGAAGGGTAGTGTAAAATGAGCTCAGTTTTTGGGCAGCGAAATTTCTGGTTTTGTTTTGTGAGAAAACTTGGGAAAAGTCAATCTTGTAGGGAGTTCTAGGATGATGTATATAATTCGTTTTGTTCGTTTGTGATGTACAGTTTCTTACCATAGGATAAAATCTGCATTGGTAGAGAAAGAACACTTTACATGAACTTTGATTGATGTTTTTATTGAAACTACGTGATAGCTAAATATTTGCAGAACAGCTGTAGTTAAAATAGTTAAAAGTATTTATATCAATTTTGATATTTTACATGTTTGTAGTGTTAAAAAATTACCACTAACTTATGTTATATTAGTTTTACTGCGTCATTTCACATGAAGTTCATATAAAATTTTATCAAATGAGAATTGTGTGAGGAAAATAATAGACAATGAATTAAATCAACTTTGATACTTTGTTTATCCCAAGTTAATATCTTAAAAGGACAAGATAAATTTTTTCGTGTTAAAAATAATTCACCACATTCAAGGCTAAAAAATCCCTAAAAAAAACATTCAAGGCTAAAAAGAATAAAAGTCATTTTGACAATTTTAACCACGTTGTCGGCAGAGAAATCGAGGTGGTAACTAAATGAGAATTTAATGTGCAACTTTTCTGCTCTCGTATCGCGTCAGCGTCCGCCTTTTTTATCCCGTGTAAATGTCGAAATTTTTTACATGGTATTAAAAAATTAATTATCTAATTAATAGCAACTTAAGATATCAATTCTTTTAGGGCAAATTATCCCCTAGTCCGTGAACTTTACATAATTTTCTTAATGGGTCCTTCTTTTGTCATAAATGAGTAATTCATCCCTGTTTTATTTAAGAATGTTTGCCTGGGATCCTCACCGACCAAATCGGAGTATTTTTCTGACGAATTACGACCTGGAGAGACGAAAATACCCCTAGTTAAATTTAATACCCCTCCGGTTAAAAAAAATAACCCCACACTCAATCATTTCTCCTTCTTAACCTAACCTAAAGAAAACATCTTCATCTCTATGAAATTTCATGGCTGGGTTTTAGGGTCGCGGTGGAGCTGGAGTTAAGGGTCGTCAAGAGCTGGGTTATAGGGTCAGGTGGAGCTGGATCTCTACGTATGGTAGAGCTGGGTTTTTTTGGTATGGTTGGGGCTGATTTTTTGAGGCGTGGTGGAGACGTTGAGGGTCGATGGAGACGAGAATTAGAGCTGGGCGTGTTAGGGTCGGATTGGAGCTAGGTATTTTAGGGTTGGATTAGAGCTGAGCGTTTTAGGGTCAGATTGGAGCTGGGAATTATTTGTAGGATAGGAGCTGGGCCTCTTCGGTGTAATGTCATCTTCAAACTCATCGTATGAGGCCAATAATGGTTCAAGGTACATGAATCGAGCGCTAATCAGAATTGTAGAAATTGACAAGAATAAAGGTAGATTGTACTATGTTCATGCTAAAATAATTTGTAAGTGGATTGGTTGGTGTATGTCTCGTGCGACACAACAGCAACAAAGTCTTTGTTGATGTCTTTTAAGTCCAAAACCTTCTTACCACACAATTGAGAAAATAATTGAAGAACAACATGTGATGCAAGAGATGGTGAAGGAGCAAAGAGACCGATGTGTGAATGTCTTGAATGCACTTAGTTTATAAAAAACTCTTGTGTTTGTCTTACTTATGTGTAATGTGTTCATATTTCAATTGGGTAAGGTTGTATGAACTTCAAAAATTGAGATGTAAACCATGCTTATAATGAACAACTTGTTTCATTCGATTATCTTTAAACTAGATTTAACATCATCTGAAATATGTGTTCTTGAAACTGAGTGCATACATAACAATATCTGAAAAATAAGTCTTAAAACTGAGTACTTTATATCATCTGAAACATAAGTCTTGAAATTGAGTACATAACATCATCCAAAACATAAGTCTTGAACCTAATATAAGTCTTTGAATGATCACAAAATCACCTTCTGATTGGCTTGCACTGAGGATCAAAAATCATATCTGATTGACCATAAAATTAACTACAAGCTTCAGCTAGATTCATAATTAAGCTCGTCCTCCACCACCACGTCCCCTGCCTCTTCGAGCTCTTACTTTCGGTACTCCCCTATTTGCACTGATGGATTCATCATGAGATTGGGAGGCCATGTCCCTAGGCCAAAGACTTTCTATTGATGTCTAAAAGAAAAGCCATGTATAGGTTGTAGTAAAAAAAGAGAAAGCATAAAAACAAAAGCCATGTGCTGGTCTACCAAGTTCCTAAAAAGTCATGTGCGAGTATACCAAGTTGCTAAAAAATAAACATGAGCATGTGGTCTCGGCACCCTATGTAAGGGACCAATTTTAATCCATGTTCTTCCTCTTTTAGGATGCTACACAAAAAACAGAGTCCATCATTATTAAAAGGACCACTATCATAGAAATTTTCAAAATTTTATTAAAAGCATCTTACCATGGGTCGCTTTCCTTTTTTCTTAGTAGGTCCCCATTGACATGATCTCCTGTTATGATCCATAACTCTGCAAATAGAACACTTAGTCATATTGCATCGTTGTGATGGAGGACCTTTATTTTGTTTCCTTGACCTATTCTTTCTTGGTTATCTAGCTCTCCTTGTCAACTTAGGAGGAAAAAAATAGGGTTCACCATCTTCTGGTGTTAAGTCCATATCCGGGAAAAGATGTATACCAACCTCGTAAGTCTTCAGCCACTTTGGCTTCTTGAAATAGTTGTCCACATAGTCCTCAATATTCAAGTTTATAGTTTGAACATAAGCCACCATATAAACACAAGGCATACCGCTCAATTATCATACTTTGCGACAGCACGTACGCTTTGTTCCCAAGTCAACAACAAACTTCTTATTCTTAAGCGTAACCTCAAATTCCAAATTTCTAGTTAGAATGATCCTAGACCTCCTACATTCATGGGTTAATTTTTGTAGTTCTCCATACACAAACCCAATCACTCCTCCAACCTATTTAAGTGCTAACTTATAATGGTTGTACTACCTCTCTATTATCTTCTGTCTCAGTTTATCTAAGAGATCTATGATAGGTAAGTCTCATACATCTTTGATCTAATTGTTGAAGGATTCAACCAAGTTATTTGTAACATCAACACACTTAACATAATCGTCAAATGCATGCATGGACCATTTCTTTATAGGTATTTATTCCAGCCACTGTGCAAGAGTCATCATTTCTCTACTAATCCTTCTTGGTAGAATCTGAGTTAACTTCAATTCTGCCATAACTCTTTTAAACTTTGTTCTTATTGTCACATAGACAAGTTGCAAAAAATATGAGTCCAAATCTTGTTCCCCTCTGAAAGTAGATAAGAAGTTCGCAGGTATATATTTAGCACATCTTCTGTGCCTTGTTGAGGGAAGGCTTGCTCAATTTGTTTACCTAGACTCTGCCACAGAGGAGCTAGTTAGTATATGGATATTGATTTATATTAAATAGCTATACAGAGAATGTTAAATTTACCTTCTATACATCACTCATAATGGTTAGTGTCTTCCCACTAACATATGCTCCCATAGAATCATACAAAAGCTCCACAAATCAGATCCAGTTTGAGCCATTCTCTTTGTCTATGATGGCCCAAACAATAGGGATAATTGCATTGTCAGTATCAAGAACTATTGCAGCTAACATTGTTTCTCTGAAAGGGCCCTTCAAGTGATAGCCATCGACACTAATGAAAGGCCTACAACCCTGCTGAAATCCAAGTCTCATTACACTTAAACATATGAACAATCTTTTGAATAATAATGGTGCATTGAGGTTAGAACGTGGTTCTCCTTCAAGCTTCATAATTGACTCAGGGTTCAATTCTATCAATATTTCACAGTACTTATGAAGCTTTAAATATGATTCCTCGTGTGTCCCTTGCTTTTTCATCCTTGCCCATGATTTGGCTTTCTAGCATTTTTAGTTACCTGGATTGACTCCCTAAGAAGCTAAAGAAGCACGAATTATTTTGTTATACAGGTTTGGATTAGCTTCTAACAACTCTTTTATATATCTAGCAATCTATTTCGGAGTTGGCCAATAACTATTTGATCCTGTCATACACGTATATTCATTATATAATATCTTGATCATGAATTAATTTAATCTAAGAAAAGTTAAGCCATGGATTCTCCAAGGACATTCTTCATTTGCTTCATAACAAGAAGCTGTAACCATTTGCTTATCATTCTTGATGAATTTCACATCATACATTATCTTTATGATAAAATCCTTCAGACATTCCTAAAGTGTTCATGATATTTGAAGACTTGTCTAACTACAAAGATGATATTTTGTCCACTCTCATAGCGAAAGGTATCCCACTATAGTCTTAACAAGATCCTTCTTAATTTTCTCCTTCTACTTATCCATAACACAATTCATCTTCTTTATTTTCAAATTATGTGTAAGGCACATCTAGATTGTCATAAATAATTTCCAAAAAATGGAACTTTTCACTTGATTATTAATGTTCTCTTGATTCATCTTATTTTTTGGGTCCATCTCGTCATGATCGGAAAAACTCATATTAGCTAGACCTTATTCCTCCTCTAACCACTCAACACCATATTCTTCTCTATCATACTGATATCCACTATCCTCATCTCTACCATAGTCGTCTCCACCATAGTCTTTGCTACTATTAAAATCATCTCCACCAGAGTCATCTCCCTCATACTCATCTTCACCAGAACTAAGCATAATCACTATCTCCAAATGAAGATGCTTATCTTCATTATACCAAGTTAGATGGCTCATCACCAATTACATTAGGAATAACATTCTCATCCGGTTCGATAAACACTATAATAACCTTGTTATCCTTGTAATAATCGAACATCTATAGCATATCTTCATCACATAAAACCAACTTTCCGCACTCTAGTCTATACTTAGAGAATGATGACTACAACACAAACAACGTGTAAGCATCTTGGACTAGAGACAAATAACTATACAAGTCAAATCTAACCTTCTCTTTTCTACGCGAGTTACCTTCATGGACAAACTCCAACACATAGTCTCTATCACCCATCGACTATGACGGTGCACCTGGTTTTTAGAAAATAGGAAGAACAAAAGAACTTTAATTAGGAGAAGAACAAAAACTTAGGGTTAGAATGCACGACAATGTAGGATGAGAATTGGGCTTATGGCTTACTGCAAAAGGCTCACCGTCGACAGAATAGAAGAGGCTCACCAGACGAGTTGGCTAGTTGAATCGGAATTAGGGTATGGGAAAAATTTGGGGAAAGATTATGGGGAGAGAGAAATTATGGGCAAGTGAAAAGCCATGAGTTGGGGTTACTTTTTTAACCGGAGGGGTATTAAATTTTAACTTATGGGTATTTTTATCTCTCCAAGTAGTTATTTGTCGGGAAAATACTTCAATTTGGCCGGTGGGGACCTCAGGCAAATATTTTTAAATAAAACAAGGATCAATTACTCATTTATGACAAAGGAAGGACTCAATATGAGAATTATGTAAAGTCTAGGGACTAGTGGGTACTTTGCCCATCTTTTATACCAATATCAAATCACGAGAAAAAAATTCATGAGTGACAAAGTCAAGAATCGTTTCTCGTAACTTGGATATTTTGGCTTGCCCTCTTCCTATGTCTTCCAAGGTCAGAGGTTGCTCGAGAGTCGTCGATCTTATCACAGTTAATTAACTAGTTATATAATTAGTGAATGAATTAATTATCTGGTTTAATTTGATAGGTTTAATGAAGTTATAATATTATTTAATACTTATTTGAGTGTATATTGTTAATTAGGTGGTTTGTGAACTATTAGATAACACAATTTATTTCATTAATATGGTACCATGTTGATTATTATTTGTTTGATTTGATATAATTTACGTAAATATTAGTTTTTATTGTCAACTTATTCAAATATGGATCATATATATATATATATATATATATATATATATATATATTAGAGAAATGGCGTCACAGCTTTATAAAAATATTTTTTGGAAATGAAGTTCCTTTAGATAGTACGTCACTCAAGAATCAGGAGATCGGTCACAAACTATATGAAATACCAAGGTACATAGTATCGATGATGGTTTTGATGTGGATGCTAATATGAAGAACGGTGCAAGTGAAAGTAAAAGTTGGTGCATAACTAGACGTTCATTGCTTACATACATGTAGTTTAATTTTGGGATGTTTGGTACATTACTCACATTGTGAACGAATTAACTGTTATTATAGCTTCGGTAGAGCGGTGGCAGCCAGAAGCCCACACGTTTCATTTGTCGATGGAGGAGATAATTATTACTCTTTAAGACGTAGTTATACTATATGAGTTCCTTATCAATGTATCCCATTCAAAGAATATAAAACACCGCATGAGTGGCTGGAGTTGTGCATTTAGCATTTAGGAAAGAATTCGAAGGACACACTAAATTATGTGGATGGCAACTCAATTATCCCGAGGTAGTTTGAAGTTTTTATAACCTTACAGATCTTTGTGATAAGACTGATCATGAAACAATGCAAAAATTTGTCCGAGCGACCATAAGGCACCTAATTAGTTGCATATTATTTTAGGAAAGTACACTTAAGTATCTTGTGATATGGGTGGGTGCTAGACTACTTGGTTGTGCCACATCAATGCAATGATGATGTTTTTATCCTACTTGGCATTCTAAAAATTAGAAAAGCAAAGTTGACTTGGTATGACAAATTACTAAATTAATATATTATTTGGATTATAATTGTTTTTCAAACCTCTAATTTTTTAATTCCCAAATCTCAATCCTATTCCCTATACCCCTAATTTCTTTTTGATTTCTTCCAATTTCTCCCAATTTTTGTCGTCTCCTCCATCCCTCTCCTCCCGACCTCGCCGCTCCTTATTTTAACCTATGTTGTTGTCTATCCCTCTCTTACCAATTAAGTAAACCGAATCACAAACAAAAGTCAGAAGAAGGACAACGATGGGATTCAGAAGGAGGAGCAGCAAGGTCGGGAGGAGAGAGATGGAAGAGATGACAAAAGTCAGGAGAAGATGAAAGGAATTGGGAGAGATGAGGAGTCATGGGAATAGAGTAGGGGTTTAAGAATTGAAACATTACGGTTTCGTAAAAATATTTATAGTTCAAATAACGTATTAATTTTATTAATTTGTCTTACCATGTCACATTTTCTTTTATAAATTCTGGAATGCCAAGTATGATGTAAAATGACATTGTGGCGCTGATGTGGCGTAGCCATATAATCGAGTAGAAACTCAAATTGTCTGGGACTAAAAATGTCCCGAAAAGTAAGTAAACTACTAGTATTGAATTTGAAAAACAAACCAACATAGTCTTTTTTGAAATCAGCCAAATCACAAGTGAGTTAAGGGTTAATCCATACTGGTTGATGATGCTATTAGAAGTCAATTCGATAGCACCATATAGTTAAGGTAGCACGTGTCTAGCGCATCTATATAATCAGTTATGCAAAGTCATTGACCAGAACACATTTTCTATCTAAGATCTAGCTCTTGTATCTACGTGGGCTTCTGAAAAGATCATCCCAGGCTAGTCATAAAATATTCAATGGTTCAAGAATATGGTCAAGAACTAGGCATTAGGTAATAGTATCTATGTAAAGACACTTGACTTTTTTTATCATAACATATATTTCAATAAACTTTTAAGCGTCACTTGTCGTAAGAAGTTGGATGAACTCAGAGATTCAGACGTAAATAATTAAAAAAATTTAAAAGTAATGATTTATATATTTTTTTCAACGACATAATTAACTAGACTTTGAAATTTGACGTAGCTGGTTTGACTTTTATACACTGATTTCATTATTGCCAACTTATTAGGTATATGCCATTGAGATCGATAATTGTGGTTGGTTCAAGCGTCCTAGATAACTAAGTCATGGATTTTTTTTCGTGACTTGGCCACGAAAATTTTTGATATGTGGACAAAAATTTGGCCATTATTTTGGTCGATATTATTTTCATAATTAATCATAAATAGTAGTATTTTTGAAATAAAATTCGTTATGTTGAGCCACACCTATTGAAATCCCAAATCGGCAAATTTGGATATCTATAGACCGAGGACGAGTACTGGCTAACATTGCATTGGAAACCTGCGAAATTCCGCCGCCTGAGTTGGAAATACGGCCATTTTTTTTTGTCTCAAGTACACAACGACCGTTACAGGATTACTTCGAATATACCTGCTACGGACACGCCTGGTCTGAATTCTTCCCTGAAAATGAACATAAAGAAACGGAGAAACAACATTTGGTTCTGTCGCCGAGTGTCCTTAAACCGGTTGACACTTGTTAACGACGTTTTTTTCTAATAAGTACGTGCATTTATTAAAAATATTATAAAGTATTTGCAAGTATTAAGTATATATGTGGTTATGTGAATCTCTGGTACATTAAAATAATTTTCCCATATTCTTGGAAAAGTTTTCTACCGTTCAACTATTTTCCAATTTTTTTACTGGAAACAACCCGTTTTGGATTTTGATACTTGTTATAATGTGTACGGATTGGAGTTGTAGAACAAAATTTTAAAATGTGACAAAAGGTTGGTTAATGATGTACTGCTTGATTAGTCATTAAACCGGTTGATCCATTGTTCAACGATATCGCCATCCTTCTAAATTTTTACCTAGAAATGACCTCATATTGATGCTAGTCAGACTCTGGCCGGATTCTAGTCAGGGTTCTTAAAGAGGACCTAGAGGTCGATTCAGAATTGGGTTCGACCTCAGGGTCAATCAATCTAACCGGTCCAATTGTTGGTCAGACAAAATTTTTTTCTTTTTAATTTATATAATTTTTTGAGATATATGTGGGTATACAAGTAAATATAAACTAATAATAATAAAAATATATATAAACATACAAAATTTTCGTGTGAATCGTCCGGTCCGACTGAATTTTGACCGATCCAACCACATTCTATTTTTTATTCTAAAAAGACCCAGAATTATATCTGATTTGCAATCCGACCAGTCAAACCGCTTATTGGACCACATTTTTAAAACCTTGATTCCACTTACTAAACAAATGTTTCATGTGTGACGGAGGGTCGAGAGGTTGTTAGTGGTATATTGCTAGATTATTCTATTATTTCTTATTATTTTATGAATAGTACGGTGAAGAGAGAGAAATAGTACACCGCAATTATATGGATTAAGAAACAAAAAAATAAAAATAAATTTCGAAAATAATACCCATCTAAATAATAAAAAATATTATCCAGTCTAATCCGACGAGTTTTGTTTCACAAATAACATCACATTGTTGGTTGGACAGCGAGAGCTTACAATGCCCGAGCGGAGCAGCTTGGACGCTTCGGATTGGACAATTCGATGGGGTAATTAAACGTTGAAGGAAATGGGTGACAATTGCTAAAGAATAGAAACAAGGCCATTGATGATTCTGATGAAAAACATGTTTCCAAGGACGTTGGAACCTATTATTCCCGGTGATTTGTTTTATGCAATTGAGGTTCTAATTGATGAGATTGTGGTATTTTAGGAGAATGTTTGTTGAATTAAATTGTTGAGTTTCGTATCTCGGCGAACTTCTGGTATCAAAGTTGAGTATTGTAGAGTGAATCTCAATTGTGTTGCTTCCATTTTGTTTGATTTAATATTTTTTAAAGATAAATGTTTTACGCCACAGTTACATAAACACATTAATTACTTTTGGATTTTCTAAAAGAAGTATTGTGTTATTAGGTTAAATATCAATGATCCTCTGTGAAATTTATTTTTTGAAGCAAATAAGTAGATAGATATTTGAGTAAATTACATCTGGCCCCCTGTTATTTGGTGAATTTAACGCTGGCTCCCCTCTTATTCGCAATTCGATTAAAAAGGCCCCTAAGTTTGGCAAAATTGTACCATTTGGCCCCTGATGTCGGAATCGGAGAATTTTCCGGCGAAAAGCCATGGGAAATGACGAAAATACCCTTCTTTTAAAAAAAACGTTCTTCTTCTCTCTCTTCCTATTCATCTTCTTCAACCTTCCATCGAACACCCACTCAACCAAAAAAAAACCCAACAAAAAGACGGAACCCGATGCGGAAAATGGCCAGCCAACAGGCCAAAGGGGTACCAGAGGGACGGGGGAGACTTGTGAAGGCTGGCTGAGGACGGAGGCGTCGAGCCCGATCACCGGAGGAGGAAGGAGAGAGGCCGTCGGGGGGGACGATGCGGGCAGAGCGGAGGGTTGTACATGGGAGGGATAGGCGACCACCGGCGTGTTCGTCTGGACCAGGGGAATCTCGGGAGGAGGTCCGATCGGAGAGTCGCGGCCAGGAATGGCGGCGCGCGGCGTTGGCGATCCGGAGCTCCAAAAATGGCGAATCGCGATTCCGGGCAGCCCACGGTCGGACGAAGGCATCGGAGGAACCGGCTGAGCATGCTGAGCAAGGATCTAGGCTCCGATTCGAATGGCAGAGGGTGGAGCACCGTCACCGGCGTTGTTTTTTTATTTTTAAGTTTTTCCGGCGAGGACCGTCACCAACGAGTTCTTCCGGCGCTGGTTTGGTCATTGCTCTTGGTTTTTTTTGTTTTTAAGTTTTTTTTTGTTTTTTAGCGTAAGGACATTTTCATCATTTCCCGTGGCTTTTCGCCGGAAAATTCTCCGATTCCGGCGTCAGGGGCCAAATGGTACAATTTTGCCAAACTTAGGGGCCTTTTTAATCGAATTGCGAATAAGAGGGGGGCCAGCGTTAACTTCACCAAACAACAGGGGGCCAGATGTAATTTACTCTAGATATTTTTATCTTTCCGTTGATTTTTTCATATAAAAGGGGTTAAATATAACTAAGTATCTTGAATTACGCAAATTATCTAATTAAAACTTGGTCCCACAGAAAGGATGTTAGCAATTTCTAAAGATTAATTCGCAGTATTGAATGTACAGACAACTCTAATACTGAACCTAATAGATTCATCTCGATCCATGCGAGAAAAGAAAAGAATAGTCCACCGGATTAAATTTTTGTAAAAAATATTTAATAACTTAAATTCACCAGAACATTTATGTTATTTATCATTCCCACTCAAATTTTCTTCCTCTTTATTGACTCTCCTTTTTTTTTCTCTCCCTTTTTTTCTTTTTTTCTTTCCTTTCTTCTTCCCTTGTCTTCAACTTCCTTTCATCTTCATTAATTTTCTTTTCAAACCTAAATAAAATTGACGCGAAAAAGAATAATGTCGAAGAGGGAATATGTTACGTTCTAAGAGTTTTAGAGTCGATGACGTCGGTAAGAGCATGAATCCATTGAGATCCCGATGATGATTGATGAGTTCACTAGTGAGATCTTGACTCCAATTTTTATTTCTCTCTCCCAGTTTGGTGTCCCCATGACAATAACCTATTTTGATGTTTAAATGGCATATTGAATTTTATCAAAATGACAAACTCAGTTATGATTATTGGTGAACTCACCAGTGAGATTCGATATCCAATCTCTGCTTCTTTGTTTTGCCTCGGTGTCTTTACAACAATAACATGTCCTAACGTCCAAATAACAAATTGTGTTATTAATTATATTATAATTGACAGATTTAATTATATCCAAATGACAAACTTAATTATATCTAAATGACAGACACACCATTTTCAGACAAACATAAATAAATCATTATAGATTAATATCAATACATCATTTAGACTAACAACAATACATCATTCATTAACTATATTATCTCATTATGACTAAGTTCATCACGCTATTCAAACTAACAAAAAAATGTCATTCATACAACAAAAATATGTTATTTTGACAAACACAAATACGAGACAATTACATATTATACTTAATCTAGCCTTCTCTAATACCAAGATTCTAACTTATAATTTTGAGTTAAATAAATAATTCTTGATAAGTTGATCTATGTAATGTTAAGATCCTCGTGAGCTTGACTTCCACATTAAATATAATTCCGAGGATGGGGATTATTTGTTGACCATTAGATGAATATTTTAGTTTTAAATTTTTAGTTTAACATTTATTAATGGTTGAGAGCGTATTAAATAAATATATATTTAGTCGCTTAGCCCTAATTTGTATCAATAACTATAATACCAACTTTAATTTACGACGATTGCTAGTGGAACTTCCCGGCCAAACTTGGTTGCAAGCAAGATTGTTGCTGAGTGACAAACGACAACCGATTCTATCATTGCTAATATAACTTGCAGGTTTGTTTTAACTTCCCTTTCATGTAGTCCATCTCCTTTTCCTTTAGAAGAGATGATTAGGATGAACCGGGTAGAAGTGATCTAAAAAAAATCGTAGAGTGGTGGCTTGATGAGGTGGAGATTACCTACAATGGAGAGGATTCATGGCGCGGTAGATAGTTGTGCTTCTTCCAAAATAGGAGCTTGAAAGCGGTAAAAGTCAAGAGGGATACGACGAGGTACAAATACGGGTACTTGTTTACTTGGATGTTGTATAGTTGGATATTGGTATCTTAAACTTTAGTATTGTTACCTATTTATTTGATTAGTGGTACCTTCAACTTTAATGTTGGTACTCATTTATTTAAATATTGATACTCGTATATTTTAATGTTAATACTAGTTAATTTTAATATTGGTACTCGTTAATTTTAATATTGATATTTGTATACTAATTTACTTTAATATTGGTACTCATTTTGAATCGTCCATTGAATCTGCTTGGTAGTATGAGTGGTAGTTTTTCAGGCAAGAATTTTGTTTTGGATTTTGGAATGGATGAATTGTAATTTTTGTGGCCGATGATGATAGGTTTTACGTTTTAGGATTTTGATTTTGAATAAAATATGATTTGTGAGTTATTTAAATTATTCCATGATTTTAGGTATTACATAATAATTTTAATGAATAATTTCTTATTTTATGACTTTTATATGTATATATCCTATTTTTGAAGGCTGCAATTAACAAATGATATACTCACTATACCCTTATGCCTAAGATGTTACTCTTTAGTACTTTCGAACTAAATCTAAATCTGAAAGCAAAAAAATCGCCCGTAAGCAACCCAGAAAAAGCGCCCGCATAAAAAGGGCCCGCACAAACGGGCCCGCAATAAACCTAAAAAACCAAAGAAAAAATCCTGGCTAGATTAATAAAACCCTAGCTGTATCGTATTCTCTTATATAGTTATATGCTCCTCCCTTCTTCTAAATCCCAAAAAGAGCTCCAGCAGAAAACCCTAGTTAAAGAATAAAATTCTGTTTCGTTACTCCCCGGAACTTCATTCCCTAGGAACTGGAACGTCGTCGTATCTCCCAAAACCTTGTCACATCGCCGTAAGGGTGGGCCCTCCCCTTGAAGTTTACTAACTATCTAACTTTTATTGTCTCCTGTTATTGTTACTTTTGGTCTTGGCTCTTCATTAAGAAAAATCGTTTCCTGTTTAACCTAAAGGTGTATGATACGATTCCTTTTAGTTTTGGTAGTTGCTCTTGAAATTATTACCGCTTGATGAATGCAATTGATTTTCGATATTGCTCGTAGAGGTTAATTAAAGAAGCGCCTTTTTTTGTTTGGAGTGTTTATTTAGTTGCGTGCATTGATGCAGATGAACAGGGAGAAGCTAATGAAGATGGCCGATGCGGTTCGCACCGGTGGAAAGGGTAGCGTGAGAAGGTGCTAGATGTTTATCGCGGTGTACATATAGTTTGTATTATTTTTTATTTATTCGAAAATAAATGATCTAAATAATAAGTAATTAAATTTACTATGACAAACCAAACTAATATGCGGCTTAACTAGAAAAGGATTAACTTACAATTAATCATTGAGCATCATCAACTCTGCATGGATGTGTGAAGCTACCGTTTCTGTGTTATCATGAACTTTTCTTGCATGAGCATTCTAGTTGAAGCTCTATCTAGTGTCAATTATTTTGTCATGGAGTCGTGTTGGAACTTCTAATTTCTAAAGTGGTCCGTTATATTGCTAACATTGCATAATTTAATGCTGGCTTCAGAAAGAAGAAGGTAGCCCACAAGACTACTACCACTGGAGCTGATGGTAAAATACTCCAGAGAGCCCTTCAGAGCAGAGGAGCAGAAGTTATTCCTGATATTCAGGAAGTCAACATATTTAAGGATGACACTGTTATTCAGTTTGTAAACCCCAAAGGTATTATCCTTTTTATTGCTTGTGGACATTGGTCTCATTTAAAGTTTGTATGGTCTATGTAATAATTACAGTGATTTGTTTGCAACCTTTCAGTTCAAGTATTCCCTGGTGATGCTAATACTTGGGTGGTCAGTGGTTCTCCTCAAACAAAGAGTACGTTTTTTAGGTTCTTTTTTAATGACATTTGGAGACGAATTCTTCTCGAGTTTTTCTTAATTTCGATTGTCTTTATACATCTTTCTGATATTTATGTCTTTTTTCTATTCTCTGCAGAATTGCAAAATATTTCTTCCCCGCGTTCTTGGGCACAAGTGGATGAAGATGATGATGAGGTGCCTGAGCTTGTGGCGGGGGAAACCTTTGAAGCTGCTGCCGAGGAGGTTGCAGCTACATAGTCAGTTTTAGCTTTCATACCTGAGTATCTAGTATTTAGGTGATGTACTTATGGCACACTTCGTTTAACCGCTCGTCGTGCTTATTGCAAGAAGTAATACAACTTTAGTTATAAAAAATATCGGGGAGATAGGCAGTTTAAATTATGCAGTCATGACAATTGAACTTGTCCATTACCTATATTGAAGTCAAGATCTCGAAGTTAATAGGCAGTTTTTCTTGGTAAGTAAGGTAGACAGTCTATTTGTTTCTTATTTTTTGGTGGAGCACGATTACGCTTGATTACAACCTTGTTGACTTGCAAAATTAAATATTTGGTCCAAAATTGTTGAATTAATTGTTAATTTTGTGCATATTTTGGTCTTGAACTGTGTCAACCTATTTTTAAATGCCTTATGTAAGGTCCATTGGTCGTTAATCGAATATCGCTTGATTATTTAGCAAATGGAAAGAAATAATTAGTATACTAAAATTGTTAGGACGAAGGAGCTAAACAAATTACATTTTGAGAATCATAAATTATCCCTTCTAAGTAATCAAAATTATTAGTTAGCATAGTTTGACGAATTTCTTTTGACGAATAAATGAAGATTCAACGTCAATCACTTGATCTAGACCCAAATGGAAGGAAGGACTAGGAACTTTCAGATGGACAACGAAGACCATGAAGAATCCGGGCGGGGCCAGAACCGGTGACCGCGGCGTCAAAACTCTGACCTCGTAAACATTCCTCGTCACATTGTACGACCCTCTTCGGATCGGAAGCTCCAACATCCTTTTGGTTCATGGAAAGCGCATGGGTAATAGACGGAAGCGAGATATCCAAGATCATCTGGTTATGTTCAGCTGGGAGTGTCACCTATCTCCTCGAAGACAAGAAACAATTGACGGCTGGTTGTTCTTCTACGGAGGTCGAATATTGATCTATAATTGTTGCGACACGAGAACTCCAGTGGTTGACTATGCTCTTGTGTGATCATTGAGTGTCTCATGTTAGTTTAATTCACTTATATTGCGACAGTGAGTCTGGTTATTCATATTGCTATCAATCTAGTATTTCACAAGCTAAAAACGTACTCTTTGTTTGAGGAGAACCACTGATCACCCATATATTTGTTTGAGGGGTTCTCCTCCCATTCCAATCATCCCACCAACAATCTAAAAATTGTCTGCGTTTTCTCTCCCCTCGTTTTTCACATATAAAATTCGAGTCCGAAAATTCTGAGTATATAAGAGTTTGTCCAAAATTTTCGAGATACGTGTACAAGTTTTTGAAAACGTTGGAGCTTGTGACTGGAAACATTTGAAGTTGCTGCCTAGGAGATTCATACAGATGCATAGGCAAATTTAGATTTTTTCTGTTTCTTTTTTTTTTGTTGTATCACTATCCGAGTTGGGTTGTTATTTTGCTGGCCTGGAAATTTAAATATTTGGTCCAAAATCAAGAATTAATTTTTAATTTTTAATTTTTAATGCGTGATATAAGGTCAATAGGTCGTTAATCGTACGGTGCTTAATTATTTTACAAAGAGTACGGTGGAAAGAAAAAAATTGTAGACTAAAATTATAAGGTCGAAGGAGCTAAAAATATTACGTATTGAGAATCATAAATCATCCCATCTGAATAATCAATCTTATTATTTAGTTTGGCGAAACTTTTTTCACGAATAAAAGAAAATTCATGGTCAATCACTTGATTTGGACCCAAATGGAAGGGCCAGGAACATTCCGATGGACGACGAAGACCATGAAAAAGCCGGGCGGCGCCAAAACCGGCGACCCAGGCGTCAAAACTTCGACCCGGTATACTTTCTCCCTCACATTATACGCCCCTCTTCGGATCGGAAGCTCCAACAACCTCTGGTTCATGGAAAACGCATGTGTAGCAAAAGGAGGCGAGACCATCGTCACCAATACCGCGGCCGGGTCCAACTCGCCAACGAGCTGGAACTCCAAGGTCAACGGCTTCCCGTAGCCAACTACCGTGGCATTCGGTCCCGGAGACGTTATCATCGGGCGAAAATGATCGAAGGAGGAGTCCATGTAAGAGGGGTGGAAAGCCTCAAGCCGGAGTTCCGTCGGGAAGAGTACTCCGGTGAAGTTGTAGTACACGTGAGGGTTGCTCCCGCCGACCAGAACCTTCGCGTTGGGAAGCAGAATGGAAGTTGAGTGGTATAGCCTCGGAATTGTTGTTGGGTTCTGAACCTCGAATCTCATGCCTCTAGGGTTCTCTGGACGATATCTGCAAAGTTATTTAATGGTAGTTACAACATACAACTGTGCATTTGGTACATAACAAATATTTTTTCCTAATATCAAATTTACTGAATACTTTATTAATCATATTTCGAAAATAATTCTGTAAGACTACTGACTAGAAATTAGATTTTTGTAAATTCGGAATTTCACCTAGTTTGTCTTAATTGTTGGAAAATCCCTAATTCATAGTTAATCTATAAAATATTAACATTATCAAACAATCGAAATAATTTCCAAAATTTTCGCTTTAGGGGTTCAAAACCCTAACTCAAGCAAAACCAGTAAGATAAAAAAGGGATTGCGAAATTCCACTTAATACAAATATTGACCAAATTGTTTAGAAACTATAGAATTCAATCCCAATTACCGACATCTTGATCCGAACTGCCAATTACCGAAATTCCGTTTGAATTTATGGAATACCAATCACCATTTATACACCCCTAATTGTATACTTGGACTGATCCAATGTGTGGCCGGGCACATGTAATATTTAAAGTGAAAAATTATCTCTTAGTCCTCGAGTTTTGATTTGCATCCTTCTAAAGTTCTTGGATTTTTGAATCAATATTTCTGTATTCTAAATTTGGTTAAAATCTCCTCCTAAGCCTCTCGGACCAGAATTTATTTTTTTCTTTGACGAAACCTCACATGAATGGAGTAAAGTATCCCCTTGTAAAAGAAAAACTCTCTTCGTGGTTAATCTCTCAGAGAACACCCTCTCCGACAAGATCCCCCGTTTAGCAACACGAACTCGTCGACCTCACTGTGGTTAATCTCTGTGCTTAAGGATAGAACAGGAAGGGGGAGAGATGGGGATTTTTTATTACAAGGTTTTATTTTCTTCCATGAAGGATTCGTCGGAGAAAAAACCCGATTCCGTTATCAGGAACCCAAAAAGAGATTTTAACCAAGTTTAAAGGATGAAATTATCGGTTATTAGATTCAGGGATATCACAGGAAGCAAAGCAAAACTGAGAAACTAGGGATAATTTGCATATAAAAAAATATATTCTACGAAATATGGAAATTTTTTTTTTTGAGGCACCATATGGAAATCTTATTGGCATCAAGTTGTTGGCATAGAAAAATGAGCAAATTACCTCTTAGTTCTCAAATTTTGGTTTGCAGGTGTTCTCAAAGAGATTAGCCACGACGAGATTTTTTATTTTCTTACAAAGGGATATTTTAGTTCTTGAGTTTTCGTCAAAGAAAAAAAAATCAGATTCTGATCTCAGAGACTTAGGAGGAGATTTTAACCAAACTTAAAAGACAGAAATATCAATTTAAAAATCCAAGAATTTCAGAAGCACAGCAGGCGGGTTGGTTCCTCTATTGTCGCGGGGTTTGGCGAGGAGACCTTACCTTAGGAGAAGTTGCTAAAACAAAGGGGAGGATCGACCCTTTCAGTCAAATTCTGAAGAAAGACTGTTGTCTCCGACAAGATTTCCCGGTTAGCAACACGACCTCTTCAACCTTGCCGTGGTTAATCTCTGTGCTTAAGAGTAGAATATGAAGGGGGAGAGATAGAGATTTTTTTTACAAGAGGTATCTTGGTTCTTTCATGTGGGGTTTGTTTGAGAAAAAATCTAATTTTTGTTACCAGGGACCCGCGAAGAAATTTTAACCAAGCTTAAAGGATGGAATTATCAATTTTTAAAATTCAGGAATGTCATGGGAAGCAAAATAAAACTGAGAAACTAGGGATAATTTGCTTATAAAAAAACATATTCTACGAAATATATAATTTTTTTTTAGGTACCATATGGAAATCTTATTGGAATCAAGTTGTTGGCGTAGAAAAATGTCAGTACCTGACGGGACTCAGTACAGGATTTCGTCCAAGTTCCCAACCGGCTGTACCTGAACCAGCGCCGTTTATGATCAGTACGTCGCCGTTCGGAAGCAACGTCATGTCCCCCATGACTCTAGCAAACGGCATCGTCTCCATCTCCCATTCCAGGTTCAGGTCGTTTATGTTCATCCTTGCACAACTTCTCAAAGCTTCCACGAAAATGCCGTTGGTTGCCTTAGTATATGACCCCTTTGGTGCACCTCCACATACAAGAACCTCGACGACTACGCTTACCGATGTTAGGTTCTTCAACGGGAGCAGAACAGCGGAGCCGGAGCTCGGATAGTTCCTCGGATCGTCGCCAGGGATGGACGGGTAAGTCCTTACCAATGTGTTCCTCTTGTGATCAAATAGGATCGCCCGGGTGTTGGCGAAGATGAACAGGTTCCCATCTGTGTTGAGGAATACAAACGGGTAAAGATTGTTGTCTATGACTTGGTCCCTGGTTTGGGATAGGAATGCGAGGTCGAACAAGCCGGAATCCGAAGTTTTCGGATAGTACTCGTAGTTGAATTGCTCTGATCCGCCGATTATAATCTGTGTACCGTCCGTGAGAAGTTGGTTCGTCGCATACCATCTCCTTGCACTCAGGATGTTCCCCATTTCCGACCAATCGCACCTTCTATCTTCGCATGGGGCGAAGATCCTCGCCCCGCTTTCCCCGTCGTTGAATCCGCCGGTCTGGACCAGGCTGCCATCGGGCATCAGGGCCCCCGACGAGCACCAAGTGTCGGTCAGGATAGTTAAAGGCCTCAGGTTATTGGCCAAAATATCGTACTCGACGGAATGAGCCGTGCAGTCGGTTTTCAGCACGAGTTCGGATTGGTCGTCCCGACACGTTTCAACGGGCAGAGAAATGTTGGACTCCCCGAAATCTGTCCTGTCGAATATTATCACTCGGTTGTTGGGGAGGAGTTGCATGTGCATTGCGCTGACGCCTGTGTTGTTTAGCAACAGGTTCCAATGTCCGAGCGGATCAGCTTGGGCGCTTCGGATTGCACAATTCGATGGGGCAAGTACACTTAGAAGGTGGTGGATGACAATTATGAACAGAATGGAAACAAGGCGATTGGTTATTCTGACGAGAAACATTTTGGTCAAGGGACGTTGCGATATTTTTCTCGGTGACTTTGGCCAATCGGTTGAGGTTCCAGTTGATGAGATTGGGGTGTTTTGGGAGGATGTGTATTGTTCCAAGTCGAGTATTGAATTCAATTGTATTTTTCATTCCATGTGTTTTTTTTTTTGCCAATATGTTGATAAATTTATTTAAGTGTAGTCATCTTGCTATTAATTTTTTAATGCAAGAAAGGGAGTTATTTTATGAGTAATTTTTCATGTTGAATAACAAAGGGAGTTAAGTACACCTAGGTGTCTTGAATCACGCAAATTATATGTTAAAAACTCTTATGTAATTATAACTAATACAAAAGAATGTGAGTTGTATTCCATTAGCCAAGTTGGTCCCACGAAAGGGATTTTATATATTCCAATGCTCTTTTTGTTTGTTTCAAAGTAGATGATTTGCCACATTGGTGTCTCGAGAGGAAGTTATGCCACGAACCCATGTCGGTTTAATTTGAGAATCAACTTTTGCCTTTCCTCGAGAATCAACTTTTAAATCCCCTCTACTGGCTTCGATATTATGAGAATCAACCTTTTCCGTTCCTTGAGAAGCTTAGACAACTTCAATTGTGTAGATGATGGTCAGGTTGGAGGAATAGAATTGATCGACTGCCACATTTTGGATTCTCTGATGTCACGATCTTGTCTTCTTGTTCCATCCAATATAGTAAACCATGTTGTGGATCTAAGTTTTAAAAAGGTTAAGAAAATTGAGACATTTGATTCGCGGAGCTCAGCCATTAATATCCGGTGATGTGTTTTCAGTGCTCGTAATGTACAACTGCCCGAGAATTCGGAGCTTATTCCCGTAATTGCTTACCAACCTACGAAATCTGGAACAGATAAGAGTAGATGATTGTGAGTAGAGAGAACATCTGAGCCATCATCGCTAGCGGGTGAAGCAAGCAACAGCAATGGCTGCGACTACAATGAGAGTGCAGAGTTTGTCAGCCTTCCAAGGTTGAGGGTCTTCGAATTGTGGAATGTTACGTGGGTAATTCGGGTAGAGGAGAAACGGAGATGAACCCAGCCAGAGGCAAGGTCTAAAGGTCGCAGTAGAAAGGGGCGGGGACAAGAGTATGTTCGAGAAGAGGAAGTACACAAGTTAGGTTTGGTTTGTCTGTGTTGAGTCTTAGGGAGTATTAGTGTTGGGCTTTCTCGTCGTGTGTCGAACCAATTAAATAAGGAATATGTCAAGTAGGTTATTTAAGAGAAGTTAGTCATGGGGCCGTGGGTCAAGTGGGCCGTGGGCCGAGTAGACTTGTTAGTCGAGAGTCAGTGTCTCAGTTGGGAGGTGTCCCCATATAGACCTAGTACTATAAATAGAACTACTGAAGTACCTGGCAGGGCAGCTTTTACGTCCAATCATGTGTGACGGCAGAATCCCTCTTTTCTCTTAAAACTCTCTCGTATACAAAAGCATAGTTTTTGGGACCTATTCGTTTCATTGGGACCCCTGGACTTGCTACCTATTAGTGGTGTCAGAGCCATTACCATCTTAGACCTTCAAGTCGAGCACGCTGGAGGAGACGATGAGGATAGATGAGCTCGCCGCGATGATGAAAGAGCAGTTGGAGGCGTTACACAAGGCGATTGCGATGTCGGCTGGGCATCAAGAGGAAATAGAACACTCTATGGCTGCATTAAACCTGAAAATTAGGGGCTAATTAGAGAAGTCCAGGAGCTGAGGTAAACAGGGGAACGATCAACTCTTCACGAGATGGAGTCATTTGGGATACGAACCGACCGGGTAAATGATCCACTTCCTACTGTTGTTGAACCAGTTGATGTTATGACTCCGGGATGGAAAGACGTAGTTAGGGAATGGGGTTGTCATGGCAAGTATCCTAAGGTGGAGTTCCCTAGGTTTGATGGCGAGTATGTACGTAGTTGGCTCATCAAAGAGGAACACTACTTTGCTATCGAATGGGTAGAACCAAACCACAAGATGAGGCTTGTAGTCATGCACTTGGAGGGACCAGTCTTACAGTGGTACCACAACTTTGACAGAGGAAGAAACAAGACTAGTGGTAGCTAGAAGGTTTGCGGATAGCATATACGACGATCCTATGGACGACTTGTTGAAGTGTTCTCAAGATTCACAAACTGTGGCAGAGTATCAAATGTAATTCGAGTCAAGGTACAGCAGAGTTACAATAGATCCAGGCCATGCCATAACCATGTTTCTAAATGGACTTCGTCCTGAGATTGCGATACTAGTACAAATGTTCAAGCCTAAGGAGTTGGAAGAGGCTTCCTACTTGGCTAGGTTGCAAGAAGTAACGGTAAGTGCCAACCAAAGAAGGACCAGGGAGTTTGTGAGGCCACCATTATTACAGAGAAGTCAAGGTTCTTTTCCATCAGCTTCCCTAACCATGAACCGCACTGTTAGTTCCGGAGCTCAAGAAAGAATTGTGAACAGGGGACCAGTTACCGTGAATGGCAACCCAGCTCAGCTGAGGAGTAGGGCTAGGACAAGGAATCCTACTGATTTTGATGAGTGTCGTGCTAAAAGGTTATGTCTTTGGTGCTCGGAGAAATACATACCTGGGCACAGATGTGGAAGAAGAGCTAAGTGTTACGTAGTGGAGGTTTCTGAGGGAGAGTTAGTGGCTGGTGAGGAGGAAGTCTTTATGTGTGAGGAGGAGGAAGAAGAAGAGGATGTGGTGATTATTCCACATGCAATCTCAGGAAGCGCGGTCCAGGGATTTAGTACTATAAAGGTGACAAGGCATGTGAAGAATAGGGCACTTTTGGTACTTATCAATTGCGGCAGTACCCATAACTTCTTAGATGGTGAAGTAGCAAAGAAGTTAGGTTGCCAGCTGGAGAGTCGGACCCCTATGAATGTTTGGGTGGCTGATGGCGGGATAGTGGGATGTTCGTGCGCATGTAGAAGATTCAAGTAGATGATGCAAGGCAGGGAGTTTTAAGCTAATGTTCTATTGCTTCCATTGGGTGGGTACGACATGGTGTTAGGAGTTCAATGGCTAGAGACTTTAGGGGACATCCTATGGAACTTCCAACAGCTATGCATGGAATTCCAATTGTGAAGGTCAATAGTGGTGTTGAAGAGCTCTCCAAAGGGGCAGCTCACAGCTAGTTCACCCAAGCAATTGCAACGACTGCTGGAGAAGGATTAAGGAGGGACACAAGTTGAGTTTTGTAGTCTTGCACTATTGTCTTTCACTCCCTTTTGTTGTGCAGGGGAGATTCAGGAGGAAGCTTTTGCCAAAAGAGTGGGTGATAAATCAGGCTTGGAGGTGTTGTTGTGCGAATTCAGTGATGTATTCCAAAGCCCTAAGAAGTTACCTCCTACTAGAAACCATGTTCATCGCATTCATCTGAAGGCGGGCAGCCAACCGGTGAATTTACGACCCTATAAGCACTCTATGGTATAAAAGGATGTCATGGAGTAATTAATTAGCGAGATGCTACAGGAATGGATAATCCACAATAGCCACAGCAGCTACACATCTCCCGTGGTATTGGTGAAAAAATGGGATGGGTCATGGAGGTTTTGCGTGGATTACAGGGCGTTGAACGACTCTACTATCAAACATAAGTACTCGATTCCAGTTGTAGAAGAGTTGGGAGGTTCATGTTGGTTCTCTAAGGTAGATTTACATTCGGGTTACCATCAGATTAGGATGGCAAAGGGAGACATCCACAAGACAGCGTTCAGGACTCACGATGGGGAGTACGAGTTCTTGGTCATGCCGTTTGGCCTAACCAATGCACCTTCTACCTTCCAAAGTGCTATAAATGATACATTTCAGCCTTTCCTTAGGAAGTTCATCCTCGTGTTCATGGATGACATCCTAGTTTATAGCTGATCATGGGAGCAACACCTCGACCACTTGCGCACCATACTCCAAGTTTTGCATGTTAAGGAGTTCTACGTGAAAGAGAGCAAGTGTAGTTTTGGGACTGAGTCAGTGGAGTACTTAGGTCATGTGATTTTTGGTAATAGAGTGGCTACGGATCCTAAGAAAATTCAAGTGATGCAAGAGTGGAAGACACCGGGAACCTTAAAATAGCTTCGGGGTTTTCTTGGACTGTATGAGTACTATAGAAGGTTTATTTGTGGTTATGGGCTGATTTGTAAGCCCTTAACATAGCTGTTGAAGAAGGATGCCTTTAGATGGAATGACCAAGCAGAGTTGGCTTTCCAAGAACTTAAGGCAACCATGTGCTCCGCTCCGGTTCTAGCATTGCCTAACTTTGCTCTCATCTTTGTTGTGGAGATGGACACATCAAAATGGGGAGTGGGGGCAGTTCTAATATAAGAAGGCCATTCTCTCGCTTTCTTTAGCAAGGCGATGGGACCCCGATATCAAGCCCTATCAGTCTATGAGAAGGAACTACGGGCTGTGATAATGGCAGTTTTGAGGTGGCATCATTATCTTGTCGGGAGATGTTTTATTATTAAGACGGACCATAAGAGCCTCAAGTATCTGCTTAATCAGAAACTGTCAACGGCCAGTCAATGTTCGTGGTTAGCTAAACTTATGGGCTATGACTACAAGATAGTCTATAAGAAGAGAGTGGAGAATTCAGCCGCGGATGCTTTATCAAGGCTGCCTGAAAGGGTAGCAGAACTAACGATAGTTAATTTAGTGTATGCAGGTGATTTAATGAAGGAGATACAAGACAGTTATGCTGCTGACCCTAAACTAACAGCACTCATTCAATCTCTGGACACACAAGAGGATGCGAAGGGGGTGTTCCAACTGTCACAGGGAAAGCTTCTAAGAAAAGGAAAGTTAGGAGTGGGTTTCATACCTGATTTGAGGAAGAAGTTGGTCTCACTTTACCACGACTTGGCTGCTGGTGGGCATTCGGGTGTTAGGGCCACTTCTCACCGAATGAGGGGAGTCCTTTTCGGGAAAGGCATGGAGAGGGATATATGTAATTATATCAGAGAATGCACAACATGTCAAAGGTGTAAGTACGATAAAAAAGCCTACCCAGGTCTACTTCAACCATTACCTATTCCAGAGAAGATCTGGCAAGTAGTGTCCATGGACTTCATCGAGGGCCTTCCAAAGTCATACGGGTATACCACTATCTTGGTCGTTGTGGATAAGCTGAGTAAATACGCGCATTTTGTACTGCTGAAACACCCATACACGGTAGAATCAGTGGCTACGGCATATATGGAAAACGTGTTTAAGTTGCATGGTATGCCTGAAGCTATATTCAGCGATAGGGACCTGGTGTTTATAAGTCAGTTTTGGTGTGAACTTATGCAGCAGCAGGGTGTGGACCTAAGATTATCTACTTCATACCATCCCCAAACCAACGGATAGATGGAGGTAGTGAACCGTTGCTTAGAAACGTACCTGAGATGCATGTCTCATTAGAAACCACATGATTGGAGCTCTTGGTTGCATCTCGCCGAGTATTGGTATAATACGGCTTTCCAATCAGCAGCTGGAGTGACGACATTCGAAGCCTTATACGGTGAAATGCCTCATCTTCACCTTCCATACTTCACGGGTGACTCGCCTGTAGAAGTGGTTGACCGTAGCTTGGCAGCAAGGGAGGAGAGTTTGAGGTTGCTCAGATTCCACCTACAAAGAGCACAAGTGCGAATGAAATAGCAAGCAGATAAGGGGAGGCAAAAAAGGGAGTTCAACATCGGGGATTGGGTGCTACTCAAGCTCCAACCCTATATGCAGCAGTCCATTCGCAATCGAGAGAACCAGAAGTTGGCTCCACGGTTCTACGGTCCCTACAGAGTAATAGAACGAAAGGGGAAAGTTGCATACACTATTTAGCTACCCGAAAGCTCCAAGATTCACCCTACCTTCCACGTGAGCCAGTTGAAAAAATTTGTGGGCCCTCTTCCGGAGTCGTGCATGCAAATTCCCCCAGATCCGATTCCAGATTGCGAGTCGGAAGCTATCCTTTATAGGAGGACCGTGAAGCACCATAACCAAGCTGTTACCGAAGTGCTAATCAAGTGAGCAGGAGTTGGAGTGGAGGATGCCTCGTGGGAGGAATACCGGTAAGTCAAGGATAATTTTCCAACCTCATCCTTGTGGTCAAGGATTTCAAGAGGGAATGAGTGTTACGTGGGTAATTCGGGAGGAGGAGAAATGGAGATGAACCCAGTCGGAAGCAAGGTCTAAAGGTCGCAGTAGAAGGGGGCGGGGACAGGAGTATGTTCGAGAAGAGGAAGTACACATGTTAGGTTTGGTTTGTCTGTGTTGAGTCTTAGGGAGTACTGGTGTTAGGCTTTCTCGTCGTGGGCCGAACCAATTAAATAAGGAATATGTCCAGTAGGTTATTTAAGAGAAGTTCGTCATGGGGTCGTGGGTCAAGTGAGCCGTGGGCCGAGTAGACTTGTTAGTCGAGAGTCAGTGTCTCATTTGGGGGGGGAGGGGGAGGGGGGGGGTTTCCCAATGTAGACGTAGTACTATAAATATAATTAATGAAGCACCTGGCAGGGCAGCTTTTACATCCAATCATGTGTGACGGCAGAATCCCTCTTTTCTCTTAATACTTCTCGTATACAAAAGCATAGTTTTCGGGACCTAAGTATTCGTTTCAATGGGACCCTTGGACATGGAACCTACCATGGAACCTACCACAATTGAAGAACATTTGCAGTCGAAAGATGAGATGTGGTTCTTTCGGAAAACTCGTTTTGTGGGGGATGCCCGAGGCTAGAGAGGATTCCTTTCTCTCTAGTTCTGCCCGACAATGGAAGAACTCCTCTTCCTTCTCTGAAGGAAATTAGAATTGGACGACACGAACCAGAATGGTGGGATTATGGTTTGACTCCCAATTTCCGGACACCCAGTATTCCCTTGAACCCTTGATCACGAAACTCTCGTATTAACACATTACATTTGATCAAATTACAATTGAAAGTTCCCATGTAATAAGGCCCATCAGTTGAATATATCTGACGACATTCTAGTATGCATATAGCTTCCCGATTTTGCTATAGTTTTGAGATCATTCTAGGGTTCTTAATAGTGCAGTGGACTGTGAGATCATAAGAACTCTTCTAAATACGGTGAGCCACTGCAACGGTTCCTTGACGACGAAACAAGCATAGCGTCGCCAGAAAAACTGCTGGCTTTAATAAAAAGGAACCTTGAAAAGAGGACCCATCCCATAAACTGCTTAAAATATCAGATAGAACAATAGACGGGCAGAGAAACTTGCAAAACATCAATATAATGGGAGGATGTATTACACCCTAAATATGCCTATGCAGCTGCATGAACCTCCTCTGCAGCAGCTTCAAAGGTTTCCCCCGCCACAAGCTCAGGCACCTCATCATCATCATCCTCCTCTTGTGCCGCACTTGCAGTAGCACCAGACCCTCCCTGCCTCTGGATCTGCTCAGCCAACTTTTTCAGGTTGTCCAAGTTATCCGGCCCTGAGTATCAGGCAATAACAACCAAATTAGTCAAATTTAATTTCTTTAACATTAGCAACTTATCTTAATAACTTTTTCTTTAACATTAACCCTGATTAAACATAAAAATCTGAACAACTTTACAAGAGCAATGACATGGTGAAAAACTTACCCAACTGCCCAAGAACGTGAGGAAGAATATCTTGCAATTCTGTATAGAATAGAAAAGGGCATTACATCTCATATAGAAATCCAAAGAAAACTGAAAATAACACAAGAAGAATTGGTCTTTAAATGTCATAAAAAAGAAGCCAAAAAACGTACTCTTTGTTTGAGGAGAACCACTGACGACCCATGTATTGGCATTAATGGATGCCTGGACTGAAAGATTGCAACAACTAATTGTAATAACATGGATCATACAAACTTCAAATGCAACCAGAAAATAAAAAGACGCTACCTTTTGGATTTATAAACTGGATAACAATGTCATCCTTAAATATATTGACTTCCTCAATAGCAGGAATGCCACTGACTCCTATTTTCTTGAGGGTGCTAAGGAGTCTTTTATCATCTGTGGTAGTAGTCTTGTGCACTGCCTTCTTCTTTCTGAAGTGACCAATAAATTATGCCATGTTAGCAATATAACGGACATGTCAAAGAGAAAAATGGAAAATTTCAAGCTGAACCATGTTCAAGCATATCAATTTAGAAGTTCAAACATAACACAATAAATTGTGAAACGAGTACATAAAGAACTAGCAACACATGATTCTCTGGTCATTTTGTAGCGCCTAAAAGTGCAAAAAAATGACACTAGAGCTTCAACTAGAATGCATAAGCAAGACCCAGCTGTGGGCAACAGTAGCGTCACATGACGATACACAGCTTGCGAGAATACACTAACAAATTGCCGAGCACCAGAAGTCATAATACAAACTACTTGTAATTGGCGATAAAATGTCAGTACCTTCTCACACTACCCTTTCCACCGGTACGAACGGCACCGGCCATCTTCATTAGCCTCTCCCTATTCATCTGCATCATTCACAAGCCAAATGGATCAGAATAATCCACCACAACCACTCACTCAACCCACATTATAAAAACGGAAAAGTGAGAAAAGCTCGCGGCCAAAAACCGAAACGATACACACAGACTAAATGAACACACCATTCGAAAAAGCACACGAGTAACTACCTCTACGACTAAGTTCACACACTGTAAAAAAAATTAAACAGAAAATGATTTTTCTCGGTGGGACCGAAAATCACGATCCATATAAAACGGGAATTAAAAAAAATAGATAAAACTGCAAGGGGGAGGGTCCACCCTTACCGCGACAAGGATTGGGGATGATACGACGACGTTGAGGAGGATTCCGATTCCGATTCCGATTCCGATGAGAAGCCCTCGAAAAGGAAGTTGCGGGAGTATGGGCTAAAAGAAATGGAATTTTGTTAAATAACTAGGGTTTTTTTGCGAGAGGGGAGGAACCTGGGTTGGGCTTTTCTTTTTGGGCTTATTGGGTTTAGACTGGGCTTGGTCCCTTAAGTTGACGGGCCATAATTTGTTCAACTGTATAAGGTCCGTGACCAATTGGATTTATGTTTTTATATTTTTCCATGAGTGCATATTTTTCGAATTCTGGGCTGCATCATGATAATGTGAAACTGGATGTTAAAATGTTATCCGACCGGCCGTTGGACCACAAATCGTCCTAGAAAACAGGTTGTCATGGATTCTACAATCTCCACTCGAATACCCAAAATTTGGTCATACCCGGGGGATTCGTTAAAATTAAAATACACCCGATTTCTCAAAATCAGCAAAGAAAAAAAAAAGATTTTTATATGTTATAAATTGCTTGATATTTCTAAAATATGAATTTAGAAACTACATTTGACTATTTTGGTCTATATATTATCGAATAATAATAATAAAAAAATTACAAATTTTTTTTATCCGATTGCCAGTTTGATTAGTCGAACTAGACGACCAGGAGAACGAAATAATTTCAATCATACTGAAATTCATATTAAAAAAATGTTTATTACCATGTTGATGAGTGCATTTATTTGGTCCACATGTTGGATCGATCGGCTCTTGAGACAATCCGGAAAGACTGAAGGGAGGAGGCACAAGAGGGGAAGAGGGATGCAGTCACGTATAATGGAGTGGAGAGAGAGGGGGGGCAAGGAGCAGATGAGGACCAGCAGGGGCATTTTGAGAAGAAAAAAACAGTTTAGGACTGTTTTCAAAATTGCCTACATAAGACTGTCCAGACCGGTGGAAGATTGCAACTTAGATAAACACAGCTCATATTTTTACTGCAAATTCTCTTCAGTTGTGGTAGATCCACTAATTTGAAGACTTTCAACTTTTGGAAGGCTGATAAATTCTGCACTCTCATTGCCCCATAGATGCTGCTATTGCTTGCTTCACCCACAAGCAATGATGGCTCGGCCGCGACTTCTATCTCACTGGCCGCTATGATCTCCTTAATCTCATTGCAAAACTCTAAATTAATATCTCTTCCGAATTCTGTAAGTTCGTCAGCAATTCAAACAAGAATAGGCTTTGAATTATATGGCAGCCGAACATCTGAATACTCTGAGACAGGAAAACACATTGCTAGATAGTAATGGCTGAGCTATGCGAATCAAGAATCTCATGTTGCTCGAGAAACTCAAATTTAGCTTCAGAACATGGTTTACCATATTAGATGGAACAGGAACACAAGATGGTGAGATTAGACACTCTAAATTGTGGCAACCAACGAGAGAAACTTCTCTCTGACTGGCCTCCCCACCATCATCAACACAGTGGAACTTTACGCTTGTCAAGGAATGGCAAGAGTCAAATACCATATTATAAAATCCCGAAGAGGGTGTTGCAATTAATTCTCCTCCTTCACCGACATCACACTTATAGAACAAAACCTGTTTCCTGTAACCGCTCATGACTTGCCATGAACCTCTATTCATACAATCTAATCCAATCATAATTGTATAGTTGCTTGGAGATAGCCTTTCTGCATCATCCTTCACCATCCTAAAAAAATAACGTGGGGTTGGTACATGACATCTTAGATAGTCCAGCTAGCGGCAACATGCTGGTCTTTCATTAAGTAATGGCCAACAGGTAAGACCAAGATGCTCCAGATTCGCGAGATTATGAGAAAATAACCTAATTGGTAAAACCTTTAAATATGTTTCAACCAAGTCAAGGTACCTGAGACTGGACAAGAGTTCCAGGCCAGTAGGAATTTGTTCCAAACTACTGCACCCAACCAGATTCAGCTCTTGTAGTTTCCTCAAGCTTGCTAAAGACGGTAAACACCGTAACTCCTTGCATCCAGCCAGCAACAACGTAGTGAGATTCGGCAAATTAGTTACAGAATTTGGCAAAACGGAGATGCTCGTCCATGAAAGATCTCAAATCATGAGTCCTGACATGTGCGTGAAGAGATGATTTTTGATGTCCCTCATTTTTCTATTTCCAGACAATGACAAAGACGATGGCTCAGGGCATAACGGTGAGTAGTCCCTCGGAATCTTTTTGATATTGTTGTACATGAAAGAAGCTCTTGTAAGATCTCTTGGGCACCTGCTTGCATGGGGCAACTCACTTAGTTGTTTACTAGCATCGACCATGGCTTTGAGACTCTTTCTTAACGCCATATCACGAATAAGGTCGTGCATTTGGACAAATGATTCAGAATCTTCATTAAGAAGAGCCTTCAACAAACAAACATTTTCCACCTTATTAAGCAAAGCATGCACTCTGTCTACTTGAGCTTTTCTATTAGTCGGGCCTTTCATTATTTCATCGTTGACCAAGTATTTATCAATCTCTCCCTTGGTATTTGATAATCCTCTGGAAATATTGCGTAATACAAAAAGCATTCTGATACTTCCGGTTCTCTCAACCGATCAAAGCTCACATTCAATACATTGAACACCCTTTTTTCCATCTAGGGTGGCCCAATCCTGGAGTCTTTAAGTTGCTCAAGCACACTCCAACACTCTCTGACATCATCAACATCCCTTATGCTTCCGGCCAAAGCTACCAATCCAAGAGGTAAACCAGCGCATTATTCCCTGGCAACCAATAATGCATTTTGTTGTACTTCCAAGGACAGGGCTGCATAGTCTCCCTGGTGTGAGAAATCATAATTGAGGAAATTGTTATTCAAATTGATTACAAAGGAGAGCGATTACAAACTAATTTATACAGCTAAGTTAACAACCTAAGGTAATTCTACATAATCATAGAGATTACAAGCATCGAAGGAAAGAATCCAATCGATGGTGACTAATTGGAATCAATTGGAACGTGGAATCTTCAATCGGGCAAGTAAGGATCCGTTGGAAGAATAATTGGTGATGGGATTGCTGGGATCTTGAGTTGGAGTTTCCAATTTAAGCCGATTGCATCTGATTGAGTCCAATTGTGGCTGATTGCTTCCAATTGTGGTTGGATAAGCTAGAAGGATTCACAATTGGAAGGTCTGGATTTGATGAGCTGGTCGATTACGCTTTATTCTTCAACATCCCCCCTCAAGTTAGGGGTGTATATGTCACACATCCCTAACTTGCGGATGTGCGGATCGAACAGTGCAGTCCCTATAGCTTTGGTGAAGAGGTCCGCAGGTTGATCATCACTTTCAATGTACAGTGTTATAATGGTGTTGTCTTGAACCTGTTCACGAATATAATAGCAGTTGATCTCGATATGCTTCGTGCGTTCGGGAAACACGGGGTTAAATGCTATATGGATGGTAGCCTCGTTATCACAATAAAGTGGAATCAGAACCTGCACATTAAAATTAAGTTCAATGAGAAGGTTTCAAATCCAAACAATTTCAGTCAAGGTAACAGCCATTGCATGATATTCGGCTTCGACACTTGATCGCAAGACCACATTTTGTTTCTTGGATCTCCAAACAACTGGATTTTGTCCAACAAAGAGACAATAACCCTAGGTGGATCTATGATTGTTCTTACATCCTGCATAATCGGAATCTCCAAAAGTAGAAATGTCTAGATTACCACTTTTGGTCATAAGAATTCCTCTCCTGGGGCACTGTTTGAGATACTTAAGTATTCTCTCCATGATCTCGACATGTTGTACTCGTGGGGAATGCATCACCTGACTGATTAAACTGACATCATACATAATGTCGGGTAGCGTAATTATTAAATAAATTAGCTTACCAACTAATTTTTGAAACTTGTTAATATAAGGATAGAGTTCACCTTTATCATTCAACACCTTGAGATTTGGTTTGACAGTAGTTTTATAAGGCTTTGAGCCTAATTTCTTTACCTCATGAAGGAGATCTAACATATACTTAACGCTGATTAAGGAATAGGCCCTTTGAGGAATGAGCTATTTCAACCCCGAGAAAATACTTTAGTTTTCCCAAACTTTTATGTCAAATCGAGAGTGTAATTCACCTTTCAATTTGTTAATGTGCTCAAGGTTAGATCCGGTAATCAAAATGTCATCAACATAAACTAGAAGTATGAGTTTACCTATGGGGGAATCGCTGATGAACAAAGAGGAATTTGTATGACATTTTTTGAATCCAAGACTAACAAGTTCTTCGCTGAGTTTATTGTACCAAGCTCGTGGAGATTGCTTGAGTCCATATATGGCTTTATGTAAATGACAAACCTTACCGAAACCTTGTTATGTGTGACCTGGTGGAATATTGAGGCAGATTTCTTTTTCTAAATTTTCTTGTAAGAAGGCATTCTTCACGTCTATGTGCTCGAGATGCCAACCTAAATTTACTACCATAGAGAGAAGAATTTGAATAGTTTTCATTTTGTCTACGGAGGCAAAGGTTTCACTATAGTCAATCCCATGGGTTTGAGTGAAACCTTTAGCCACGAGCTGAGCTTTATGTCCCTCAATTGTGCCATTGCTATTATATTTAATCTTAAAAATCTATTTGCAATGAATAACACGTTTATTAGGTGGAAGTTTGCACAAAGTCCATGTTTTATTTTTATTCAAGGCATCAAGTTCTTCAGCCATAGCAATTCTCCAAGATTTGTTTTTTACAGCCTCAAAAAATGATTTTTGTTCTTGGTTGGAATCAATGCTACTTAGAAAGGCTCTATGTTTAGTGTCTATGTGATCGTAGCTAATGTGAGATTCAATTGGGTAATATCTACTGCGTCCAAACTTGGATCTAAATACGTGCAAGAATTACACGATTGTATAAGTAATATCGTGATAAGTAGGATCGTCTCCACAGGTAATAGAGATGGAAAATTGTTTGTTAAGTACCAGTTTATGTGTTCCTAAACCTTAAGCTAAGCAAATTGATCATTTGGATTGATGATCTAATACTAGTGCTACTAATAATATCGCAAAATATTAAGGTTGTTAATCTCAATCTTTTAACGATACTTCTAAACCAGAAACTCAATATCGCTACGAACCTAAGTTTGTCCAGCCTGGATTCATTAACAATATCAAGTTGAGATAAGCGTATGAAAGCTATGATCTAAACCAAGTTGTCTTCCTTGATCATTAAATAAGCATTAATTGGATCGAGCATAAATAAGAACTTCAAAGATAGAAATAAACTTATAACCAAAGGTAATAGAAATACCTTGATAAAAACAAATCCAACATTGTTACAGAATTCTTAAGAACAAATCAAGAACATAAAATGAAATCTAAGAAAATAATGTTCTAGCTTAGAGGTTTCTAGTCTAAGCTCCTTGATCTTCTTCTTCCCTCCAAGGTTGTTTTTAATTGCCTTCCTACTCCCCCTCTTGTCCTCCTTCCAAAAGTTATGGGCCAACCAGCTTTAGACTAGGCTAAATAGGAAGTTAGGTGAGCAATTCCTCTTATCCTCTGCCAAAGGCCAACATACGCTAGGAAGCCAGCGTCCGCTGGGGTTGTTCTCTGCCCCTTTTTCTCTTTCTGGCATCTCCTCCTCAAACGCTGGGTGGCCAGCATTTGCTGGCCTTGCATTCTATCTTTTTCTCTTGTCTTGCCTTCAAGCTTCTACTCGTTGCCCAACTCATCATACATGACCACCGATCTTTGCTCCAACTCCTCGAATGCTCCTAAACACCTACAAAACATACTAAATCAACAGACAATCTTTTCCTTGACCAAACAAACCAAATGATCAAAATGTAGACAAGACTCGACTTAACATCTTCAAAATTCAAACATTCATCACAAGATCATTCCCACAATCACATACAACACATCCTTGAGCATTGTGAATACAAAATGCATAGATAATTAACCCTCAATCATTTAATCAAGTTTTCACACCTAGTGTTCCGGACTAGAGAGTTAACCACTCATAGGATAGGATTGATTTAAACTTACAAGTTGTATAGTAGTCAACTATCCTACTCTCATGTGCACGTTTAAGGTCTAAAAATGTTAAAAATCATACCAAACACACTCAAAACAAAGTAGATCGTGCTATCAGAGGGACTTTTATTAGGTTGTAATGGGGTGAAAGGTAAAGGTGGGAAAGTGTGAGTATATGGGTAATGGCTAAACCACCGAATCCGAGGGTTACATAGAAAGCTAACTCTCGACTGTACTACAAATCTCACCTTTTTATGCATATACACTCAAACCCATTTACCCATATCCTAAAGAACCAAAGAGACGGGATAAGTTACTTACTTTTTACTTGTGCCTTTTTCTTTCCAACTTTCCACTTTTTCCATTGATTTCTTCTTTTCACTTTTCACTTTCCACAAGAGAAATTTTTTTTCTTTTTCTTTCTTCCTTTTCGTTTTCTTTTCTTGTTTCTCTTTTCAAACCTCTAACCCACTTTTTGCACTATTACTTAGCAACTTATCCCATTCCTTGGTCATTAGCCTCAATTCTACCTGCTTTTATCCCAATCTATGTACAAGAAATTCCCCAAACTATACTACTAGATGAACCCTTATAAAATATTCCCTAATGATAACCTAATCCCTCGGAGTAAGTAGTCAAAAGTAGGTGGGGTGAAGACATTCGGCTCATTTTATAGGTTCCAACTAGTAATTCAATAAAGAGGTTTAGGCTCAACGGGGCTATGCAATGGATAACGTGAGGTTTTTGGCTTTAAAGCTCTAGGCTTTATCAAGATGGCCCTCGGCGTTCTCAACCTCATTAAGTAATGCAAGGTAATCTTCTAACACTCTCACTGCTCAAACAATACACACCTCATGAATAAAATGAGAACGAGTTGTCCTCGCCATCGTCTCAAAAATCTCACAAGATCACTCGTTAATTCTCTAGTTTAGTCTACCGGGTGTGACAACTAGCCTAAATGATCGAGGATATAATAGCTATGTCTTAAAATTCACTTTGCTCAAGACTATTTAATGCATGATATGGAGTTTTTCCTATGATAAAAAGTTCAAAATTTCTGAGGATTTTTTCATCATTTGCAAAAGACTCTAACACACTTTAATCAAAAACATAAAACAGACTCGATCACATGCATAAATCAAAATAACAAAAGGCACAGCAAGATCAACACAAATAACAAAAATTAAAACACACACAATGCACCCCCACACTTAAAAGACAGATTGTCCTCAATGTGTGAAGACAGACACGCTTAACAAAAAATTTGGATGCAAACACAAGAAAGACCACGAAAACAAGTCAATTAAAAACAAAAACTAAATAGGAATAAGGAGAAGAAGAAGCCTGGGATCATTGGTCTGGTGGTGGTTAGAGGTGATTTCAGAGCCATTCCCAGTTAGCTACATCTTTTGCATCGTGCACTGCAAGTTGATCGTGGAGGTCTTCTTGGTCTGCGTGGTACTGTTCCCAGTACTCTGCCTGTTCATTGACCAATATCCTGACTTGGTCCTTCAAACAAGATGCCAAGCCACCAATTTAGCAACATTGATCTGACTACCTGAGACTTTCTTGCTTGGGGCATCATATCCTGGGAAAAAATTTAGCACCAAAATATGGACAAGACTACCAAGACTAAGGTTCTTGGGTTTCTATAATTGGAGCGTACAAGAGATGACATCACAAATTAATGCAAATGTGTTAAATGGCTTCCTCTTCTGAATGTAATATAATACATACAATTGGCTCCTTGTGATCCGACTAGCCTCGTGTTAACTGCTAAAGCTATAGCTTATAAAGCGATGTAAAACACTAAATGTCAAATCCTTAATAAAGATGGATGGTGCTTGTGCCTTAAAGCAAGGAAAACCAGACAGACTTTGCCATGTACTATGGACAGTTATAGTATCCTCAGAATTAAAGTCCACCTTCTTATCCCCATCCTTGAGGTCTAATATTTCCATGAGTAGATCGCTAACTATGGTGACTAGTTTACCGTACAGACGTGCTGTGAATTGGGAAGAATCACTTTCTACAACGACCGTGCAGTAAAATTCCAATACAACTTAAGGGTCAATGTCAATAGATAAACCAGAAATCCGTGTCCATCCTATATAATCTAATGCTTCATGCAATTCATGCTCAATGCCAAACATTCGCATGCAATCCCAATCAATTCTCCAATGACCCAAAATAGAGCAATTTTTAAATTTAGCATACTTGTCACATTCCCATTCATTAAAAATTAGGAAAGGTGCACCATACCTTTCTGCTATGTCACCAGGTTGATGGGGTTGAGAGGAAGAACTTAAAGCATTAGTGGTTGCTATGCGTTGTCGCTTTGATGCACGAGATATTTAGGCCTTGGGTGCCATTAAAGAATTCGTGCTCGACGATTTTGATGGTTTGATTGATTCGAAGGCCTCTGGGAGGAGAACAAAGCCCCGTTATCAGATCGTAAAGTCGTTGATCGAAGAACTCGGAATTTGCAAAACAAGATCAAATTAGGGTAGGTTTTTATTCTTGGAGGGAATTGGAGGAAATCTGAAAGAAGGAACAAGTAAAGAGGAAGGGGTGGGAAATCGGGTGTTTAAACCCTATTTTCTTGAAGGCCAGCATACGCTGGGAAGCCAGCATACTGCCTCTGCCCCTCCGTGCTATTTTTGCTGATTTATGCAGTGTACGCTGCGAAGCTAGCTTATGCTAGCCTTCACGGTTGTACCCTCTTTTTTCGCTCTTAGGACAAGCTGGTAATCTGCAAAACTAACACAAATGACATATTTTTCGAGAATAACCATATATACATTCCCCTAGAAACCCACAAACTCAGGAAAACTCATACGAGTGACACAAAAAAAATCCAAAAGAAATTGAGTGAAAGGGAAGAATGTAGTTCTAAGTTAACATCGTTAGCTTGATGGTCAAGATCAATTACTGAGGGCCTGGGTCTTCGAGTTCCACCTCGTCTTTATGTAAATCAACATATTTGGCCAGGTTTTCCTCCAAGTATTCTTTGTTCACTTCTTGGACCAACTTAGTGTCATCATTGCATATTCAAACTCTTGGTAGTTATTCTACCTGCTTGGGGGTAGGATATATAGATATAATATTAGGCAATTCAATATCTCTACTGAAACAACTGTACCTTAAGTGTCCTCGTGGTGATTCACGCCCCAATTTTTGTGATCGGAGAGTATGTAGATTCACTCTGGGCCATGGTATATTGCTTGGTTCAGACGCACTCCAATTTTCAATATCGGGACCTTCCACATCCTTTTCAATTTCTGGCACTTCTATTGGTTGACTTGTGTCATACTCCTCTTCATTATGCTGAGTTGCCAGTTCATCAATGATATTGATTTTATAGCAATCATCTCTCATGGTAGTATGCATAGCTGCTTTAAATATGTTGAAAATGATCTCATCATCACGAATCTTGAATCGCAACTCTCCCTTTTCCACATCAATACTTGCTTTTGCGGTGGCTAAAAATGGGCATCCAAAAAGGAGGGGAAAACCCCGATCTTCTTCCATCTCCATAACAATAAAGTTAACCGGAAAGATCAGAGTGTCAACTTTGACGTGTACATTCTCAATTATCCTTTTTGGTCGAACCTTTGATTAGTCTATGAGCTGGAGAACTACCAATGTTGATTTTATATCCCTTAATCCGAGCTTCCGGAAGGTTGAGAAGGGCATTAAATTGATGTTGGACCCCAAATCAATAAGTGCATGCCTGAATGTTTGTTCGCCAAAGGTGCAAGGAATGATGAAACTACCTAGGTCAACCATCTTGTGAGGTAGATCTTGGCATAACACTGCACTACAATCCCTTTTTAGTGGGATAATCTCATAGTCATCAATGCTCTTCTTCTCTTTCACCATTTCATTTACTGCATTCTTTTCCAACTCAAAATCACTTTGAATTGTGATTGTATTACAATGCTCCTGTTTGGTGGAAGGAGCCTCGGTATTGCTTGGAAGAGTGCCTGGTGGTCTTGCATTAAGTTGCATTGCTAGCTGGCTGATCTGTACTTCAAGATTGCAGATGGTTGCTTCATGGCTTAACACTTGCTTTCGTAACTCATCCTCACCACATCGATCTTGCGGTGGTGGTCTTTTGCTGCTGCCACCTTTGTTGATATGGTTGAAATTGCTGAGGTAGAGGGCCTTGAACATTTCTACCTTTGTAAGATGGTCTCGGTTGTTGAGGTGCTTGTTGAGCTGTATTATTCTTCCACAAAAAATTTGGGTGGTTTCTCCAACCCGGGTTATACATAGCAGAATAAGGATCATTATTCCTGTTAGTATTACCCACAAAATTTATATGTTTAGCAATTAATGAACAACTATCCATGCCATGTGGTTCCGTACAAATTTCACATACCTGAGATGATGATGTTGCTTATAGCGACATTGATCCTTTAACTAGTTGCGTAAGTGTTGCTACTTATGCTTTCAAAGTAGCTACTTCATCATTGTCTTGTACACTAGCAACTCTCTTTCTCTCGATTCGTTCTCCCCAATCATGGTTGTTGGTAGCCATGGCTTCAATGATTTGAAAACCATCGACTTTGACTTATCTGTCAAATTTCCTCTAGCTGCTACATCTAGGTTGACTCGAATAAGTGTTTCACATCCATTGTAAAATGTTTGGATGAGCATCCATTCAGGTATATGATGGTGTGGGCACTCACAAAGTAATCTCTTGAAGCGATGCCAAGCCTCGTGTAAGGATTCACCACCTAGCTGCTTAAATTGAGAAATCTTATTACGAAGTTGGGTGGTTTTACCTGGAGGAAATGCATCTACCCATTCCCTAGCATCATCTTTCAAGCTATACTTGAATAATCGAAGCTTAATAGCATCAGATGTGACACCATTATACTTCACTGTTGAGCAATGATCCTCGAACTTCTGGATGTGCCTTGCTGGGTTTTCTGAGGGATAACCTCCAAATTGGTCTTATTGCACCATATTAATAAGGTTGCTCTTTATCTCGAAATTGTTTGCCTCCACAGTTGGATACTCTATACTTGACCAAAGATCGGCAAGTCTTGGGTGTGACTTGTATCTCATGGCAGTAGGAACATTCACTACTTATCGATCAGTCATCTCGTCTGTATGTAAGTTTCTCCTCCTGATTCGTTGAATAGTTCGTTCAATTTTTGAATCTTGCTCAAGAAGAGGTTGGTTCTCACGACGAGTATTTGGCATTCACCTCTTGTACTTGTATGGTACTATAACACTCAATAGAGAGAATCAAATGCAACAAGTAACAATAAAAATGTAACAAAGCTTAGTCTCAAAATCAAGAACACTAGTTCCAATATTAACGAAAACAAATTCAAACTTCTATTCTCCAACAATGGCGCCAAAAACTTGGTGCGTCCAAACTTGGATCTAAATACGTGCAAGAATTACGTGATCACACAAGTAATATCGTGATAAGTAGGATCGTCTCCACAGGGGATAGAGATGGAAAATTGTTCGTTAAGTACCAGTTTATGTGTTCCTAACCTTAAGCTAAGCAAATCGATCGTTTGGGTTGATGATCTAACACTACTGCTACTAATAATATCACAAAATCTCAAGGTTGTCAATCTCAATCTTTTAACGATACTTCTAAACCACAAACTCAATATCGCTACGAACCTAAGTTTGTCAGGTCTGGATTCATTAACAATATCAAGTTAAGATAAGCGTATGAAAGCTATGATCTAAACCAAGTGGTCATCCTTGATCATCAAATAAGCATTCATTGGATCGAGCATAAATAAGAACTTCAAAGATAGAAATAAACTTATAGCCAAAGGAAATAGAAATACCTTGATGAAAACAAATCCAACGTTGTTACAGAATTCTTATGAACAAATCAAGAACATAAAATGAAATCTAAGAAAATAATGTTCTAGCTTGGAGATTTCTAGTCTAAGCTCATTGATCTTCTTCTTCCCTCCAAGGTTGTTTTTAATTGCGTTCCTATTCCCCTTCTTGTCCTCCTTCCAAAAGTTGTAGGCCAACTAGCTTTAGACCAAGCTAAATGGGAAGTTAAGTGAGCAATTCCTCTTATCCCCTGCCGAAGGCCAGTGTCCACTGGGGTTGCTCTCTGCCCCTTTTTCTCTTTCTCGCTCCTTCTTCTGAAACTAGCCCAGCAAACGCTGGCCACCTTGCATTCTGTCCTTTTCTCTTGTCTTGCCTTCAAGCTTCTACTTATTGCCCAACTCATCGTACATGACCACCGATCTTTGTTCCAACTCCTCGAATGCTCTTAAACACCTGCAAAACACACTAAATCAACAGACAATCTTCTCATTGACCAAACAAACCAAATAAATCAAAATATGGACAAGACTCGACTTAGCATCTCCTAAAACATGACGAAAACATAACTAACTAAGGCTAAATAAATGCATGTTAACACATGCATCAATATCCATTGAAAATCTTGAAATCCCAAAGTTGACTATTTGGTAATTTTAATCGGGTTGATCTCCTAAGGTTCTAATCAGGGGGAATTTGCTTAAAATGAACATGCCATTGATCAGAAACCTCAAATTGAGAGTGAATTAGTTTAGATTGAGCTAAGGGAGAGTTAGAAATACCAGAATTAGAAGAGATTGGATTAAGATCCCCTTGCTTAGAAGCCTGTCATTCTAGATTATTGAAGGTCTTGCCTTCTTCCATATCCAATCCGTTAGTAAGATAGTGCACTTGTGCTGAATCCTGCAAAATTGGGCTAAGATCAAGCTTGTTAGTGGAACAAAAATCAAGAGGTGTATCATTACATAATCTAGCAGTGTTGTGATTGTTCAATTCAGGGGTACTCTTAATGTAATAAGGTGTGTTCTCCATGAATTTCACATCTCGAGAGATGAAGAATTTCTTGGTTGTAGGTAAGTAATATTTGTACCCCTTTTGGGTTGTGGAGTACCCAAGAAATACACATCAAATTGATCTCTTAGCTAGTTTGTCCCTTCTCTTAGCTGGAATCTGGACATAAGCACAACACCCAAACACTTTGAGGTAAGACAAGTCAGGTTTCTTGTTAAGTAGTACCTCAATTGGGGATTTAAAATTGAGGACTGAGCTAGGCAATCAGTTGATTAAGTGACAGGCAGTGAGTATGGCTTCGCTCCAATATCCTCTTTTCACATTCATTTTGAACATGATCGATTTGGCCACTTCGAGGAGATATTGGTTATTCTATTTGGCCACTCTATTCTGCTGGGGAGTGTAAATACATGAAGTCTAATGTATGATGCCTGCACTTGTGAGAAAGGTTTTGAACTCCTTCTGATATTCAGTGCCATTGTTAGTCTAAAAAACTTTGATTTTAGCATTGAATTGATTGCAAACAAGTTGATAAAATTCTTTGAATTTAGAAAACACAGCACTCTTATGTTTAATGAGGTAAATCCAGCATGCACGACTATAATGGTCTATGAAAGAGACAAAATAATGATAACCATCAAAAGATGATTGTGGGGAAGTCCACACATCCGAGTGAACCAGCTCAAATGGTGAGTTATAATCAGACACAGAAGATTTAAAAGGAAGTCTACAATGTTTAGTAAGCACACAACTTTCACAGTAATTAGTTCTTTTCTCCAAATTCGGAAAGATTTTTTAGAGAATCAAGTTGCTAGGATGTCCAAGACGATCATGCCAAAGAGTAGAAGTGTTTAATTTTTGAGTAGTCATAGTGACGGGGATTGATTGAAGAATGTAAAGCCCATTAATTAAGCTTCCTTCACCAATCTTTCTCACCATTCTATAGTCCTGAAAAATCATAGAATTTGTGGTTAAAATGGCACAACAATTAAGATCACTTATGAGCTTACTGATCGATATTAGATTGTAAGTCAATTCAAGAATAAGCATAGCATTAGAATTCACAATGGAATTAAATAACCTAATCTTACCTGTTCTAGTAATCAGTATAGTGGAACCATTGGCAATACGTATAGATTGGTTTTCAATTGGTTGAAATTGAGTCAAGAAACACAGATTATTTATCATAATTCATTAGCTCCAAAATCAATTATCCAAATATTCTCAAATTTGGTAAATTTTGAAGAGAGACAAACAACAGTGTAGTAATGGAAGAATTTACCTTATTTACCTTCACTTGGATTTGATTTTGGAGGCAGGCTGGGCTCAAAATTACCCTTTAGGTACAGGACGACGTGTTGGGCGAAATCCTCGATTGATATCGCTGGATTTTGGTTTGAGCTTGAGAGGACAGATATGTGATACGCATTTGGTGAAGCTGTGGGTTGTAGTTGTTGGGCTTGTCCCTGTAGTTCTTCTCCCTTTTCACTTTGAGATGCAGATGCAAAATCCAACATCGATCGATGGTGTGACCTACTTTACCACAATGATTACAGGTGTAATTTGGTTTGGGTTTACCTTCCTTGTTGTAATTGAAGGGAGACCCATTCTTGGAGTTAACAAATCTCTTGGCTGCTAGAGCAGACCCGCCCTCTTGAAAGCTTACGAGAGGAATGGACTTATTGGAGAGTTCTGGTTTCTGGTACAAAATCACAACTTTCTTGCAAGTCTTGTCCTTCTGAATTTGAGAACAAATGGAGCTGAAGGAGGGGAGCTCAGTAACAGTGAGAATTTGGTCTCGAAGCACTTCAAATTCAAGGCCGAGACTCACAAGGACCTTGAAGATCATATCTTCTTCTTCTCGTTTGTTTATAACTATGGGATCGGTTGTTACGGGTCTCAGATTAGTCAATTCTTCCCACATCGATTATAACCTACTCAAATACTCAACAAAGGGTCTATCTCATTTTTTCAAGGTTAGCGATTCCTTTCTTTAGTTTGAAAATTTGGTAAAAATTCTCTTGTTGCGAGTACAAGGCTTTCACCGAGTCTCACAACCCTTTAGAGCAAGTTGCATAATTGAACAAATCATAGAGTTCAGAGTTGATAAAGTTCAATAACCATGACATTACCTGGTGATCATACATGTGCCACTCTTGGTAATGAGGTTTGGTTGAGTTTGGAGTTGGAATGTCTCCATTAATGAAGCCAACTCGCCCTCGGCCACAAAGAGCGATGAACAAGGCTTTTGACCAAGCTGAGTAGTTTTTTCCATCAAAGGAAATAGTGGTGATTTTGAGGGTGGTGTTCCCATCGATTTGAACGAGATCTTCTTCAGTAGTTCAAGACTTGAGGGCGTTGAATTGGAGTTAACTGCTTCTGCAGTTCCTTTGACAATTTCTTCAGCAGACATTGTAGTCAAAATAAGGTAATAGTAATTGGATCTGTGATTTAGCTCTGATACCATGTGAGAAATCGTAATTGAGGAAATTGTTATTCAAATTGATTACAAAGGAGAGCGATTACAAACTAATTTATACAGCTAAGTTAACAACCTAAGGTAATTCTACATAATTACATCGATTACAAGCATCGAAGGAAAGAATCCAATCGATGGTGACTAATTGGAATCAATTGGAACGTGGAATCTTCAATCGGGCAAGTAAGGATCCGTTGGAAGAATAATTGGTGACGGGATTGCTGGGATCTTGAGTTGGAGTTTCCAATTTAAGCCGATTGCATCTGATTGAGTCCAATTGTGGCTGATCGCTTCCAATTGTGGTTGGATGAGCTGGAAGGATTCACATCTGGAAGGTCTGGATTTTATGAGCTGGTCGATTACACTTTATTCTTCAACACCTGGTTGTCAGTAAACAAGCAGCGAGATTCTTCTTCTGAAAGAGGCTCCAATATCATCTTCTTCTGGCAAGACATCCTTAGGAAAATATCTAATGATCTAGTCGTTAGAATCAACTTGCAGGCCTTCGAATTGATGGGTAAACCGATTTCATCCAGATCAAATTGTTCAGGCCCAATTCAGCTTTGAAGAGTATGTTTGAATTTTTAGCTTTCTTTTTTTTATTTGTTAGTAGCATTAAATTATAGATTTTATGGAGAAGTGGAAGAGTTTTTTTTATGTCGAGATATTTAGTACTTGGGTTCTATCTTCTTTTTATTTTCTGAGGATCGGACTCGGGTTCTTTCTCAATCTGATGCTTTGAAGAAGAGTATGCATTATTCTGCAATTGTTTACCAACAAATCCACTTGGTTGCTTACCTTGTCACCACCAGAGACTACCCTCTTCAACTCGACACAACAATTGAGAATCATCTGGATTTCTTCCTTCAGCCAATCGAACTCGTACCGATCTTCTTGAATGCTAATGTTCTCATGTGGAGGAACTTTTGGTAGTTTGTCAATTTACGACTCGGGACTTTAAAAGTCAATTTTCAATCATTGAGGTTACCTAGCTATATTTAACCCTTTAATGTTGGAATCGTTAAATTTATTAGGAATATACGTATTAAATACAAAATAGTGTAAAATTTCATCTTGCCAAGTTGTTACCATTTGGCTCATCCAAGATTTTTTATAATCTTGTGGGTTCTTTCTGAGATGTGTGTCCTTATTTGTTCTCTCATTGATTTATGGCTAAAGAATGACCAAGTGACAAGGGCCAAGTAATCCATTGGGTTTATTGTTTAGCTTGTTGTGGAGTACAGGGTGAACAGAGGTTATGGAATAACAATGGAGGTCGATGTATTTAATATATTTTAATTCTTCGTTTACACAAAACAAATCAAGCCTACCAATTTTTTAGGAAGGGTTGGAGAACATCTTTGGCACATGCATGCTGGGTGTCCAACTCCACCGAGTCCCACCATTCTTTTCCTTCTCCTGGTGGGCCTACCCGGATTTCCTTCAGAGATGGGAGAGGAGATGGTCTTCCGTTGCGGAGCTGAACTAGCGAGATCGGAATTCTCTCTAGCTGAGGGCATCCGTACAAATCGATTATTTCCAAAGAACCACATCTCATCTGTCTACCGCAGATCCTCTTCAGTTCTGGTAGCTTCCACTAGTCGAAAATCCTCAACTTTGGAAAGCTGATAAATGCTGCATTTCCATCATTGCCTGATAGGCTGCTGGTGCTTACTGATGGATTAGCAGGTGCTTCGATCCCGCTTCCTGATATAATCTCCTCCAACCCATTACACATTGCGACTGTAATCTCTTCCAGATTATGCAGGTTAGACAGCAATTCAAGCGGAATTAGGCTGCTAATTTTTGGGCAGTCGACTATTCGGAAGACTCTGAGGCAGGAAAATGCACCTCTCGATAGTGAAGCCTGATCTCGGTGGATCAAGCCTCTCAAGTTGCGAATAGCATTCCAGACTCAGGTTTGTAACATGGTTGACCATAATGGACCGCCCGGGGAGACAAGATGGTGAGATTAGACACTCTAAATTGTTGCAGTCGAACAATTCAACAAGTTGATGACGGGCCATCCCATCATTTACGCAAAGGAAGTTGTCCAAGCTTCTCAAGGAGTGGCAATAAAAGATTCCAAGAGCGTCAATGCCCGTGGCCGGAGCTAAAAATAATTCTCCTCCTGCAGCCATATCCCACTCCTGAAACAAAACCACCTTCTTGATTTCTTTCAATGGCTTAAACCTGAGCATGGCAATTTCTGCTATCCAACCATACCCTCCAACCATAAGCCAATAGTTGCTAGGCGGCGGTCTTTCAGCATTATCTTGCATCATGCCGAAAATTTCATGTGGGTTTTGAACACGACAGCTTAGATAGTCCACCTTGCCATAACATGCTAATCTTTCATAAAGTGAGAAGCAAAAGGGAAGACCAAGATATTCTAGATTAAGAAGAATATCAGACAAAAGCCCATCCTGTAAATCCTTTATTTTTGTTTTATCCATGTCAAGGTACCTAATATTTGACAAGAACTCCAAGCCAGCAGGCACTTGTTCCAATTTACTGCACCCGTAGAGATCGAGCTCCCGAAATGCTGTCATCATTGCTAACGTAGGTATTGTTAGTAAATAATAATTACTAATATGTCCCAGAGACAATTAATAATATGGATGGTGGAATTATAATAAGAATGGTGGAATTTTGGTAAATATTATTTATGTTTTCTTTTGAAAAAAAATAATATATTTTCATTATGGAATGAAAAGATGTTTCCATTAACATTATTTATGTTTTCATTTAAAGAAAAATATTGTATCTTTTCATAATGAAAATTTCACCAAACGTATTATTTATGAAAAGATGTTTCCATTAAGTAAATAATGTATTCTTTTTCATAATGGAAATTCCACCATATATTATTTTATCAAAGTGAAGAATTTAATATTTGGAAATTCAATCTCAATTTCACTATAAATAGGTGGCTTGGTTTTGTTGCAAAATGACACCTACACCTAAACACCAAAATCACTAAGACATTTCTCTTTCGTTGAATCTTCCTTGAGAACTTTCCTAGCAAGTTCTACGTAGATACCAATTGTCGAAAGTTCGTAGTATTGTACTATGTGAATACATAGTAGAGGATACAATCAACAAAGAGGCATCAATCCACAAAGATCATCGATCTACTATCCACTGTAAGTTTATTCTTACAGTTTATTTATGTTATATTGCCATGGTCAGATTATCATTGGTAAAATTTTAACTTCCGCTGCTATGAACTTAGAGATTCGTACTCGAAAATTCCAATAATTGGTATCAGAGCTAGACTGATTTTATGGCTATATACATATATATACAAATCAAAAACGGTTTCAAGGCTATTTTGTTTAAAACTGTTTTAATCAAAATGGTTTCGTAAACTGAAAAGGTTTTAATCACCGAAGGGTAACTGGGCTTACTTTGAGTGGGCTTACTTTGAAAATTTTAAACAGAAGAAAAGAAGCTGTTTTGGACTTTTCTTTAAAATTGCCGAATGGAAACTGGAATTTTTATTACCCTTTGGGAAATTTTAAAGCCGTAAGAAAACCGTTTTCTGGAAACCGATTGTCGCCGATTGCTGTGAACTTTGGTTATCGTCTGGAATCCTCGACCATTCGAAAATTGATGGACGCCGACGACCATACATCATGGAGGTATAGATGATCGTGCGGGTTTTGTGCATCGTTCTGGACCACCGGCGTCCATGACGAGCGAAGCCTTGGAGGCAGCTCGCATCAACGATCCCGGCCACCACGCGCAGAGACTCGTGGTCTAGGACCACCGGAGAGTTCGCCCGACCTTGGGCTTGGGTGTATGAGCGACGGTGAGGGTCGGAGACCGATGTTTGGGTTATCGATGGTTGTGCGGGTCGATTGACTTTGTCGTGGATGAGCGGTTTTGACTGCCAGAGATGAGACTGGAGGTCTGGGACCACCGGAAACCATGTCCAGATGAAGTACTTCGGGCGGTGTAGCTTGAATCGGCTCCGATCAAAGTTTTAAACTTCGGATCGGAAATTTCACCGTCGGCTTTCGAAGCCGATTACGACGACTACGCGCGGCCTATCGGTAAACGGAGACCACTGTCAAGCTCGGCTCGATGAGTGGAGGACGTTGCAGCCGGCGGTTTAGCTTGAAACGGCTCCGAACGAAGCTTTCGAACTTCGGATCGGAAATTTCGCCGTCGGCTTTCGAAGCCGATTTCGGTTTCAACACGCGGTGAATCGGTCGATTGAAGGCAGCGACGAGATCGCCTCATTGTGAACGTCGTCGTGGTACCATCGATGATGGCCGGGGTTGCCCCGACGAGGAGGTCGGATTTTGGAAACTTTGCCGGAGCTTTGGAAGCTCGATTCCGGCCAACAAGCGCTGAGAACTCGACATCCGCGACCACCGGCGACATCGTCCAGCCGTGGTCTTCGTTTAGTAACCAGCAGTGTCGACCGCAGAGGCGCCGATCGGATTTTGGTGATCGGGACCAATTCGGAAATTTGCCCTAGGGGCTGCGATTGGAAATTTGGAATTTTGCGGGGGCTTCTTTGCAAATCCATGAATTTGGAAATTGCAATTTAGTCTCTGCGGTTTTTCTGAATTTTTCAGTGCTGGATAAATTTCGATTTGGTCCCTGCAAATTTCCGAAACTTCTAGTTGCTGGATAAATTACTTTTTGGTCATTGTAAAATTTAGAATTTTACAATTTAATCCCTAATTAAATTTTGGAAAAGATAATAAGGGTTATTCAGTTAGATTGAATTCATAAAAGCAAAATTAATTTAATCAAAAGTTTAGAACTTGTCAATAATTAATTTTAGCATTAAAATTATCAATGAAAATATTGTTACATTACATGTTTATTTGATATATGTATTGTGAACATTTATTATTTGATAATTATGTTTGGATTAGATTCCATTTAATATACGTACACTTACTGAATTGGATGTCAGTATGTATGATATGGATTTTGATAAATACCCCAATTTAAAATGTTCCTCAAACTTAAATATGGTTTTCATTTAGAATGAATGATGTCTTCCATCACAATTAAGTGTTTCCGGGATTTCGCTCTATAGTATTTAAGACCAAAGTCTTTTGCTTGGAATTACGTCTTATGGGACTCTTATAGGGACATGTAAATGTTGCTGTGTGATGGTTGTAAGCCACCCGAAATTATTTCACTCGCCAAAGCAAGGAAATAACTAGGGGACATCAATTGGACTTTGTCCAATATCTAGGAATTGTATGAACTATAATTGTTTTGGAGACCTACCAGTTATGCTATTATAATCACCAGCCAAAGCAGGGGTTATAATAGTAGGAATGTGGATCCTAGTCCATTAAGATTTATATTTGATATAAATTCGTATTCTTCTGATGAGGTCGTTGAATATGTTAAAATAATGGAGACAAAATAAACAAAAGGCCGTATTTATTTTGATTGCTGAATATGGATCATAGGGATTATATGTTTTAATTCCCGTTATAATTCTATTTTTCTTAGGTTTGTTGAAATGGCTAACATGTCGTTGAGATTTTGGATTTGGAATCAAAATAAATTAGCTGGGCCAAATTTTCTGGATTGGCATTGAAAGACGCGTTTAATGTAAAGGCATGAAGAGAATGAGATACTAGGTATTTCTGATGGAAGAGAATTGTTTGTTATTGAGATAAACATGTCCACTAATAAATCTCACTACTGGGTATTAGATACCGCTTGTGGCTCACACAATTGTACGAATGTGGAAGGTCTCAAAGATAGTAGGGTAGTTAGACTGGGTGAGATCGCCCTATGCATAGGAAATGGAGCACGAGTTGCTGCTGAATGCATAGGGATATATAGTATAGATCTACCCAGTGGGTATAGACTGGAACTTAATAATTGTTATTTTGTTTCGTCTATTACCAGAAACATTATATCCATTCTGATGTTGGACATTGAGGGTTTTTCTTTCCATTTCTCGAATAGTAGTTGCTATTTTTCGTTAAATGGTATTACTTATGGAAATGCCACTCTTCAAAATAGTTTATACTTGTTGAATGGTGGGCATGATATTCTCAATGTTGAAAACAAGAAACTCAAATTAAGTAATCAGGAAAATCCTACCTTCTTATGGCATTGTAGACTTGGTCATGCCAATGAGAAAAGAATTGCAAGGTTAAGAAAGCTTGACTACTTAACCCCATTTGACTTTGAGTCTTATGGAACTTGTGAATCTTGTCTCAAAGGCAAAATGATAAACAAACCCTTTTCCGGGAAAGGAGTTAGAGCCAAAGAAGTGTTAGAGTTGGTTCACAGTGTGTGGGCCATTACCCACTCTAGCAAGGGGAGGTTTTGGATACTTCATTACCTTTACTGATGACCTCTCTAGGTATGGATATGTGTTTCTTATGGAAACATAAATCTGAGGCCTTTGAGAAGTTTAAGGAGTATAAGGTAGAAGTAGAGAAACAACTTGGGAAGAGTATTAAGACTCTTTGATCAGATCGAGAAGGTGAATATCTTAGCCAAGAGTTCCTAGATTATTTAAAGTTATATGAGGTCCAATCACATTGGACACCTCTTGGAACACCATAGATGAATGGTGTGTCCGAGAGGAGGAACCGAACCTTGTTAGACATGGTAAGGTCCATGATGAGTTTCTCCTCTTCTAATATTTTTTTGGAGTTATTCACTCTAAAGTTCAATCTACATTCTGAATAGAATTCCATCCACATCAGTTGAGAGAACACCATATGAGATATGGTGCGGCAAGAAGCCATCATTCTCACATATTAAGACATGGGGTTGCCCCATGTATGTGAAGAAAATACTTACTGATAAGTTGGAATATAAAGGTGAAAAAGGTTACTTTATGGATATGTATGACAAAGAATCAGTGGGAGCATTTAGTGATTCTCATGGTGAGAGTCTATCACTAGGTGATAGTCTCCAGCTAGTGAGAGCATAATTAGAGATAATTTGTATATACAAGATATTCTAATTAGAATAAACTGCTTACATAAATGCAACTCTATAAGTCTACTAGGATTCATCATCCACTCATCAAGTTAACTTACCTCTTGGAGGAATATGATGATGTGGAAATCCCGGATATAGATAAACCTAAGACTTGGTCTCAGAGAAGTGTCAAGAAACTATGAAATCTGAGATGGTCTCAGTGTATTCAAGTCAAGGACCTGGTAGTACAACGAGCAAGAATAGTTCTAAGCAAGACTTGACCATAGATTCAACGACCAAAACTAAGTACATAGCTATATCAGAAGTTATTAAGAGATTGTTTGAATTTTTGAGTTCTTAGAAGAACTAGGGGTAGTTCCGAGTATCAGTTACATAATAATATATTATGGTAACACTCGTGCAGTTGCACAGACAAAGGAACAAAGATTCAATAACAGAAATAAGTATGTACATCAGTGATATCACTTGATCCTAGGGATCATAGCAATAAAGAAAATAAAATTAAATATAATCTCTATAAAGGATAACTTGGTTAACCCTCTCACTAAGTCACTAAGTATTGAAGGCGAGCTAATGTGTTAGACACATAGGAGATTGTTAGTATAGATGTCCTAGAGACAATCATATTAAGGATATTGTACTTGATCATATTCAACTATTTCGGTATTACACTTAATGAATATAATGTTTGATTGTTTGTATTTATTCATGTAAGTGTTTTCATGAACTAGTGTTGTCATTAAGAATGTGAGATCTTAAATGACTATAGACATAGTTCTTAAATTGCCCCAATCAATGATCATCGAGAATGGGATATCGATGATACAATAGAGATTGGTGTGTGATCTGTATCATATCCTTAGAGGATGTAGTGGTTCTCACAACTATGAGATACTAGGTATTTCATGATGGATGCATAGGTACTTTGGAGAGTATTGGTATACCCAGCCGAGAAACCATTTGGTGTATTCTATTTGTGTGTCTACGGAAATATCTGTTTGTGAAGTAGTGTAATAGTCTTTTGACTTGAGGTCAATACGCACGACATGTACAGAGTGATGGACCTTAACCATGACTGACGCTTGCACTCCTAATGGAGTAGATATGGCATGTGTTAGGTACACCACAAAGTATATGTGCGTGGTAGTTGAGCCAAGAATAGGATTCATTCCTCGAATAGACTTGGAGAGAATACTTGTCTTCTCATAGCTAATTGGATCGTTAGTCATTGGCCAATGCACGTCACTTTTGGAATGGTGTCTAAAAGTGATAACATGATCAATTAGCAGAATGAGATAATATGATTAAGCTATTTGAATAGACACTTAATCATGTTCAAGGCTTAATCAAGTATTCGTGAATGAAAAGACCTTATCACTATGAACTTCACATTACAGGTAGTTGCAGTATCCTCGCAACGTACCTTATATATTGAGATAGTCTGGTTTATTGTCTAGGGTTAGATTAAGACCGTTAGTTTGACTAAGCGCTCGATATATAAGGGCCTATGGGTCACACAACACTAGTATTAATTTACGAACTACAGTTGGATAAGTTAAATATTGATTTAATCAAGAATATTTAATTTAGAGAGAAATATTGAAATTCTATTAGATAGAATTATATTTAACTAAATTGGACTTAATTAAATAATAGCTATAATAATATGTTCGACATATTGACTTGGTCAAAGAAAATGAGATTATTTTTCTTTATGTTAAAGATTTTTACTATTAAGACCGTTAGACGGATAAGTCATTGCCTCTAGGCCAAGTGGAAGATTGTTAGTAAATAATAACTAATATGTCCTAGAGACAATTAATAATATGGATGGTGGAATTATAATAAGAATGGTGGAATTTTGGTAAATATTATTTATGTTTTCTTTTGAAGAAAAAATAATGTATTTTCATTATGGAATGAAAAGATGTTTCCATTAACATTATTTATGTTTTCTTTTAAAGAAAAATATTGTATCTTTTCATAATGGAAATTCCACCAAACGTATTATTTATGAAAAGATGTTTCCATTAAGTAAATAATGTATTCTTTTTTATAATGGAAATTCCACCATATATTATTTTATCAAAGTGAAGAATTTAATATTTAGAAATTCAATCTCAATTTCACTATAAATAGGTGGCTTGGTTTTGTTGCAAAATGACACCTACACCTAAACACCAAAATCACTAAGACATTTCTCTCTCGTTGAATCTTCGTTGAGAACTTTCCTAGCAAGCTCTACGTAGATACCAACTGTCGAGAGTTCGTAGTATTGTACTATGTGGATACCATAGTAGAGGATACAATCAACAAAGAGGCATCGATCCACGAAGAACATCGATCTACTATCCACTGTAAGTTTATTCTTACAGTTTATTTATGTTATATTGCCATGGTCAGATTATCGTTGGTCAAATTTTAACTTCCGCTGCTATGAACTTAGAGATTCGTACTCGAAAATTCCAACAATTGGTATCAGAACTAAACTGATTTTATGGCTATATACATATATATACAAATAAAAACGGTTTCAAGGCTGTTTTGTTTAAAACTGTTTTAATCAAAATGGTTTCGTAAACTGAAAAGGTTTTAATCACCGAAGGGTAACTGGGCTTACTTTGAGTGGGCTTACTTTGAAAATTTTAAACAGAAGAAAAGAAGCTGTTTTGGACTTTTCTTTAAAATTGCCGAATGGAAACTCGAATTTTTATTACCCTTTGGGAAATTTTAAAGCCGTAAGAAAACCGTTTTCTGGAAAACGATTGTCGCCGATTGCTGTGAACTTTGGTTATCGTCTGGAATCCTCGACCATTCGAAAATTGATGGACGCCGACGACCATACATCATGGAGGTTGTTAGAGCCGAAAATAAATTCTCCCTTTCGAAAGGGTTAAAAAAGATATTTGTCCTCTTTGAAGGAACCCTCGCGGATATTCACCCTCCTTGGACGGACCCTCGCAGATATTTGTCCTTCCAAGAGGGACTTCTCTGATAAGGTTTACCCTCCTGAAAGGAACCCTCGCGGATATTTGCCCTTCCAAGAAGGGTCTCTCCGATAAAGTTTACTCTCCTTGAAGGGACTCTCGCGGATATTTGCCCTTCCAAGAGGGATCTCTCCGATAAAGTTCACCCTCCAAAGTTCACCCTCCTTGAAGGGACTCTCGCGGATATTTGCCCTTCCAAGAGTGACTTGCCGATGATGTTTACTCTTGAAGGAGCTCGATAATTCATCCTCTACGAAGAGGGTAACGCGCGGCTACCCACTTCAAGAGGGAAGTTGGCCGATTTCTCCCCTTTCGGAAGGAGAGGTGTGAGAACCCTTTTCCCTTTCGGAAGGAGGGGTGTGAAGACCTTCTCCCTTTCGGAAGGAGGGGTGTGAAGACCCTCTTCCCTTTCGGAAGGAGGGGTGTGAAGACCCTCTTCCCTTTCGGAAGGAGGGGTGTGAAGACCCTCTTCCCTTTCGAAAGGAGGGGTGTGAGAACCCTCTTCCTCTTTTGGAAGGAGGGGTGTGAGAACCCTCTTCCTCTTTCGGAAGGAGGGGTGTGAAGACCCTTTTCTCTTTCGGAAGGAGGGGTATGAGAACTCTCTCCCTTACGGAAGGAGGAGTGTGAAGACCTCCTTTTCCCTTTCAGAAGGGTATAGAGAGGCATTCTCCTTTTCGGAAGGAGAGGTACGGAGAGTCACTTCGCCTTTCGGAAAGAATGGTGTAGAGAGGCATTCTCCCTTTCGGAAGGAAGGGTGCGAAGAGTCACTTTGCTTTTCGGAAAGAGGGGTGTAGAGAGGCACTTTCCTTTTCGGAAAGAAGGATGTAGAGAGATATTTTTCCTTTCGGAAGGAAGAGGGTATAAAGACCCATTTGCCTTTTCGGAGGCCTTGCCTTTCGAAGGAAGAAGTGCAACGGACAGGCAAGGTGATAAGAGACCGTGCGCGGTCGGTCTTCTACGAGAAAAAGTGATAAAACCGGGTTCCGAGTAAATTGAAAGGGATAATTCCTAGTGAATTGAAGATAACTACTCCGTGCAGGTAAGGATAAGCGTCCCTGAAAATAGGCATTGAAGGAGTTCGAGTGCAAGTAGAAGACGGAGTGCTACGCCTATATAAAGGACGACCAAAGGCAGACGAAAGGAATCTATCTATCAATCAATCACCAAACACAAATTAACTCAAGCTCCAGCTTTTATCGTAGTCTAGGTAGTAGTTACGCATAGTTAAGCCGACCTTGGGGCGAACCTCTAGAGCCATCATAAGATCGACCTTGACTCTCACGACTATTTTTCACCCAACATTGTTTTTGGCACACTCGGTGGGACTAGGAGGACGTCTAGAGAAGGCGGTTTAACTCGATCCAACCAAGATGGGCAAGAACAAGGAGACATCATCACCCTCTTCTCAATCCCTAGTTGAGAAGAATACGACCAACCCAACTCTCTTCAGAGAGCAGAACCTTTCGAATACCTTACCTGGTACTGGTAGGACATCCGCTGATGAAACGGCTCCCGTAAGGAGGCCGACTCCTCCCAGGAGGAATGAAGACATGGCTACCGAAAGGAGGCCGACCCCTCTCTGTAGGAATGACAACATAGCTTTTGCAAGAGAGCCGGCCACTCAAGAGCACACATTGTAGAAGGTGTTAGAAGCCATGGCCAGTCAACTAGAGCGGAGAATGGAAGACATTGCTATCGAAGCTAAGTCTACATCAACTCGACTCGAGTGACTAGCAGCTGATAATAAGAAATCTTTCGATGAGACTCACGAAAGGTTCGAGAAGATCGCAACAGGTAGCAAGCTCTCTCACAGCCAACTCACTCACATGATTGACCAAGTATACGGGTACGTAGACTAGTCAATATATCGAGCTGCTAGAGATCACCACGACAACACCGTGGATTTCTTTAACAGTACTGTGGCTCCTACCATCACAAATAGGATGTCAGAAGTCATGAGTCGGGGGAAGGGAATAGATGCTCTACAGCCAATAGAGCAAACATACTATCAAGAGACACCTACCCTTAATCTGACTCAAGAAAGGCCTGGAATAGGCCGAGGCACCCCAGCTAGTGCCACGAGGTTTCAATCATTCCAAACATCTTCCAATAGGAGGACTCATGGAACTGATTTCTCGGGACACTATGAGAATGTTGGAGCAGAAGGAAGCAACACAAGGGACACAGGCCAGTACCATACGGCTCCCACTCATCAGAGAGTTACTACTCATAGGCCTAATAGAGGAGGGTCCAATGTTCGGACTAACCCAACCTTTGAGACAAGGGCACCAGTAGACCATACTTGGCCTCACAACAGGAATCAAAGGAGGCTGGACCGCAATGAAAAAGACTATCCTCCAGTCGAAAGACAATTAGTATTCGGGACCTATACAGGGGATCATCGACCTCCATCGCCTTCTGAAGATGATTTTGGAGATCAACCCCCAAGAGAACCCCAAGATTTGATCATGGTTCGCGAGGCCAGACCCATACTTGAAGATGCTCAGCAAAGAGCACTGGTGGCAGAAGTTCTTAGGGATATGGGTGTAGAAACCAGACACGCCCCATGCCCCAGATTCATCAAGCCTTATCTAGAACATTTCGATAGGGTGGAGTTTCCGAGGACGTACCACATACCAGATTTTAGCCAATTCTTGGGAGAAGACAATCGATCTTCCGTAGAGCACGTGGCGAGATTTGTCATACAATGCGGAGACACAGTATCTGAAGAGGCATTGCTACTGAGGCAATTCCCAATGACTCTCACCAGGACAGCCTTTACTTGGTACATAAGCCTTCCACCGAACTCGGTAAGGAATTGGGCAGAAATGGAACAAAAGTTCAATAACCAATTCTATAGGCCAGAACCAACTATCACTATCTCAGCTTTCGCCCATATGCAATAGCTTAAGGGAGAATCAGTAGAGAAGTTCCTGATTCGCTTCCGAAAGGCAAAGAATAGGTGTCAAACAAACCTATCAGAGGCAGAACTCGCCTCACTAGCTATGTATGGACTTCGCTTTAATCTACGTGATAGGCTAGGGATCGAGAAGTTCCGAGATCTAGCCGACCTAATGCAAAAAAACGATAGCGGCTGAACAACTTATCAATGAGAAGGACAGGAGGGCTGCCTCCTCCAAGGGGACCTACTCTTATGACTCCACACTGGAGATAAATCACTTGGATAGTGGATATGGCTGGGCTGATGAAGATATTGTCGAGGAGATGGTAGCGGAAATCATCAAAGGAAAGCCATATGAATGCGAGAGCCTCGTCCCAAAGAAGGTGACGATACCTAATGAGTTCGTACGTCAAGGAGCTCAAGGTAACCAATCTAGGAACTTCAGTGACAGCAGAAAGGAGTACTCCTTTGATGTGACTAAGGCAGAGGAGATTTTTGACAATCTCTTAAAGAATGGTCAGATCGTCTTACCCAAGGGCCATAAGATCCCCGAAGATAAAGAACTCAAATCGATGAAGTTTTGTAAGTGGCATGCGAGCAAGTCACACAATACCGCTAATTGTGTGGTCTTTCAGAACCAAATACAACAGGCGATCAAGGATGGGAGATTGAAGTTTGCTAATGATCAACCAGAGACACAATTCGTAGCTAATATCGCTATGGTCGACCTAAAGAGAAGAGGTCACAAGCAAAGTCAGCCACCTGTGGAAGACCTGAGAGAGGTTTTAGGAAAGAGAAGCAGGCAAGAGATACTCGGGGGGCAAAACCCTCGTAAAGATTCGGAAAAGGCTATTGATGAATCTTCAAGTTACAACACACCTCAGAGACCCATCCCTCAAAGTAACTCAGGTGCCAAACTCGGGGAGCAATTTCAGCCTAACTCCCCTAGGAGAGTAACTCCCTCAAGGGACTTAAGGGATGTGCTCAGCAGGAGACTCGGGGGGCAAGCTCCCAATGAAGACCTCAGGGAGACTCTTGTGATGAAGAGGGTGCGAAGGACCCTTTTCGGAGAACAAGACGAAAGTGAGGCCAAGCTGGGAAGAAGTCACCAGAGAGATTACCGTGAGATCGTCGGACGAAGATGCATTCAAAGTCCGCATCCCCACGTGAAGGTGGACTTAAATGCGAGTCCTTATAACGATAGTGGCAAAGTAGAAAACGAGCGTGGACCTCTCCAAGCACTCACTCGGACTCAAAAACGCCATATCGAGAGAAAAATCCAAGCTGAAAAGCAAGTGGCTCTTGATCTCGAGAGGCTATTGGGAGAAAGGAAGGCACGAATCAAGGAGCAAGAAGCCCTTCTGACCTTGCCTATCATCGGCCAACCAAAAGCTGAGTCACGCATGGTTAAACACCTAAGGGATGATCCAAGAGAAGGAGTTGCCTTCCCCTCCACCAAGCCAGAAAGGCCTTAGCAGGACAAAATTAGGCTATCCAAGCAAATACCCAAAGATCGAGCCGAGGTCATCCTAGGTACAAGGACTAACCTAGGGAGAGGGCCAATAAGAAAGGTTTGGATACCTATAGTCAGCAGAGAAATATCTCCCAACTCTCCAACACTCGAGAGAGAGGTTGTCTCAGGTTCAAGTAATGCAGAGGTCGAGACCTCGGAGAAAAAGAGTTTCGAACTAAGGCACAAATCGGCCAAAATTGGCCGTGAAGAGGAAAGAATACAAAAATCAGCCAAAAATAGTCATGAAGGGAGTAGTGACATAACCTTCCTGAAGACATGTGGTCTAGTATTTCGTGATGATCAAGATGACAAGATAAGCTGGCCGTCAAGCGGTGAAGACCAAGAACCAAACCAAGATAAGGAAAAACGAGCCCTAAAGGGCAAAGAAGCTCAAGACGAGGAAGACAATAGGTCGTCCGAATCAGACATCAAAGATGAAGAATATCGGTGGCTTGAGAGCCTCGAAGATGAAGATCTGATTGAGATCCTAGGGGACATCTCAGGGAAGAACTTGGAGAGGCTGGACCTAGGCGATGACATGAGCGATGATGACCTCAGCGGAGATGATCGAGATCTTTCGGTCAACATGGTCTTTACCTTACCGGCCGCTTTTACCCCTAAAGTAGGACAAGTGACCCACTTCGAAGAAGATGTGATAGAAGAGAGCGTGGTCGAGCTAGAAATCGGGAATAAATCGCTCACTATTCCCTACGTCGAAGAGCAAGGTGAGAACATCACCTTGCCTAGGCCAACTCAGAAGATGTGTGAGCACCTGAAGCCACTCTACATCTCAGCTCACATTTTTGGCAAGCCGATCAAGAGGATACTTGTTGACAATGGGGCTGTCGTCAACATAATGTCCTACTTCCTCTTGAAGAAGCTCAACAAAGAGGACGAGAAGTTAGCACCAACGGACATGATGATGATCGATTTTGTCGGAAAGACCACTCGTCCGTTGGGAGTCCTTACAGCAGAGATCACTGTAGGATCAGTCACTCAAAAAGTGATCTTTTATGTGATCAAGCCAAAGACCTCGTACAATGCTCTGCTAGGAAGGAATTGGATACACACTGGACATGTGATTCCATCCTCCCTTCATCAATTCTTAATATAATAGAGACCGGATGGCAAAGTAGAGACAGTGATGACCGATGAAGACCCCTTCAAAGCGCCACCAATTGCGTTAAAGCAGCCTTTTACGATGGTTCCATCGTCCCAAGCAGTATTGCTCGAAGCAGCATAGACGGCAGTATTGCCGGATATGCAAGTTCAGTGGAGAGAGAGATCCCCTCCTCCAATTGACTTGCGAACGTCACTCCAGAAAGACAAGCCCTTAGGCTTACCTTTCAAGACTAATTTACGAGAAGAGCTGGCAAGACGGTCAGAGGTCTACGCCTTGTCTCAGCATGAAGCAGCCGAGTTCATCTTCGAAGATAATGGCCAAGACCCCCTGGAAAGACTAAAAATGAGCGACCTTTACCCAGCCCCGGATAAACTCGATGATGCTAAGGCTGAGGTGAAGGACCCTCTAAAAGAAATACTTCTACCTTTAGAGAGAGGAGGCTGGCCCATCTTCATTAGCAAATGGCTTCCTCCAGACTTTGAGAAAGACCTAGTCTCACTATTGACTGAGTACCAAGACTGTTTTGCTTGGGATTACGATGAGATACTAGGTCTTGATAGGATCCTCATAGAACACCAACTCCTGATAAAGCCGGGTTATCGGCCTTATCAACAACCTATGAGGAGGAGGATGCCCGAGGTAGTACAAAAGGTAAAGTAAGAGGTGGATAAACTCTTAGGAGCTGGCTTTATTAGAAAGGCCGCATACGTCGAATGGCTCTCTAACATTGTTCCAGTTGTCAAGAAGAATGGAAAGATTAGAGTATGCATCGACTTCAGAGACCTCAATACTGCAACGCCTAAAGATGAATATCAAATGCCTATAGCGGACATGCTCATAGATGCCTCTACTGGGTATGAAGTTCTAAGCTTCATGGATGGACATTCAGGCTACAACCAGATCTACCTCGCTCAGGAAGACATACATAAGATGGCGTTCTGTTACCCAGGCTCAATTGGCATATTCGAATGGGTCGTGATGCCGTTCGGGTTGAAGAACGCCAGAGCTACGTACTAAAAGGGGATGCATCTTATATTTCCAGACTTCATAGGTCAATTTATGGAAGTGTATATAGATGATATTGTAGTTAAGTCACATAGCTACTATGAACACTTAGACCATTTGAAGTTGTCATTTGAAAGAATGCGAAAGCATCAATTAAAGATGAACCCTTTGAAATGTGCTTTTGGTATCTCATCAGGTAACTTCTTAGGGTTCCTTGTCCACAAGAAGGGAATCAAAATAGACGAAAATAAAGTTAAGGCAATCCAACAAGCATAACCTCCCCGATCTAGAAAGGAACTACAATGTTTCTTAGGACAAATCAACTTTTTGAGAAAGTTCATTTCGAATACCGCCGGCCGAACATGGTATTTTTCGAATCTCCTTAGCTTAAAAGGGAGAGATTTTGTATGGGAAGATAAGCACTAACAAGCTTTCGATGAGCTTAAAGAATATTTAACTATTCCCCCAGTTGTGACTCTACCTTCTCACAAGCGGCCATTGTTATTATACATATCGGCCGCTAATAACTCCATTGGGTGTCTCCTAGCCCAAGAAAATGAAGAAGGAAAAGAGCAAGCAGTTTATTACTTAAGTCGGTCGCTCCTAGATGCAGAGATAAGATACTCGTCCATCGAAAAACTATGCCTAAGCTTATTCTTTGCTTGTAGAAAGCTTAGATACTACCTGTTGCCGACCAAGGTGAAAGTAGTAGCGCAAGCTGACGTAATCAAGTATATGCTCTCAGGACCCATCATGAGGGAAAGGCTAGGTAAATGGGCGCTAGCCTTAATAGAGTTCAACCTCATCTTCGTACCTCAACGAGCTGTGAAAGGCCAAGCCTTGGCCGATTTCTTAGCTGATCATCCTTGTCAAAGTACCTTAGTCGACACCCCGGTAGACTTTGGGATGATAGCAAAGAAACCTTGGTCTCTATGGTTCGACGGGTCAAGAACAAAGAAGTACGCAGGGGCTGGCTTTATAATCAAGTCCCCACATGGCGTTAAAACAAAAGCCTCTTTCCTTCTCGACTTTCTTTGCACTAACAACCGAGCCGAATATGAAGCATTATTGCTTGGTTTGCTCGTCTTGAAGGACTTAGGAGCAAGAAGTGTGTGGGTATATGGAGACTCTTTGTTGGTGGTTAACCAAATCACAGGAGAGTTTAAGTGCGGACATGATGGGTTTCAAGCCTGTCGGGATGCGGCTCGCTCGTTATTGAGAGGCTTTGAAGAAGCTTTCATCAAGTTTGTGATCCGCAATAAGAACCTTGAAGCCAATAGATTAGCGCAAACTGGCTCTGGTTATCAGACCTTGAATAGGTTCAGCTCTGTTCCTGTGAAGGTAAGAGCAACCTCGGTACTTCATGAAATAATAGACTCATTCAAGGGAGACCAGGGACTCGAAGTAGGAGAGATACAACTAGACAGAGACTGGAGGCAAGAATATATTGACTACTTCAAAGATCCTACCTCCTGCTCAGACAGGTCGTTTAAAGCTAAAGCGCTCCACTTCGAGTACATCAATGACAAATTCTATAGGAGAACAGTTGATGGTCTACTTTTAGTATGCCCGAGCCCAGAAGAGGCTATGCTTGCGATGGCTAAAGTTCATGAAGGCATATGCGGTGCGCATCAATCGGGAATTAAGATGAGATGGTTGATACATCGCTATGGGTTTTTCTGGCCAGGCATGGCAAAAGATTGTATCAAGTATGCGAAAGGGTGTCAAGAGTGTTAAAAACACGGTCATATTCAATGCTTCCCAGCCGATAAGCTCCACCCAGTAGTGAAGCCTTGGCCGTTCCGAGGATGGGCTATTGACGTGATAGGAAAAATACACCCGGCAACTACTAAGGGGCACTGTTTCATCTTAGCTGCCACCGACTATTTCACCAAGTGGGTAGAGGCAATTTCCATGAAAGTGGTTAATCAGGAGACCGTAATACAATTTTTCAAGGAACACATCATCCATAGATTCGGCCTACCAGAGACTATCACCACTGACCAGGCAACCATGTTTACAGAAGATGAAATTCAAGCATTTGCGAAAGACATGGGATTTAAGATCATCCACTCTACACCCTACTATGCACAAGGAAACGACCAAGCAGAGGCTACTAACAAGGTCTTGAAAAGGTGTATCGAGAAGTCCGTGAAAGAGCAACCTAGAACGTGGCACCTAGCCTTATCTGAGGCTCTTTGGGCATTTCGCACCTCAAAGAAAGAGGCTACAGGAACTTCCCCCTTCGTATTGGCGTATGGACATGACGCCATGATACCACTAGAGCTCACAGTAGCATCACTAAGGAGGGCCGAACAAACAAACTTATCTGGCTTAGATTATGATGCTGATATGCTATCTGCTCTAGAAGATCTCTCTGAGGAAAGACTCAGAGCACTAGATGCTATCCTACAACAGAAGAGGGTTGTAGAGAAAGGTTACAATAAGAGAGTCTGGGAGAAGCACTTCGAGAAGGATGATTTGGTCTGGAAAGTCATACTGCCTATAGGGCGAAAAGACCCCGACTACGGAAAATGGTCCATGAACTGGGAAGGACCTTATGAAGTGTATGACGTCCTTAGGAACGGGTCATATCGATTGGCAGACATTAACGGGGAAGTACATTTAAGACCTATCAATGGATTGTACCTCAAGCCATACGTACCTAGCATGTGGGATGGGATAGATGATAACTTGTTTAAGGGATACGCCCAAGAACATGAACGAGAAATGTAGTTGGAACCCTAACTACTCAAAACATTCGAGGATGTCACGACCGATAGAAGACCAATCACCACGTATAATTTAGGCCAGTTCCGGCTTTGATACCTTAGGTAGATATGATCTCCTGGCTTTTCTAGTAAGCCAGATGCGAAAGCTTCAGGTAGCAAAGACTAAAGACTGAGGGTGTCAACACCTCGCCTAGCGACACCTAAAAGCCTCCGATAGGCAAAGGGTGTCAATACCTCGCCTAGCGACACCTAAAAGCCTCTGATAGGCAAAGGGTATCAATATCTCGCCTGGCGATACCTAAAAGCCTCCGATAGGCAAAGGGAGTCAACACCTCGCCTGGCGACACCTAAAAGCCTCAGATAGGCAAAGGGTGTCAACACCTCGCCTGGCGACACCTAAAGCCTCCGAAAGGCAAAAAGTGTCAATACCTCGCCTAGTGACACCTAAAGCCTCTGAAAGGCAAAAGGTGTCAACACATTGCCTGGCGATACCTAAAGCCTTTGAAAGTCAAAGGGTGTCGACACCTTACCTAGTAACACCTAAAACTTTCGAAAGTCGACCACAACTTAAGAATCACAGAATATGACTTAACCGATCGTGACAGTTTCATTGATATGGCCAATTTTGGCCTAAATATCACTATGTAGGGCTTGGCCGATCACGGCCTAACACACACATTATATGACTTGGCCGATCACGGCTTCACCATTTTGTTAATATGGCCGACTCCGGCCTAAGCGCTGCTAGGTGGCGTAGGAAGTGACCAGAGAGAGACTTGGTAAAATTTAAAAGCTACATGGTGACCCTTCTCATTCAAATGATTCGAAAAGTCACCATGTGGGAGGCATTGTTAGAGTCGGAAATAAATTCTCCCTTTCGAAAGGGTTAAAAAAGATATTTGTCCTCCTTGAAGGAACCCCCGTGGATATTCACCCTCCTTGGACGGACCCTCGCAGATATTTGCCCTTCCAAGAGGGACTTCTCTGATAAGGTTTACCCTCCTGAAAGGAACCCTCGCGGATATTTGCCCTTCTAAGAAGGGTCTCTCCGATAAAGTTTACCCTCCTTGAAGGGACTCTCGCAGATATTTGCCCTTCCAAGAGGGATCTCTCCAATAAAGTTTACCCTCCTTGAAGGGACTCTCGCGGATATTTGCCCTTCCAAGAGTGACTTGCCGATGATGTTTACTCTTGAAGGAGCTTGATAATTCGTCCTCTACGAAGAGGGTAACGCGCGGCTACCCACTTCAAGAGGGAAGTTGGCCGATTTCTCCCCTTACAGAAAGAGGGGTGTGAGAACCCTTTTCCCTTTCAGAAGGAGGGGTGTGAAGACCTTCTCCCTTTCGGAAGGAGGGGTGTGAAGACCCTCTTCCCTTTCGGAAAGAGGGGTGTGAAGACCCTCTTCCCTTTCGGAAGGAGGGGTGTGAGAACCCTCTTCCTCTTTCGGAAGGAGAGGTGTGAGAACCCTCTTCCTCTTTAGGAAGGAAGGGTATGAAGACCCTTTTCCCTTTCGGGAGGAGGGGTATGAGAACTCTCTCCCTTACGGAAGGAGGGGTGTGAAGACCTCCTTTTCCCTTTCAGAAGGGTGTAGAGAGGCATTCTCCTTTTCGGAAGGAGGGGTGCGGAGGGTCACTTCGCCTTTCGGAAGGAATGGTGTAGAGAGGCATTCTCCCTTTCGGAAGGAAGAGTGCGAAGAGTCACTTTGCTTTTCGGAAAGAGGGGTGTAGAGAGGCACTTTCTTTTTCGGAAAGAAGGATGTAGAGAGGTATTTTTCTTTTCGGAAGGAAGAGGGTATAAAGACCCATTTGCCTTTTTGGAGGCCTTGCCTTTCGAAGGAAGAAGTGCAACGGACAGGCAAGGTGATAAGAGACCGTGCGCGGTCGGTCTTCTAAGAGAAGAAGTGATAAAACCGGGTTCCGAGTAAATCGAAAGGGATAATTCCTAGTGAATTGAAGATAACTACTCTGTGCAGGTAAGGATAAGCGTCCCCGAAGATAGGCATTGAAAGAGTTCGAGTGCAAGTAGAAGACGGAGTGCTACGCCTATATAAAGGACGACCGAAGACAAACGAAAGGAATCTATCTATCAATCAATCACCAAACACAAATCAACTCAAGCTCCAGCTTTTATCGTAGTCTAGGCAGTAGTTTAGGAGTAGAAGTAGTCCAGCTCTGGCCACACGTAGTTACGCATAGTTAAGCCGACCTTGGGGCGAGCCTCTAGAGCCATCACGAGATCGACCTTGACTCTCACAACCGCTTTTCACCCAACAGAGGTATAGATGATCGTGCAGGTTTTGTGCATTGTTTTGGACCACCGGCCTCTATAACAAGCAAAGCCTTGGAGGTAGCTCGTATCGACGATCCTGGCCACCACGCGTAGAGACTCATGGTCTAGGACCACCGGAGAGTTCGCCCGACCTTGGGCTTGGGTGTATGAGCGACGGTGAGGGTCGGAGACCGATGTTTAGGTTATTGATGGTTGTGCGGGTCGATTGACTTTGTCGTGGATGAGTGGTTTCGATTGCCTGAGATGAGACTGGAGGTCTGGGACCACCGGAAACCATGTCCAGATGAAGTACTTTGGGCGGTGTAGCTTGTATCGGCTCCGATCAAAGTTTTAAACTTCGGATCGGAAATTTCACCATCGGCTTTCGAAGCCAACTACGGTGACTACACGCGGCCTATCGGTAAACGAAGACCAATGTCGAGCTCGGCTCGACGAGTGGAGGACGTTGCAGTTGGCGGTTTAGCTTGAAACGGCTCCGAACGAAGCTTTCGAACTTCGGATCAGAAATTTCGCCGTCGGCTTTCAAAGCCGATTTCGGTTTCAACGCACGGTGAATCGGTTGATTGAAGGCATCAATGAGATTGCCTCATCGTGAACGTCGCCGTGGTACCGGCAATGATGGCCGGGGTTGCCCCAACGAGGAGGTCGGATTTTGAAAGCTTTGCCAGAGCTTTAGAAGCTCGATTCCGGCCAACAAGCACTAAGAACTCGATATCTGCAACCATCGGCGACATCATCCAGCCGTGGTTTTCGTTCGGTAACCAGCGGTGTCGACCGGAGAGGCGCCGATTGGATTTTGGTGATCGGGACCAATTCGGAAATTTGCCCTAGGGGCTGCGATTGGAAATTTTGAATTTTGCGGGGGCTTCTTTACAAATCCATGAATTTGGAAATTGCAATTTAGTCCCTGCAGTTTTTCTGAATTTTCCAGTGCTGGATAAATTTTGATTTTGTCCCTGCAAATTTCCGAAACTTCGAGTTGTTGGATAAATTACTTTTTGGTCATTGTAAAATTTAGAATTTTACAATTTAATCCCTAATTAAACTTTGGAAAAGATAATAAGGGTTATTCAGTTAGATTGAATTCATAAACCCAAAATTAAACTAATCAAAAGTTTAGAACTTGCCAATAATTAATTTTAGCATTAAAATTATCAATGAAAATATTGTTACATTACATGTTTATTTGATATATGTATTGTGAACATTTATTATTTGATAATTATGTTTGGATTAGATTCCATTTAATATCCGTACACTTACTGAATTGGTTGTCAGTATGTATGATATGGATTTTGATAAATACCTCGATTTAAAATATTTCTCAAACTTAAATATGGTTTTCAATTAGAATGAATGATGTCTTCCATCATAATTAAGTGTTTTCGGGATTTCGCTCTATAGTATTTAAGACCAAAGTCTTTTGCTTGGAATTACGTCTTATGGGACTCTTATAGGGACATATAAATGTTGTCGTGTGATGGTTGTAAGCCACCCAAAATTATTTCACTCGCCAAAGCAAGGAAATAACTAGGGGACTGAAATGTAAAAGGCCGTATTTATTTTGATTGCTGAATATGGATCATAGGGATTATATGTTTTAATTCCCGTTATAATTCTATTTTTCTTAGGTTTGTTGAAATGGCTAACATGTCGTTGAGATTTTGGATTTGGAATCAAAATAAATTAGCTGGGCCGAATTTTCTTGATTGGCACTGAAAGATGCGTTTAATGTTAAGGCATGAAGAGAATGAGATACTAGGTATTTCTGATGGAAGAGAATTGTTTGTTATTGAGATAAACATGTCCACTAATAAATCTCACTATTGGGTATTAGATACCGCTTGTGGCTCACACATTTGTACAAATGTGAAAGGTCTTAAAGATAGTAAGGTAGTTAGACTGGGTGAGATCGCTCTATGCATAGAAAATGGAGCACGAGTTGTTGCTGAACGCATAGGGTCATATAGTATAGATTTACCCAGTGGGTATAGACTGGAACTTAATAATTATTATTTTGTTTCGTCTATTACCAGAAACATTATATCCATTCTGATGTTGGACATTGAGGGTTTTTCTTTCCATTTCTCGAATAGTAGTTGCTATTTTTCGTTAAATGGTATTACTTATGGAAATGCCTCTCTTCAAAATAGTTTATACTTGTTGAATGGTGGGCATGACATTCTCAATGTTGAAAACAAGAAACTCAAATTAAGTAATCAAGAAAATCCTACCTTCTTATGGCATTGTAGATTTGGTCACGCCAATGAGAAAAGAATTGCAAGGTTAAGAAAGCTTGACTACTTAACCCCATTTGACTTTGAGTCTTATGGAACTTGTGAATCTTGTCTCAAAGGCAAAATGATAAACAAACCCTTTTCTGGGAAAGGAGTTAGAGCCAAAGAAGTGTTAGAGTTGGTTCACAGCAAAGTATGTGGGCTATTACCCACTCTAGCAAGGGAAGGTTTTGGATACTTCATTACCTTTACTGATGACCTCTCTAGGTATGGATATGTGTTTCTTATGGAAATATAAATCTGAGGCCTTTGAGAAGTTTAAGGAGTATAAGGTAGAAGTAGAGAAACAACTTGGGAAGAGTATTAAGACTCTTTGATCAGATCGAGAAGGTTAATATCTTAGCCAAGAGTTCCTAGATTATTTAAAGTTACATGAGGTCCAATCACATTGGACACCTCTTGGAACATCGTAAATGAATGGTGTGTCTGAGAGGAGGAACCAAACCTTGTTAGACATGGTAAGGTCCATGATGAGTTTCTCCTCTCTTCCAATATTTCTTTGGAGTTATTCACTCTAAAGTTCAATCTACATTCTGAATAGAATTCCATCCAAATCAGTTGAGAGAACACCATATGAGATATGGTGTGGTAAGAAGCCATCATTCTCACATATTAAGACATGGGGTTGCCCCACGTATATGAAGAAAATACTTACTGATGAGTTGGAATATGAAGGTGAAAAAGGTTACTTTGTGGATATGTATGACAAAGAAGCAGTGGGAGCATTTAGTGATTCTCATGGTGAGAGTCTATCACTAGGTGATAGTCTTCTAGCTAGTGGGAGCATAATTAGAGATAATTTGCATATGCAAGATATTCTAATTAAACTAAATAAGGACTATTTGGATATTGTTCAATCTCCTACTCAAGATACGTATAAAAGCGTTGTTTTGAGAATTCTCCTAGCATTATTCAGATCATCACAGAAGAACTTTTCATGATCAGAATGAACTGCCTATACAAATGCAACTCTATAAGTCTACTAGGATTCATCATCCACTCATCAAGTTAACTTACCTCTTGGAGGAATATGATGATGTGGAAATCTCAGATATGGATGAACCTAAGACTTATACTGAAGAAATGTTAGACATTAATTCAGGGAAGTGTCAAGAACCTATGAAATCTGAGATGGTCTCAGTGTATTCAAGTCAAGGACCTAGTAGTACAATGAGCTAGAATAGTTTTAAGCAAGACTTGACCATAGATTCAACGACTAAAACTAAGTACATAGCTATATCAGAAGTTATTAAGAGACTGTCTAAATTTCTGAGTTCTTGGAAGAACTAGGCATAGTTCCGAGTATCAGTTACATAATAATATATTATGTTAACACTCGTGCAGTTACACAGACAAAGGAACAAAGATTCAATAACAGAAATAAGTATATACATCAGTGATATCACTTGATCCTAGGGATCATAGCAATAAAGAAAATAAAATTAAATGTAATCTCTATAGAGGATAACTTGGTTAACCCTCTCACTTAGTCTCTAAGTATTGAAGGCGAGCTAATGTGTTAGACACATAGGAGATTGTTAGTATAGATTTCCTAGAGACAATCATATTAAGGACATTGTACTTGATCATATTCAACTATTTCAGTATTACACTTAATGAATATAATGTTTGATTGTTTGCATTTATTCATGTAAGTGTTCCCATAAACTAGTGTTGTCATTAAGAATGTGAGATCTTAAATAACTATAGACATAGTTCTTAAATTGTCCCAATCAATGATCATCGAGAATGGGATATCGATGATGTAATAGAGATTGGTGTGTGATCTGCATCATATCCTTAGAGGATGTAGTGGTTCTCACAACTATGAGATACTAGGTATTTCATGATGGATGCATAGATACTTTGGAGAGTATTGGTATACCCAGCCGAGAAACCGTTTGGTGTATTCTATTTGTGTGTCTACGGGAATATCTATTTGTGAAGTAGTGTAATAGTCTTTTGACTTGAGGTCAATACGCACGACATGTACAGAGTGATGGACCTTAACCATGACTGACGCTTGCACTCCTAATGGAGTAGATATGGCATGTGTTAGGTATACCACAAAGTATATGTGCGTGGTAGTTGAGCCAAGAATAGGATTCATTCCTCGAATAGACTTGGAGAGAATACTTGTCTTCTCATAGCTAATTGGATCGTTAGTCATTGGCCAATGCACGTCACTTTTGGAATGGTGTCTAAAAGTGATAACATGATCAATTAGCAGAATGAGATAATATGATTAAGCTATTTGAATAGACACTTAATCATGTTCAAGGCTTAATCAAGTATTCGTGAATGAAAAGACCTTATCACTATGAGCTTCACATTACAGGTAGTTGTAGTATCCTCGCAACGTACCTTATATATTGAGATAGTCTGGTTTATTGTCTAGGGTTAGACTAAGACCGTTAGTTTGACTAAGCGCTCGATATATAAGGGCATGTGGGTCACACAACACTAGTATTAATTTACGAACTACAGTTGGATAAGTTAAATATTGATTTGATCAAGAATATTTAATTTAGAGAGAAATATTGAAATTCTATTAGATAGAATTATATTTAACTAAATTGGATTTAGTTAAATAATAGCTATAATAATATGTTCGACATATTAACTTGGTCAAAGAAAATGAGATTGTTTTTTTATGTTAAAGATTTTTACTATTAAGACCGTTAGACGGATGAGTCATTGCCTCTAGGCCAAGTGGGAGATTGTTAGTAAATAATAACTAATATGTCCTAGAGACAATTAATAATATGGATGGTGGAATTATAATAAGAATGGTGGAATTTCGGTAAATATTATTTACGTTTTCTTTTGAAGAAAAAATAATGTATTTTCATTATGGAATGAAAAGATGTTTCCATTAACATTATTTATGTTTTCATTTAAAGAAAAATATTGTATCTTTTCATAATGGAAATTCCACCAAACGTATTATTTATGAAAAGATGTTTCCATTAAGTAAATAATGTATTCTTTTTCATAATGGAAATTCCACCATATATTATTTTATCAAAGTGAAGAATTTAATATTTGGAAATTCAATCTCAATTTCACTATAAATAGGTGGCTTGATTTTGTTGTAAAATGACACCTACACCTAAACACCAAAATTACTAAGACATTTCTCTCTCGTTGAATCTTCGTTGGGAACTTTCCTAGCAAGTTCTACGTAGATACCAACTGTCGAGAGTTCGTAGTATTGTACTATGTGGATACCATAGTAGAGGATACAATCAACAAAGAGGCATCGATCCACGAAGAACATCGATCTACTATCCACTGTAAATTTATTCTTACAGTTTATTTATGTTATATTGCCATGGTCAGATTATCGTTGGTAAAATTTTAACTTTCGCTGCTATGAACTTAGAGATTCGTACTCGACAATTCCAACAGGTATATCACATAGCTGATAGCATTTACGCAGCAACAATGTAGTGAGGCTCACCAAATTAGATAGAGAATTTGGCAAAGCGGAGATTTTTGTCTCCGAAAGATCAAGAATCTTAAAACCCTTCATTTGTATGAAGAAGCAATCTGCAATTTTTTCCAGCCTGAAATTTCTGCACAATAACAAACATGAAAGCTTAGAACATTATGGCGAGTGGCCCCCTGGAACATTCATGATATTATTGTCCATGAAAGAAGCTCTTGCAAGATCTCCTGGCCATCTGCTTTTATAAGGCAACTCTTTTAGTTGTTTGCCAACTTCCACCATGGCTTTTGGATTCTTTCTTATTGCTATATCGTGGACAAGGTCATGCATTTTGACACATGGATGAGATTCATAATTTATACAAGCTTGCAACAAGCAGGCATTTTCGAGCCTATTAAGCAAAACATGAGTTCTTTGAACCTGAACCTTTCTACTGGTCAAGTCATTCATTATTTCGTCATTGATCACGTACTGTATCAGCTCCCACCTTGGTATTTTATAGTCCTCCGGGAATAGCGCACATTACAAAAAGCATTTCTGCAATGCCGAATCTCTCAACCGATCATAGCTCAAGTTCAACACCTTGAACACCTTCTCTTCCATCTCGTTCGTCCCAATGCTTGATGTTCTAAGTTGTTCCAAAACACTCCTCCACTCTATGATATCATGAACACCCTTCATGGTTCCAGCTAAAGTTACCAACCCAAGAGGTAAACCAGCACATTCCCTAGCAACCATTTTCGTCACCGACTTTGCTTCAATGGGAAGAGTTGCATAGTTTCCCAACGTTTCAGTAAACAAGCACAAAGATTCTACATCTGAAAGAGGCTCTAGTATCATTTCTTTCGGCAAGACATCCTTCGGCAAATATCCAACGATCTAGTCGTTAGAATCAACTTGCAAGCCCTCGAATTAATGGGTAAACCTACTTCTTCAGGAAGAAATTGATTCCAAAGATCATCCAAGATTAGAAAACTCTTCTGCCTTTGCTTCAACGCTTAGGTGATCCAATAAATATTGCCTACATTTGTTGGCCTTTCTACCACAAGTCGGTTATAAATGTGCATCATCAATGTTGTTTTACCAATCCCTCCCATACCATAGATTCCGACACTCAACACCTCATCACTCATCAGCCATTCCCAAATCATGGTCTTCTTAGCTTCAAATGCTTGTCCCACCAATCTTGAAACCATAAAAGGAACTCTCTCGCTATCACATGATTCATGGACTAGCTCTCCTCCGAATGTTTGCCCGTTGAGCTCATCTACCTTCTTAATCAAGTTTCCAGCTCGGCCTTGCCATTGTATATTCCATCGTAATCTGCTTTCGCTCATTTCTGCCTCGAAGCATTGAACTTTGTTTGCCACAGTGTCCACCTCCTCTAACCAGTTTGCAACTGCAGATTTCTGCTTCTTATTGGACGAAAGTTCGATCCTCTCGAGTTCAGATTGTACGTCGGCTCGACTACTCGTCAGCATCCTCAATTTCCGCCTGAAATTTTCCACTTCTTCCTTGATGGAGACATTATTTTTGGCCAGTTTAGCCAATTCAATCATCCCCGAAATGTTATCCATACCTGAAACACACAAGTCATTCAAGACTACAAGTTGGTGCCAGTTAATCTAACTTAAACTTACTCCATCAACATATATAATAGGTTCAGTCCAAAAGCAAGCTCTTATGTTTCCTAATTTAGGCGTCTACTTTAGCATTTTCATACGAAAGTAATCACAACAAAAAGCAAACGATGCAGATGAAAGAGCGAGAAGAAAATAATAGAAATTATACGCGACTGGCAACGGTTGTCACCAATTCGGAACAAATTGGAGGAAGACTTTGATCCAATTTTGATCCGAAATCAAAAACATTAAAGCTGGCTAAGATGTCTGTGATACGCAAATTCCATGATTTTGATCCATTTTTGAATAAGGTAGAGGAAGACTTTGATCGGTAGCAGCCCCGATGTCAACGCTCTTACCAAAATAATAAAACAACAATGGCCAGTATTAGGCATAATAACGGGACAAATGATATAGGATCAGTCAATAAGCAATATTCAATATGTTTATGACGGGACAATAACAAAGATTGGAAAGCTTTGTGTTTCTAAAACTTGAACTTGGTCAACGGGCAAACAAGGGTTCATATACCGCCAGCTATCTACCGCATATATAAAGGTCAAGATCATGGAGAGATAATTAAAAGATAACTGGAAATAACCGATTCGCATCAACAAGAGTACCAAAAGCTAGGTTATTAGATTATCCAACTTTCGAGCATACGAAAAGAACCACAACAACAAAAAAAACAGAAAGAACGGGATGAAAATAATGCAACAGCGAGTGTTACCTGACTTGCAACAACAGATGCGGCCAGTTTGAGAGTAACAAGCAAACTTGATTAAGATGTCCGTGTCACGCAAGGGCGCATGTATGGAGGTTTTTGATACGTTATTTGAACAAGCCCAGGGGAAGACTTTTATTGGTAGCTAAGTCAATGTCAACGCTCTTACCGAACGAATAAAACAAACTCAATGCGAATGCTCTTACCAAACGAATATATGTCAACGCTCTCAAGTGTTTGGATTTGTAAAATAAGGGAAAAAAAATACTCTCTGGTATAAATAATTGATATTTCGGTAGATTGTAGTTTAAAAATTGGAAAAAGTACACATAAGTTCAATGTGATTTCGCGCAAAAAAATTGATGTAGACTTTTCCATTCAAATTTAATCTTTGTAATTTATTTTCTCTAATATTTCTAAGTCTCAAGCAGACCGGATAGATGTCCTGCCACATGTTTATCCATGTGTGCGCCACGTCAGTCAAAACAACGTAGTTGAAAGTCTTACGTAGACTTTTTGTTTGCTCATATGGCATGTGAAAAACTACCAACTTAGTCTCAAATCCAAAATAAAATATTTATAAAAAAAACCTTTTAATATATTTTGGTTGAGGTGTCACAAATTCTTACTCTAGAGCTTGATTGAATTGATTCAAATTTTTGTGCAAAGATGAGACATAAACTACAACTTTTTTGTTTATGATGTCTTCGAATTTGGAGTATATGGATGTCAAAAATATAATCTAGTATTTTTGAAATCAATAGCCGATCGAGTATTATTTAAGTCATGACCAAGTATTTTTTGCATCCTTACACTCTGAATTTAGAAAGATTATAAAGTACAAAGTTGTAGACATACATCTCATTTTTGTACAACAACTTAAATCAAGTCAATCAAGCCCCAGAGTAAGAATTTGTAGCTTCCCAATCGAAATATATTAAAATAATTTTGGAAAAAGTACAAAATAAGTCTTGTGGTTTCGCGCATTTTGACATATGATCCTGTACTTCAAAAACGACTAAAAAAGTCATGATGTTAGCTTCGGAGTATTACTTATGAGCTTCGGGGGCCTAAATCCACTCCAAACCTATGGATAATTACTTTTTCATCCCGTATTTTTACATTTTAGTCTCAAAATGTCTTTCCCAATTTTCGAATTAATCCTTCCCACTCCTCCCGGGTAACACTATCCATAGGTTCAGAGTATATTTAGGCCCCCGAAGCTCATAAGTGATACTCCAAAGCTAATCTCAGGACTTTTTTGGTCATTTTTTAAGTACATGATCATATGTCAAAAAGCGCGAAACCACAGGACTTATTTTGTACTTTTCCCAATACTTTTTTTTATATTTTATTTCAAATTTATAATTAATTTGATAATTTGTCACATGCCACACCATCATGACTTAAACAAATGGAAATTCAACGTCAAAATTTTAACATCATTTTGACGGATGTGGCGCCCATGTGCGAGTTGTTCGGGATTCGAAAATGTGTGAGAAAATAAACAAAATTCATTGAATTTGTATGGAAAAAATTGCATGACCTTTTCTTGTAAAGTGCGAAACTACATAGTAATTATGTATATTTTTCTCTGCTATTTATTTTTTTTTACACTTAAAAAATGTGGGTATTATAATTGATATGTCACGTCATCAATATATTATAACATCTTTATGTCGATGACGTGAAAGATAGGGAGGAGTGAGGATGACTTATTTTCCTTTTTTTTTTAGAGGGCATAAGATGAAAGACTTGATCTCTAGCAGACTTATGGTCAACGCCGAATAGGTATAGGGAAAATAATATTCCCAACAAAACAAAGGCAAGTACAAATAAACAATCTGTTTGGTTTAGCTGATCAAATTAAGCTGATAGTTATCGGTTGTTAGTTGATCAGCTGTCAGCTGGTAGTAATTAGCTGATAGCTGATATTCGATTTCAAAAAATTGTTTGGTAAATTAGTATTGGTTATGTTGTTGAGTTGTAAACTTACTTATAAGGATAATTGTTAATAAACTTCATTACTCAATATGTAAACAATAAAAGTAATTCTTATTTTGCACTAATGCATCCATTAATCTCGCAATATATTCATAAAGCCCAATCCATCTACTATATTATCATCACTTGGTTCAGCATGTTCTTCTCCAACTAAGTTATCAATAAGTACAAAATCTGAATTTTGCTCAAATCTGGTAAACGGTTCTCTTACCAGCACTTGAGGTGTGTACTTGAAAGCAAAAACATTAGGGTTTGTGAAAAAATGTTTTTAGCCAAGACAACAAACAAACCGCATAGCAAAAATCACAAGCACAGAAATAACGTTGGTGATCTTCCGACGAAAAAATGTTGGTGATATGGTGTTTCTGCAGCAAGTTGGAAATCAAAAAACTACAGATGTATACATATAAAAGCGAGCACAATAAATTAGGCACTGAATGAATAACTACCTGATCATTTTCCTGAAGAAGAGGGTAAATTCCAAAAATAGTTCTTGTATCAAAAGCTTATCAATAACGATTAGGTTGATTTACTTCACAGCTGCTGCCGGGGAATGGAAGAAGAAGAGGATAATCATTAAGCTTGGTTATTATCTAAACGAGGGTATGTTGGTAATTTAATATTGTAACAATCATCAATTAAATATAACAGTTATAAATTGTAGCTCAGCCCAATAGCTGATCTTCAAAAACTAAACCAAACACTCACTTAACATGCCCATATTCACACTCGTAATGATCGATAATCTAAGCTTGTGCTTGATGAGGTTTGCGCTTGTGGTGCTGAAAGTTTCTCGCAATGTGCAAATACTTGTTTTCCAATACTCTGCAATGTGTCGGTTTTCTGGTGTATTGTTTTAGAAACGCTCTTTCACTGGAATTTGTGAATTTAGGATTTGGAATGTTTGTCTTGGCACTCTTTTTCGATTCCATTACCCGAATTAGGAGGAAGATAATGCTGACATGGTCGGAACGGGGTAAGTTTAGCTATTCGAGGTGGGCGTCCTGGTGGTGGAGCTCTCCGAGTTCATCAGATGGTTCTTCGGTCAAGTGATCACAATCCTCGGAGAAGTCCCGTATAATAGAACAACAAAGAAGACATGGAACCTTTTGGGTTGAAACTCCCTTTATCTAAAGTGAAAATTCCAAGTCAAAGACAAAAAGTAATAAGAAATCTAGCTCGGTAGAATATCAGATTTCGGCATACAATCCGAGATCACAAGAATCCCAGCACAGGCTGAAATAAGGATGTGATGTTGCCCTGTTTATAAATGGTGCCGATTGCCCTTATACGCTGCAGGACTATAACAACATGGGCAAATATTTCAATATTTAATTGTTATAGGACAGATTCAACTGATGGATTACAACCATAATCTTCAATTGCATTTTGATCAAATAGCATGAGTTAATATCGGAGTTCCGTAATTAAGGGTTCAAGGACATACTTGTAGTCTGGAAGTTGGGCGTCTAACTCCAACGAGTCCCACCATTCTTGTTCTCGCTGGAGTATTGCGATCTCCTTTAGATAAGGAAGAGGAGATGGTCTTCCATTGTCAAGCTGAACTAGCGAGAAAGCAATCTTCTCTAGCCTCGGACATCCCAGCAAACTGTTTTCTTCCAAAGAACCACAACTCATCTTTCTACTACAAATGCTCTTCAGTTGTGGTAGATACTGCAATCTAAAGACCCTCAACTTTGGAAGGCTCGTAAGTTCTGCACCCACATTGTCTTCTATCCAGGTAGCCGCTATTATCTCATCGATCCCATCTCAATCATCTACCGTAATCTCTTCCGAATTCTGTAAGTTGGTCAGCAATTCAAACGAGAATAGGCTTTGAATTCTCGGGCAGCTGAAAGTTTCAATCACTCTTAGGCACGAAAACACATTGCTTGATACTAATGGTTGAGCTAAATGAATCAAGAATCTCAAGTTGCTCAAGCTTTTGAAAGCTAGATCCACAACATGGTTTACCATATTGGATGCAACAAGAATACAAGATGGTGAGATTAGACATTCTAAACTGTCGCAATCTACGAATTCAAATTCGCTTTGATTGGCCCCCTCATATTCATCGGCACAGTGGAAATTGTCTAAGCTCATCAAGGAAAGGCATGAGTCAATACAAGCAAAATCAAACCCCGTAGAGGGCACTGCAATTAGTTCTCGAGGGAACCTGGTTGGTCCGCAACAAGATTGTTGTTCTCGAGGGAAGCTTTTGTTGCACTCGGTAATCTCTCACGCACAAGAAAGGATGTTATGGGAGGATGCCTCGATAATACGCCGCCATGCCCCAATCTGTTGGGAAATAAATGGGTTAGAAGATATATCATAGAACGCTCCTGAGGTTCTAGGCACAATGTTGGGCGTGTTTTGTAACAGGCTTCAGCCGATAGCGAGGCTATCCTATCGCAGTTTTTTCCCAATAGGTTTTGCGTCAGTAAAATTTTAGTGAGGACGTCGGTTCTAACCCCGTGCTATTGTAAATATTACTATATATAAATAAAGAACATTACGTAACCAAAAAAAATTTCACGATGTGCGCGGATAGTTATGTTCAGTGTTCCAATACTCTATGTGTCAGTTTTCTGGTGTTATACATTGAGTTCATATACATTGAGTTCCCCCTGAAAAATTGTGGTCAGTGAAATTTGAGAGTTCAGGATTTGGAATGTTTATCTTAGCACTCATTTTCGGTTCCACTTAACCGAATTGGGCGAGCCACAATAAAAGTAACCGATAATACAAATCAAGAGCTCAATGAATCCGACGAGCGAAGAAATCGTGAAATATACCTGGTTGGATATTCTCACCACGAGCTGGTGGGATTTGGACTTGATTCCACATTATGCATTCACAAATTGACAGTTACGGTCCATGAACTATTCGAGGTTCTCAAATTAGATGAACCTTAATCTTATCCTAGACCAAATTCCACAAACAGCAAAGAAATCGTGACTAAAAGCGAAAATCACGAGCTCAATTTAAACAGTGATGGCACCCTAAATACAAAGATTCAATGTTGCTTAGTTAATAAATGGTGATGGCACCCTAAACATTACAAGACTAAAGAAATGCGGAAATTATCTTAAACAATCGAGTGTCATTAGATAGATTCAGCTTATATATTTTCAAAAAGTATTTCCTGATCTTAGAGTTCTGTAATTAAGGATTCAAGGACATACTTGGTGTCCGGAAGTTGGGAGTCAAACTCCACAGAATCCCACCATTCTTGTTCACGTCGGTCAATTCTGATTTCCTTTAGAGAAGGAAGAGGAGATGGTATTCCATTATCAAGCTGAACAAGAGAGAAAGGAATTCTCCCTAGCCTCGGACATCCCCGCAACATGAGTTTTTCCAGAAAGCCACAGCTCATCTTTTTACTACAAATGCTCTTCAGTTGTGGTAGATTTATCAGTCTGAGTACCCTCAAATTTGGAAGACCGATAGCTCCTGCAATCCCATTGTCGCTGTGATTGCTGCGGTAATTTGCTTCACCCACTAGCAATGATTGCCTGGCAACTGCTCCTTTTATGCCGTTGTCCGCTATTATCTCCTCTATCCCAATGCACTTCTCTACAATAATTTCTTCCAGATTCCGTAGGTTGGCCAGCAATTCAAATGAGAATAAGCATTGAATTCTTCGGCAGTCTAACAGTTGAATCCTTCTAAGACAGGAAAACACATCGCCCAATAGAAATGGCTGAGGTATGTGAATCAAGAATCTCAAGTTCCACAAGCCTCTCAAAGTTAGATTCACGACATGGTTTACTATATTTGATGGAACAAGAACACAGGATGCTGAGATTAGACATTCTAAACTGTCGCAATAACATAATTCAACTTCTCTTTGACTGGCCACCTCACCACCATCGACAAAGTGGAACTTGTCTAAGCTCGTCAAGGAAACGCAATATCCAATACAAGCAACATCAAACCCCGTAGAGGGCACTGCAATTTGTTCTCCTCCTTCACCGACATCACATTTACAGAACGAAACCACCTTCTCGCAATTTTCCTGGCTTCTCGAATATCCAAAATGGTGATGGTCTCCAATGAGAAGAAAATAACGGCTTGGAGATAATCCTTTTCCATAATCTGTCATCATCCCAAAAATATCTTGTGGGCTTTGTACATGACACCTTAGATAGTCCAGCTTGCCACAACATGCTAGACTCTCATCAAGTGATAAGCAAACGGGAAGACCAAGATGCTCGAGATTACAGAGATTATGAGAAAAGAGCCCAGCTGGTAAACCTGGAATATGTGTATCAACCAAGTCAAGGTACCTGAGATTGGACAAGAACTCCATGCCTTCAGGTGCTCGTACCAAATTAGTGCACCGATAGAGATCCAGCTCCTGTAGTTTCCTCAAGGTTGCTAAAGACGGTATATAATGTAGCTTTGTGCAGCAGCGCATCAACAATGAAGTGAGATTCACCAAATTAGATACAGAATCTGGCAAAATAGAGATGTATGTCTCTGAAAGATCAAGAATTTTGAGTCCCAACATGCACGTGAAGAAACAATTTTCAATGCCTTTCAGTGGATTATGTGACAATAACAAAGATGAAAGCTGAGCACATAACGGTGAGTAGTCCCCATGAACATGTTCAATGTTGTTGTCGATGAAAGATGCTCTTGCAGGATTTGCTGGCCAACTACTTGCAACGGGCAACTTTCTTAGTTGTTTACCAGGTTTCACCATGGCGTTGGAACTGTTTCTTATCGCCATATCACGGACAAGGTCGTGCATTTTGACATATGAACCCAAATCTCTATCCTGAGAACCTTGCAACAAGCCGACATTTTCCAGCTTATTGAGTAAAGCATGCACTCTGTCCGCTTGAGCCTTTCTACTAGTCGGACCTTTGATTAATTCGTCGTTGACCAAGTACTGTACCAACTTCATCCTCGGTATTTCATAGTCTTCTGGAAATAGCGCGCAGTATAAAAAGCACTCCTGCATTTCTGGATCTCTCAACCGTTCAAAGCTCAAATTTAATACCTTGAACACCTTATCATCCATCTCGGCTAACCCAATCCCAGAGTCCCTCAGTTGCTCCACCACACTCCTCCACTCTCTGATGTCATCAACGCCCCTCATGCTTCTAGCCAAAGTCACCAATCCAAGAGGTAAACCAGCACATTCAGCAGCAACAATTTTTGCGGTTTTTTGTACTTTCGAAGACAGAGTTGCATAATTTCCCAATGTGTCAGTAAACAAGCACCAGGATTCTTCTTCTGAAAGAGGTTCTAATATCATCTTTTGCTGGCAAGACATTCTTCGACAAATATCTAATGATCTAGTTGTTAGAATCAATTTGCAAGCCCCGGAAGTGATGGGTAAACCGATTTCATCTGGGTCAAATTGATTCCACATATCATCTAGTATTAAAACACTCCTCTGCCTTTTCTTCAATGCTTCTCTCAATCTCGCAGCCCTTTTCCTCTCGTCATCTTCGTCCGAGAGATCAAACTTAATCTCCTTGGCTACACGATCTTGCAACTTGTAAATGCTAAAATCTTGTGAAACAGTGACCCAATAAATGTTGCTGAAACTGGTTGGTTTTTCTTCCAGAAATCGGTTATAAATGTGCATCAGCAACGTTGTTTTACCAACCCCTCCCATACCATAGATTCCCAAACTCAACACCTCATCACTCAATATCCATTCCCAAATCTTCGTCTTATTAAGTTCAAATGACCGCCCGACCAATTCTGAAACCGTGTACGGAATTCTCTCGCTCTCACATGATTCGGAGACTAGCCCTCCTTCAAATGTAATACCGGTAAGCTGATCTGCCTCCTTAATCAAATTTCCGACTCGACTTTGCCATCCTACATTCCACCCCAATCTGCTTTCTCTCATATCTACCTCCAAGCATCGAACTTTATTTTCCGCAGTGTTCACGTCGGCCAACCAATTGGCAACTGCATATTTCCGTTTCTTGTTGGAAGACAACTCGCTCCTTTCAAGCTCGGACTGTATGTCAGCTCGTCGGCTTGTGAGCCTTCTCACGCTCCTTTCCAAAATTTCTACTTCTTCCTTAATAAACCAATTATTTTTTACTAGTTTCACCAATTCAATTATCCCCGGAACTGCATCCATATCTGATCGAGACAGAAAAGTCATTTAAGATACGTTGGTGCAAGCGAAGCATAAATCTTATTGTAATCATCTGCGACGACTATGTTCGATTTCTCAACAATAAATGGACATTATTAGGCATTAAAACCGGACACAACATATAAGCTCCGTCAATTACCAAGTTGCAATAAATTTGTCACTGAACAATATACCTTTAAAACAATTACCCGTCAGCTACAACGTTTTCATGAATAATTCTTATATGTTAATGTTTGAGATAACTATTATGTGATCCAATTTTCTAAGAACATTAGTTATTGGTTATCAGATCTATTTTACGGGTTAATTTTCAAAATTTCACCATACTTTCTTCTACCAAGTCAACCGGGCTTTACAATATCAGATCCATTTACTAGACGAATCACAAATCATAGAAGAACAAAAGAAAGTAAGTGTGCATCAGATCTATTTGGAAAATCGAAGTGAAACGGTTTTAATACCTGGCTTCTGATCGCTGTTCAGGAAAAGAACAGAGAGGACCAAAATCCGCAGCAAGTGCTATTAAGCTGAAGAACTATGTCTAAGAGAGGACCCTGATGAGGAAGATGCTGATCCCTTTAAGTTAGAGGCAGGGAGGAGTGGGAGACTTTGATCAATGATCGGTTCAAAAGTCAACTTGTTTGTTTCAATTTTTCGGTGAGACAGAAGATGGAAGACTTGATCACTGGCATACTTATGGTCAACGCAGCGCAAAAACAGGGAAATATTCCCGACAAAACAAGACAAGTTCGAGGAAACAGTCAACTTCTAAAGGAATGTGGGCCTGATGATTGCTCCACTGGCCCGTTACTAGTAGTTGTTTGTTTGGATCTTTGTGTTCAGGCCCAATTTAGCTAACCACAGTATGTTTGGATTTGTAAATATAAACTGTTCTTTGGGTTGAATTATTAGTAATATTTAATATTTGTTTGGAAGAGTAAGAATGTTCAGAGTTTGGATTCTAACTGAAATTACCACCAACTTCCGGACAACACAATCCCACATTCTCTCTCGGCGACAACTACAGAGTTCGATTTTGCTAGCTCGATACGTGAATTTATGAAGCAGCCATAAAGGAAACTTTGCCTTCGATTTCCCCCTCTTCGATTATCAACGAAACTTTGATAAATGAAAAAAATTAGGAATGTACATAGAATGTACATGGAAAGACACCAACTACAAGATAAGAGATCAAAGAATGACGAGCACCACGCCCAAAAAAAAAGAGAGAATAAGAGGCTACCAGAAGACTCGTGGAAGTGCAAGGAGGCTAAATGAAAGCAATCAAAGAATGAAATTAATTGGAACTAAAATCTGAATTAGAAATAGGTTTTTCTATAAATATCGATGAATTATTGTTTTTTCTCTTTGAAATTAATGTATCTTGATTTTTTGCTCTTAAAAATTGATGTGTCCTTATATTTTGTCTTTGAAAATTGATATTCTATTATGACGTGCCGTTAAAAAATTAATGTGTTATTATGTGATGTGTCGTAATTACGATGTACCCTATATGATATGTTGTTGTGTGACGTCTTGTGATGGGACGCTATGTACTCCCTATTGTTCGTGTTAGGCCCAAAAGGGCCTTTGGCCCAAAAATAAAACCCAGCCCAAAATGGTCAATTTACCAAATAGTCCCAATAATTCAATTTTACTTTCCACCTCCATAAAAATCCAATTTTACTTTCCACCTTGCCAAATTAACTTTCCACCTTCACTAAAAACAAGTTTAGGTGAAAAGAAAAGTTGGATTAATTTAGTAAAAAGAATTATTTGGTTGGAAATTAGGTAAAAATGATTTGGACTAAATTGACATAAAGTAAAAAGTAGGGATAAGTTGGCCCAAATGAACAGGGATTTTTTCCCCTATAAAAGGGAACCCCTGTGACCATTTCGGAACAAGCCACTAAGAATTAACACTCAGAAAAACGAGATTTCAGTTTAGTACTGATAATTTTGAGAGATATACAACAAAGGACATTCGTGAAGTCCGAACCCTAGATCTGGTAAGTTCGTGATCGAGTTTCGACCAGTGCCTCACCAACAACATCTCGGACATTCCTTAGTCAAGAAACTAGAGGTAATTTCAATTTATAAACCTCAATTTTGGTTTAAATTGATTATACGATTTATTGCATAATATTTGTTATTTATGCATTAAATTCCAACAATTGGTATCAGAGCCTTGTTTTTAACATGTTCTTGATATTTTGTGGGGTTTAACTTGATTAATTTTGTCAATAATCGAGTTGGTTATATTTAAAAATTATCATAGATTGTTTTTGGGTATTTTTTAAATTAATTTTGGTCAACCGAGAGCTTTTTTGAAAGTTTTTGGTCGTCCTGGATTTTTTTGGTTACACGCGGAACTTGAGTGACTAAAGTATAATTTGCCATCCCAATTTTACAAAACCCAGCCCGTTTTCCCCATTTTTCCCCGAATCCATTCCGATCAAAAATCCGGTCGATTCTGACCATTTCAAAACGCGAAACTTGTTTCAAAATGTTCTCCTTACCGTTTCGATCACTTCCGTACCAATTTTGAGGCTTGTCGTCGCCGGAGTGGCGAGTTCTCGCCGTTGAGAGCCTTGGCTCCGACGAGAAGAGAACTCCTCCGCGATGACGAACAGAGCAACACCGAGGCCCGAGATCGGTACCGACGTGAACGAGACATCGAGAGGAATCGATTTCGACCAGTCTCGTAGGCTGACTCGCCTCTATTTGGCTGCGGTGGTCGGAGGCAGCGCGATCGGTTTTTTAGGGTTTGGGGGAGAGTGAGAGAGAAAGAGGGGAAAGGGAAGAAGATAATGTCGGGGGCATTTTCATCATTTTGCAAGTTTCTAAAAAATCCTTTTATACCTGCGTGTTTTTTTGCTACTTGTTCACTCTGGTTTTAACTGTGATATTAGATTAATCCTTACGAATGATTTATTAATTCAATTCGGTCCTGTTTTTTGATTAAAATTGATTTTAAGTCCTAAATCAGTACTGTTTTGTTAAATTAAATTACAAATTGGTCCTTTATGACATAATTTTAATTTAATTGAGTACCAATTCGATTTAAAATTGTTTTTAAATTCTTTTAAGGTACTGATTTGATTTAATTAAATTTGAAATTGGTCCTTTTGGACAATTTTTAAATCAATTAAATCACAAAGTTTGACTTAATTTTGTTTTAAGTCCAATTTTGATTAAATGTTTAATTGAATGAATTTGTTTTATTCAATTAAAAATTCAAAATTTAAAGAGTTTTTTGAAATATAAGATTGTTTTAAAATGATCTAAATAATTTTTGGAATAAGTTCCGAAAATTATAAAACTTATCCATTTCATTTGAGTCAGAACATTGAAGATTTAGAAATTTGTTTTTCGAATCTTATTTTTTGGGAGATATGTGATCTAACCCAAAAACTTATCATGCATGTGTTGCAGATACAATGTCGAACAGTTGGAATCCTCGTGATGATATTGAGGCTCTGAGAAGAGACCTTATCCAGAGGAGACTTGAACCGATAAGGCTCAATGATGAACTAATGGCTTTAACAAATCATATAGTATTTGTGCATCGCGACATGCAAAATGCTATATGGCAGGGAGCATATCATTTTGGACAGGATTGAATAACAATATTTCGGGATCTTCTCTCTACCTTCGATGATGGTAGATTGTTTTCCGAATTGTACAATCCTCCAATATACTCCCATGCTGCTGTTGTCTCCATGCTGCTCAATCACCTCGAAACCAGAGAAATACGGAGGGAATTTCGTACTCCGATCGTTCTGGTGCTCAGGGATGGTTTTGAAATGAACCGTTTTCTAGACCAGACGGTCAAGTACATTATTCCAAATGCCCTACGTTTTTGGGTCATTGATTCTGTTCCAAGGCTGGTTCAAGATCTGAGAGATCTTATTGGGTCTCCTAGTTCAGGTCCCGGGGAGATATCTAGGTCCATTCCTCACAGGTCTACTGTTGAGGAAGAACTGGAAGATGACCCAAAAGAAGACCTTGAAGAGATTAAAGTTTATGAGATAGGTACAGCCGAGAATCCAATCCAGTTGGATTAATTGGATGAAATGGATTTAGTTGACATTTTCTTATAAAATATTGTGAATATGTAATAAGTCTGTACTTGTTATGTATGTTAAAGTTTTATATATACTTGTGATGAATGTATAAAAGTTTCTTATGAATAAATAAATCATATATGTTTATTTTATTCGTATTCCACTTGAGCTTGCAATATATAGACTTTGAATGATCATAGTTAGAGATTAACTTTTGAATGGTAATGGGAAGCACTCTAGCAACTCACTTCGATTTTGAGACTAATCAAAAATTATGAATCATTAAAGTTGTGAGAATATAGTAAACTGTTTCATATTGCCAAAATCAAATTCCTAATATATGCTTATGTTTCAAATATTCCCTAGAGACATGATAGTAGCATCTAGAACTATCATAGCTGAGTTAAACCGTGAGCTTAGGCTCAATGGTGACAACTACGACAACTGGAGCATGAAAATCTAGTATGTGCTTGAAGAACAAGAGGTTCTTGAGCAGATAAAGGTTATCATGCATGAACCTGGATATGGTACAACTGCCCAGCATAGGCGTGATAGTGAAGCCTATGCTAACTGGAAGAAGAAGAATTCTACTGCTCGCTTAATTATTCTGAGCTCCATGATGGATGACATCATAAGGCAATTTTGCATTTATGAAAATGCGAAAGAGCTTTGGGATACCCTTAAGGCTAAATTCGGGAAGCTTTCTATGTCAAAGCTACGTGCTTTGACAATAAGGTTTGACACCTTCAAGAAGCATCCCGAAGTTACCATGAGGAAACATCTTCGAATGATGTCCAATATGATCAGTGATCTGGCTGAGGTTGGTCACGTGCTTAGTGATGAGCAGCAAATTCAAGCTGTCATTCATTCCCTACCTGCGAATTAGGAACAAATAAAGATGAATATTACCCATTCTGATAACCTGTCAATATTTGAGGATGTTGCTAGGCACCTCGAGCTAGAAGAAGATCGACTTTTAGCAATGAGATCTTACCCTGAAGCTAATTTGATAAGTTCAAATAGCTTTAAGGGAAAGAAAAAGAGGAAAGGAAAAGGGAAGAATAAGAATACTTCTACTCCAAAGGCAGCTGACCAAGGAGTTAAGGCATAATGCTCAGGGTCGAAAAGGAAAAGGCAGTTTAATATTGCTAACGTGAAATGTTATAACTGCCAAAAGAAGGGTCATTTTGCAAGAGATTGCAAAATGCCTAAGCAGGTACATTCAAACACATGTGTGATTGAGATTAATGTATCTTCTTGTATCCTACTTACTGAATCACATTCTATGTGGGTGATTGATTCAGGAGCAACCGACCATCTAGCTAGAGACAAAGGTTTGTTCGTAGAATTTTGGAAGTTGCCAAATGGAGTGAAGACCATTTTTGTTGGCAATAATGCATCTGTAGAAGTAAAAGGTATGGGTACTTGTAGTTTACACCTTAGTGGTGGACGTACTCTCCTTCTACATGATGTTTTATATGCTCCGAATATTCGTAGAAACCTAGTCTCTGTATCTGCTTTAATGTTATTGGGTTTTTCCTTGTTGTTCATGCATGATACTGTTAAACTATTTTTGGATGATGTGTATTATGATTCTGGTTATAAATCGGAAGGTTTTATAATATTGGATATTGTTCCATATGATAGTTGTTCATTTGTTGTTAGTTCTAATTTGTCACAAGATAACATTAAACTATGGCATTCTAGACTTGGACATGTGGGTCAAGAACGCTTAAATCGTCTAGCTAATGCTGGACTGCTAGGTAAAATAAAAAAGTCTATCTTACCTAGATGCGTTGCATGTCTAGAAGGAAAGAGCACTAGAAAACTATTCGGTATTGGAACTAGGGCCAAATTTCCATTAGACTTAATTCATTCTGACATATGTGGCCCAATGAATATGAGGGCAAGACATGGTGCTTATTATTTCATCACCTTTATTGACGACTATTCGAGATATGGTCTGATATACCTAATTTCTCATAAGTTAGAAGCATTAAATTGCTTCAGGACATATATGAATTTTGTTGAGAATCAGAAGGAAAGAAAGATAAAGGCTTTGCGAACTAATCGTGGCCGTGAATATCTTTCAGATAATTTTAAAGCACTATATGTTGAAAAAGGAATTGAACATCAGTTGTCCATTCCTTATACGCCTCAACAAAATAGGGTAGCTGAGAGAAGAAATAGAATCCTTCTCGAAATGGTTAGATCTATGATGACAGAGGCAAATTTGCCAATATTTTATTATGGAGATGCGCTCCTAATTGCTGCATATATTCTTAACCGTGTTCCCTCAAAATCTGTTACTACCACTCCCTATGAAATGTGGACAAATCGGAAATCCGATTTATCCTATTTTAAGCCATGGGAGTATGCATCCTATGTCAATTCTACTTCAAGTACTTTTGGTAAATTAGGACTGAGAAGTAGAAAAAGTATCTTTATAAGATACTGTAAGGTATCTAAAGGATATGTGTTCATTAGTGAACTGGACAATGGACATGTAACAGAGATTGAGTTACGTAATGTCACTTTTTTGGAGAATGAGTTTTCTAAATTGAGAGAGGTTAGTGATAACCTTAATCTTATGAAACTTTTGAACCAAAGCCTTCTGGACCTGTTCTTCCGAGTGGGAGAATTGAGACAGAAAGTTGTGACTTTCCATCTCAACATGGTCCAAAAGATGTTCATCTAAGTCCTGAAAGGCTAATGGTTCCCTATTCTAGTGGGAGTATAGAACTTCTGCCTAGTAGTAGTACGGTTCCTGGATATGATGAGTACATGAGGGATATTTATCAAAATCAGGAATTCCGTAGGTCAGGTAGAACAAGCATACTTTGCCGACGATTTGATGTCGAAGGTGATGCCAATGCCTCCTTTATATCACTAAAGAAACTCCGTGATCCAGGAAAAGTTCTATTGACCATACTTCAGGATGTAGATGAGCCCAGAAATGTTTCTGCTGCTCTATCATCTCCACAAAAGGATGAATGGATTAAAGCTATGGAGGAAGAAATGTCTTCCATGACCAAAAATCAGGTTTGGAACCTGGTTGATCTACCTAAAGGACGTAAGGCTATTGGGAATAAGTGGATTCTCAAAGTCAAACATAAAGCAGACAGTAGTGTCGAAAGATACAAAGCTCATTTGGTTGTGCAGGGATTCAAACAACAGGCTGGAATAGACTATGAGGAGACTTTTGCTCTTGTTGTTAGATTCACGTCCATTAGGGTCATTCTGGCTATGCTCGCTAACATGAATCTAGAATTGCATCAGATGGATGTTAAGACTGCTTTTCTCCATGGAGAATTGGATGAAGAAATCTATATGCTTCAGCCTGAGGGCTACATCCAAAAAGGCTGCAAACAAAAGATTTGCAAATTGAATAGATCAATTTATGGCCTTAAGCAATCTTTTAGACAATGGTATATTCGCTTTCATAATACTATCATGTCATATGGTTTTGTTATGATAGACGAAGATCATTGTGTATATGTTAAGCGATCTGGTAAGAGATTTGTCATTATCACTTTGTACGTTGATGACATTCTTTTAGCCTCAAATGACATGGGACTACTAATCAAAATCAAAAATTAGTTTTCTACCAATTTTGACATGAAAGACATGGGAGAGGCTGAGTACATACTCGGAGTTAAGATTTTGAGAAATTGTTCGAAGAGGATAATATCTCTTTTACAAGAGACATATATTTGTAAAGTAGTAGAACGATTTAATTGTACTCGTAGCAATCCTAAATATGTTCCATTAGTAAAAGGTCATAATTTGAACAAAGACCAATGTCCAATTACAGTTGAACAAAAAAGGAATATGGAAAAGATTTCTTATGCTAATGCGGTTGGATGTCTCATGTATGCAATGTTGTGTACAAGACCCGATATCTGTTACGCTGTGGGCATTGTAAGCAGATATCAATCCAATCCTGGAATTGCTCACTGGAAAGCTGTCAAGGGAATTTTGAAGTATTTAAATACTACTGTAGAATATTCACTATGCTATCAAGGTAGAGACTTAAAGCTGATAGGTTACACTGATGCTGATTGGGGTGGTGATGTGGATAAGAAAAAGTCTACATCTGGCTTTGTTTTTCTGTTGGGAGGGGCTGCTATTTTATGGAGTAGCAAGAAATAGACTTGCATATCTCTCTCAACAATGAAAGCCGAATATGTAGCTTCAGCTCACGCTATAGAGGAAGCAGTATGGCTGAAGAGATTTTTAAATCACCTATCACTGATTAACTCAGTAGAACCAGTGAATTTATTCTGCGACAACGAGGCGGCGATAGCTTATGCTAAGGATCTGCGGTTTTATAGTAGGGCTAAGCATATAGATATTAAATTTCATTTTGTTAGAAGTTTAGTAAAACATAATGAGTTATGTATAAAACACATATCTACACAAGATATGGTTGCAGACCCTATGACTAAAGCGTTATCTCGAGACGTGTTCGAGAAATATGTAAAGTCATTAGGTTTGCGACAATTTTATTTATAAATAAAGAATTTTGTTTTTGGCAATATGAAAATCTTGCGTAACATGTCAGACAGAGAAGTAGCCCACTCACACGGGTGTTTACGTTATTGGGAATCAAATGTGTTGATTCTTAATTGATATGAGGTAGCTGTTGGACATTTTTTATGTGCAATGTCCTACAGCGATAATGCCGTCTTGCTAGAAGAGCAAGATTAGTTATGGAATGTAATAATGAGTTATTACATTTGGATCTTTTGAAATCCATATGATAAGAATTAAGTGGGACTTATCATACCTTCTGTCTTGAAGCTTAGAGTTAAGCTGTGGCTATGACTCTAGTATGGTGTTAATTGACATGTGTTCCTATATAAAGGAATTTACACCATAACATGAGAATGAGTATCTCATGTGCTGTTCGACCACCGGATGGGATAAATGTTTATTGATTTCACAATCTCTAGTATGAGACCACGTTTCGAGAACTGTGGTTCCCGATCTTTGCCCTTAAGATCCTAAACATATTCTGGAAGTATGATTTAGTGCTGCTAGCTTAGAAAGTTCATGAAAAGGTCATAGCTTATAGATTCGACCTGGCAGGACTGACTAGAAAAGCAGACTGAATTATTATGGAAAGAATGTAGTTAAGGGAGAAGGAACTCTGTCCATCACATTTCGAGATTCGTTGTCCAGGTGCACCAATTGTATTGAAAAGTACAATAGTGGACACGAATAAAATTGTTTGAAATCATAGTGTGAACAATGGAATGTGACATGAGTCCTAGGGTGAAAGCACATTTTTTCATATGCGAGAAATCGAGATGCTATTATTCACTTAGCCTGTATGACTGTGCTTATGAATTTAGCTAACATACTCGATGTGTGCTGGTCGCACGAAATCCTATAAATTGTTATATGCACATTATTGATTGTGATCAATAATGAATGAGTGTTATTTTTTTGGGCCCAAAATGCATCCTGGTTGATAGTGTTCAACAATGGATGAGTGGTTAGGCCCAAAAGGGCCTTTGGCCCAAAAATAAAACCCAGCCCAAAATGGTCAATTTACCAAATAGTCCTAATAATTCAATTTTACTTTCCACCTCCATAAAAATCCAATTTTACTTTCCACCTTGCCAAATTAACTTTCCACCTTCACTAAAAACAAGTTTAGGTGAAAAGAAAAGTTAGATTAATTTAGTAAAAAGAATTATTTGGTTGGAAATTAGATAAAAATGATTTGGACTAAATTAACATAAAATAAAAAGTAGGGATGAGTTGGCCTAAATGAACAGAGATTTTTTCTCCTATAAAAGGGAACTCCTGTGACCATTTCTAAACAAGCCACTAAGAATTAACACTCAGAAAAACGAGATTTCAGTTTAGTACTGATAATTTCGAGAGATATACAACAAAGGACATTCGTGAAGTCCGAACCCTAGATTCGATAAGTTCGTGATCGAGTTTCGACCGGTGCCTCGTCAACAACATCTCGGACATTTCTTGGTCAAGAAACTAGAGGTAATTTCAATTTATAAACCTCAATTTTGGTTTAAATTGATTATACGATTTATTACATAATATTTGTTATTTATGCATTAAATTCCAACAGTTCGATTGGTGCTACTAGGGTCGAGTAGCACTGAATCCATTTACCTAACTTGAATCGTCGGCTTTGAGCATCCGGATAGACCAAAAAACACAACGCAATGGCCTTTTGTGGAGATACTTGGTACACGGGGTCTTTTGAATTCCGGTGTTCCTTATGGATTAGTGCGATCTTCAAATGGCGTTTTGAATTCTGGTCAACCAGCTTCCTCGGAGAAGTCCCCGTATAATAGAACAACAAAGAAGTCATGTGAAAAAAAAAAGTGAAAATTCAGAGGCCTGGATTAATTGCAGCAAACGTAAAAGACTTGAAGTTCCTTGCGATCCTAAGAAAACATGAGAAATTCGAAGCCAATAGATCGGAAGAATTCCAAACTTCGGCAAATAAATCAAAGCTCCAGATGCGGTTTCATGGGACACAAGAATGCGACTTCGTTAATTTGCCTATACAAATTACTAAATATCTGTATATCAACTGGACTACACAAATTAAATCATTTTAAGTAATCTTAGAATTGGTTATGAGATAGATATAATAATACAAATGCAGCTAAGACAGCGAATCACATCAACATGAGTACTAATATATAATTGTCCAGATTTTGAATAAGCAATAATAGTACAGTATTTCTAAGAGCAAGAAGGAAATATTAAAACGGTTTTAAGTTTACCTTACGAGTGATCGTTGATGATTGGAGGGCTAAAATGTAAAATAACTAATATTTACAAGAAAATTTCGAAAACAAGTAACATCCAGCAGCGAAGGACTCGCTAAGATTATGTCTTTCTAAGTGAGGCCAGGGCGAAGATGAGGAAGAATTATGAACCATATAAGATGATACCATACGATAGGGCAAGAAAAGACTTTTTTTTTTTGGTCAAGGCAAGAAAAGACTTTCAAGTCAAGGTAAACGCAGCACAAGTTGAAGGAATGAATAATGGGCCTGATGATGTATGGCTTCAATTGCCCATCATTGGAAGTTGCTATTTTCACTCGACGATATTGATATTCGGCCCAGGCCCAGTTTAGCATGTCGAGATTGGTGGCCAATCAGTATGTATAATAAATTCTAATTTATATGTATGTTTTTTTTGGAAAATTTGTATGTATGTGTATTGGTGGCCAAGGAACTTGAACTATTAGGATCTATCAGAATCTCCATCCAAAGATTTCAGGATTGTTGAATTTAAACTGATTCGGACTCAGATCCTACATAAACATGATTATAAAAAAAAAAAATTGGATCCACCCAAAAACAATTAAAAAAACTTGGCCCACTTTCTTTCCGAGAAAAGCTAGTGCAATAATTTTTTTTTTTTCAAGACTAGTGCAATTATGCGATACTTTATGGCGACACATTCAAGTGATAAGGACCATCTTATGAAGAAGTTGGAATAATAATAATTCACAAAAGCAATGGACATTAGACTAAAAGACAAACTAACCCGAAATTAGATTGGGTTCCGTTGTGTTTGCCAACAAGGAGAGGAGACCCTTCTAAATGGATGTGTTCTACCCAATGGCCCCATGACTTCCATCTTCATATTGTAGACCACGTGCGACTCGTTAGACCAACGGATTTTACCTCCTTATTAAGAGATCGGAGGTTCAAACCCCACCATTTACGTATAAGAAAAAAAAATTATTGGTAGAAAAACAAAGCCCAAAACCATCCAAAGTCTAAAAACTTAGCTCAAAAGTTAAATTTAAAATTCAAAAAAAAAAAACTTTTGTCGACCAATCAAGAAAATGACTTAATCCACTTGTATGTATATTTATTATGTCGACGCAATCCTAGTTTGTACCTTCGTTGTGGTTATCTATGTTAAAATATTTGGTAATCCTTAACATGCATTCTAACGAAATTCGATAGGATTATGTTTACGCAGACTTCTTCGTAAATGAGCAATGTGAGTACAATAATAAGAATTTAATCACCTAATTTTGATATCATATTTAAATCTATAAAGTTAACCAATTAATTAATCAATCAATTAATTAAAAAAATTCTTCACTTTAGGCAAAGTAAGATGAACTTACAGGACATCCACTAGAGCAGAGAATGTAAATAGTTCCTATCGTATTTTATTTTTCGGTACATCTAGCATAGAACGTAAATCGGTCAGAACCAGAGAGCAGGTAGGCATAATTTTCTTTCAGCTTCTTATGGACCAATTCGTATCATGATGTCTCCTCTAAGACATGGGAAAAATTCTTCCTCTTTTGGGAGAATGATGTCCAATGATTAAAAAGGTATATCCTTAGCACATGCATTAAAAAGACGAAGCATCTCACAATATTTAAACATGCCATAGCTTCAACAAGTCCTACCAATAAAAGAACACTTGGATCAAATATTGACATTTATTCTGCCATAGTTTATTCTGGCTTAAAAACGCAATAATTTATATATATAAAAGTTTTGATAGCTTAGATTGGGTTTTGTCCGGTTTGTACCATCTGTTTGGTGTCGTTGACCTATGCAATTATTTCTTTCTTCGATAAATTACTTATTAAAAAATTATCAAAAATGAATCTGATAATTTACTTATAAAAAAATTATCAAAAATAAATCTGTACTAGTCAGTCCATTAAATAATGGCAACGAGATACTGGTCATTATTGGTTGTGAGGGTTTAGTTAATGACACGTCGTGAATGGATAAAGCCCTTTTAGGATAAACGGAGAGCCAATGGTTGTAAAAACGACCATGGCAACGATCCGGAACTCTAAAAAAGGAAAATCGTCATGAACTCTTTTGAGATTGTTGAAATTATCGATTCAGCGCCTATAATTCTAAAATGTCAAATTTAACTCCTCTATTTTGTTGAAATGACATAATTTGGCCCATGACGTCATAATCATGTATTTTCTCCAGCCAACCGGTACTTGAGTTTATCAAATTGTCCTTCACTGTTAAAAACTTACTTTCACCTCCTCCTTTTCCAGAAATATCTAGCAACGACATGACCCATTGTCACTGTTCTAGCTCCTAACATCGTTCTAGTCCCTAAAATGGCTGTCCAACTCTGGGATCCCCTTCATGTCCTTCGAAGTTGGTTTTGTGACCTATGGCCTGGGCTCGATCAACACGGGATTCTCGGTTGCGGTGCCTCATTTAAAGACCAGGAGATGCTCCTCGACGAGCTAGGGATCCACCCAAACCCATTTTGGGTTAACTTGATGGTCCACAAAGACTCGGATCTGGCCGGATCGTTCTTCTTGTATCTTTCCCTCTGTCTGTTCGAGCCCCTCGCTGGAAGATCCAGTTCGGTAACAACCTATTAAAATTCTATTTCTTTATTTAGTTGTACCAAACTTAGTCTTGCAATAACCTATTGAACAAATTACTATTCTTTTTAAGTAAGTGATTTTTTCTTTTTTATTGCGATATCGAGTTATATTAATCTCTTACAAAAAAAACCATGCAAAATGGTAATGCTCTCATTCTTTATTCAATTTTATTTTTTTTCATTTAATTATCAGATTACTAAAATAAACATTGAATTACTTTTTGGTGTAACATGTTTAAATATAGATAAATCATTCGTTTCTTTTTATAAGAAAAAATTATTTAGTCCCACTAAATTGTATCCATGTAATTTTTCATCGTTAAATATCTTATTATTAGATAGTGAGTTGGATAATTATATTGTTGATATGAAACCTAATGATAAGTTTTTAATAGAAAGAGGTTAGATATTTTGATTGAGAAGTTGTGAAAATAAAGAGACATCTTATTTATCCTATGATATTTCATCTCTTAAAAATTAGTTTTGATATTACAAGTTGTGATTGTAAATTTTGAGAAAGTATTTTTTGTCATGAATATTTTGAAGAATCGTCTTCGCAATAAAAGTGGAGAGCAATTGCTAGGTCATTATTTAATTACATATATTAAAAAAGATGTATTTGATTGTATTAATCATGTAATTACTATAAAACATGTTCAGCGCATGAATAAATCATACAAGACAATTATAAATATTATAATTACATAAACTGAACTATTTGGAAAATATTATATATCCCTACTCCCTAAATTTTCTTACTCTCTCACAAAGAATCTCATCTAATTCAATAAAAACAAAGTTATCATATAAAAGAGATTTATTAATTGTTATCCAAAAATAATAAAATTAAAATTTTGAATAATAAATATGTAAATAAAAAAACTACTTTATCTATATTCAAATTACCTAAAATTTGACTTATTATGTCATTCAAATGTTATATTTTTGATTGAGATAGTTTTTTTTAATAAAACAAAGATCACTATAATTATTTAAAGACCATTGCCCAATTCAAATTTTTTATCAATTTAAAAAATTATCTTTTTAGAATAGATAATATTATAGAAGTTTTATTTTAAAATGTAAATGTAGTTCAATTTGAGTGAGTCCAATTAGAAACATAATACATAATCCCATTATTTTCAAAGTCGTTCGAGATATCGATCCAAAAATTGATCTAAAATCCAGGTCGATCGGTCGGACCATCAGTGAGACCAAAACCTTTTATTTAAAATATTTTATATATATAGATAAATAATAGATATTTACCTTAAAAATTGTTAATTCCAGCAATTGCATTTATTAAAAAAATTCAACACTTCTTCTGAAATAAATACTACAACATCTTTTACAATAAATACTACAATCTTTTTTTTTTATCCACCCATTTAATTTAATTAAATTTATTTCTCACACGGTATTCCGATTTAACCAAAAAATTTGATTCAACTGGAAAATTTTGGTTTAACCAAGCCTGTATTTTGCCCGGTTGAACAAAAAAATTTCCACTTGAGCCAAAATTCGGGTGCACCTATTTTCTGATTTTGTTATTTTATTATATTTTTTGGTCTAACCAGAAAATTCCAGTTAAACCAAGCCTGTATGTCGCCTGGTTGAATCAAAAATGTCTAGTTGGACCAAAATCCGAGTGTATATATTTTCCCGGCCTGGGGTGTCTTATGAAATGTAATCAGACCAATCAGACTGTCAGTCAGATCACAAAATTGAAAATTATGCATAATCTAGCCAAGTGTCACGTTGAGTTAATTTGCACCCATTAAGGCCCGTGGAGTTTTGCGATTACATGTTCTTTGTTAACCAATTCATATTTTAATTAGATCGAATCGCGAAATTAATATATTATTACTTATTTTTGTTATACATATATTCTTCTAAATTCATCTCTATTTTTTTTTAAATGAGGAGACAAAACATCTTAACTTTTATTAATCATCGAATAGAACAAATACAATGGGATATAATCACTGTCTTAAAGTTATCTAACTATACATCATAACAAAAACATAAGGGAAATAGATATGGTGCAACGTGAGATCATTAAGGCATATTTTGAAAGGACATTCGCTTAACCATGCTTCTTCAAGATATGTTCTAAACGAACATCCCAATCTCTGGTGAGTAGCTTCCTAGCAAGATGGATAAGGATCGAGAAGTGGTCTCGAAAAACATCACGCTTAAGATAGAAATTGTACTCGTATCTCTAGTTAATCTAAAAATAACTCGTGAATTGATGTACCGATAATGCCGCATAATGATAGCATTTCGCGAAGCCTCTACACAAATCATCCTCTGTGACTCGTGAAATTTATTGGGAAGCCAAAGAGTTGTGCAGTTCACCAAGAACTTGAAATACCCAACTTTTCAAGTTCATTCCAAACACATGCTAGATAAGCAGGTTCATGTATATTAACTAATTTTGAAGTATTTGGTGAAAGAAAAAAAATTAGTCGGTAACTCTAAAAAACTATTTATCTAGCAATTATAATTTATAGTTCATACATTTAACTGATGGTTGTTACAATATTAAATGGGAAAAGTCACTTTTATTACCCTGTGATTTGCCCAAAAATCACTTTCATACCCTGTGGCAAAAAACCCATCAATCGGGTCACATACATCACCCAAAACTCATCAATTTGGTCTCTAGGCAGTTGCCCGCATAATCCCTATCCTGCCCGACTCTGCCCGGCCACCTAGACGAGCCACATGGAGTTCGAGTACCGCAAATTTGTTACCGGCTCCCTCGCCAACCTCGACGCCAACATCCTCGAGCTTTGGTCAGGGGAGTCGGTCGCTGTCAACTCCATCCTCGAGCTGCACCACCTCCTCGCTCGCTTTGACGCCCTCAAAAAGTTACTCTTCATGGTCTGCCGGATCAAGCCAGAAATCTTTACGATCGTCGAGCAGGAGGACAGCCATAACGGGCCTTAGTTCCTTGGCCGGTTCACCGAATTGCTCTACTACTACTCCACGTTATTTGACTCGCTCGACAATGCAGGGGTCGGCTGCTCCGAGGAGGATCAAATCATGTCGGAGATGTACTTCGGCCACCAGATCTCCAACATCGTCGATTGCGAGGGCTTCGACAGGGTGGAGCGGTACGAGGGGCTTGCCGTTTGGAGGAACAGGCTTGGATTAGCCAGGTTCAACCCAGTGTGCCTCAGGTCTAACGCATTTAAGTAGGCTAGTATACTCCTCTCTCTCGTCTGCGGTGGGGACGGTTACTAGGTGGAGGAGAGCGAGGGCTGCCTCCTCCTCTAGTGGCACACGCGGCCACTTATTGACACATCCGCCTGGCGGGTCAACTCAGCGAGTTAACTCATTGGTTTTTCTGTTGCTCCGAGAGGGAAAAGAGGGGAAAGAAGGAGATGATGTGGTGCTATTTCATCAAAATGTATGATGTGGCTCGTCTAGGTGGTCGGGCAGGGGTCGGACAGGATGGGGATTATGCGGGCAGCTGCCCAGAGACCAAATTGATGTGTTTTGGGTGATGTATGACTCGATTAATGGATTTTTTACCACAGGGTATGAAAGTGATTTTTGGGCAAACCACAGGGTACTAAAAATGACTTTTCCCATATTAAATTACCAACATACCCCTCAATTCAGATAACCTTAATTAAGAGAGGTAATTTTTTTAATAATATGTACTATATTAAATATTACATTAAGAATAGTATTTTTTTAATTAGCAGAAGCAATAAATAATATGTATTATATTAAATATTAAATTAAGAGAGTCACTTTTTTAATTGGTGAGAACAGAGAGATAAATATTAAATATTCCCAAACGCAAGGATTTATTGAACCTTATAAAAGAATTAGCTACCACCTACCTGAATTTCAACTCGTGGACCAAAAGGGTCCAAAGAGATGTTTAATTGATGGAATTTGTCTCTAAGAAACTGTATTGAACCTATATTGGAGTGTGAAAAGCGACATGAAAAATATTAAGAGTTATGTCACTATTTTCTTTTAAAATTCAAATAAATATTATATCAGTGCAAAATAAGAATCAATTTTATTGATTATATATTAAAAAAATGAAGATTATTAGTCACTTACCTTATAAGTAATTTTACAACAAAGAATAACAGTCAATGCTAATTTACCATACTTTTTTAAAATTGAATATTAATTATCAACTGAGTACTACCAGCTAACAGTCGACAGTTAACAACTAAATTTGATCAACTGTACCAAACATACCCTAGATTTATTTTAGGTCAGATTTTAGTTGACGAAAGATTATAATTTTGTTCAATCATGATCTGGAGTGGTGAGTTAAGTTCAAATTAGGTATAAGTTGGTATTCTTAAAGAAGATAAAAAAAATATTTTTTTAACGCAGAGACATTTTGATGCTTCTAGGTAAAAAATTGTCAGAGCTTTTTTTCAGTATTAGAATTAGAAACATGAACGTTTTATTTTTATAAAAGTGGAATACAAAAATAGAGATTTAGAAATATAAGGTCTATACTAGATAATCTGTTAAAGAATATGGATCAAAGAGTAATTTGCCCAAATTATTTTTACAGTCGAATTGCAACAAAGTTGGAACAGATCAAATAGAAGATCCCAACAAGCTTCCATTTATATGGAATTAGGTAGGTATTTGCCGGATTCAAGATTTATTCTTGTTGACTTTATCCTCCGCTTCGTCTTTGAGCTTTTGTTATTGCCTTTCCCCCGAAATTGGCGGGACCACGGCCCACGTTATCGTTATGATTGCTCAACCCTGCGCTAATATACTTTTAAATTAGGATATTGACTAATATAATAATATACGTTAGGTTTTTCGACTCACCTTTTTCTATAGGCGGTGTGGATATTAAAAAATGTTTGAGTAAATTGCTCTCAGGTCCCCAGCGTTTGCTAAAATCACTATTTTCTTTCCTCTTGTTTCGAAAAAGATACTTTCGTCCCCCACCTTTGCTTAATTATCACTCTTAGGTCCCTGGTTCCGGTTTTGGGAAATTTATCTGGTACCCAGGGACCTAAATTGACTCTTTTGCCCTTTAGTTAAAAATTTTAAAAAAATATGCTCACATTAGGGAGTTTGTTCGAAAATGCGTAAAATAATATGCTCAGTTTCACAAACATTATAGCAAACCCCCTGAATCTGTAGCGTGTAAAGTATTGTCATGAATGAGCAAGATGAAAATTGTATCCTAGTTTTTTTCCATTAATCATAAAAAATAAGAATAATGGTCCGGTACTCTTTTCGTTTGCTTAAATCATCTATTCACTTCATGTAATTTTAAAACGTAAATTTTAATCTCTAGTTTGCTATAAAGATGTTATTTAATTCCTATCGTCAGAGTCATGAATTTTTTTCGACCATAGAATACATGAGATTATCCATTTATCCTTAGTGATAAAAAATATATTTCTCCTCCAATAAAAACTCAAAATCACCTAAAACCATTTGTATCCCTGATTTCAGTTCTCTCTTCTTCTAGCACAATCTATCGTGATAAAGCTAAAACTATTTTTTACCCATTTTTGTATCGTCCTTGATTCTCCTCTTTCATTGTGAGAAAAGTTTTAAACCCTAATTATAAAAATCCTAATTAGTGAAAAATCTCTAGATCCATCCGGAAGTACGAGGATCAATGTCATGAATGGCAAAACATACACGCTGAAATTTTTCTTGAACAAGGAGGTTCTTGATCTGGGCTTCAGATAAGAGGTAAAAAATGAGGTTCTTGATCTTGGCTTGAGAGTAGAACCTCGTACTGAAAAACAGGGATACGAGGTTAATGAAGAAGGTCTTGATTTTGGTTTGGGAGAAGAAGAGAATGAAGAGGGTCCTTTATTACTAGGGAGGTTGAAGAACATGAGAAGATGAGGTCAAAAAGATTTGGTTTTTATGAGAGGAGAAAGAGATTTTTTTATCATTTAGGGGTAAATGGATAATCTCATGTACTCGTCGATAATTTTTATGATTCTGCCAATAAAAGATTAAATAATTCTCTTACAACAAAATAAGAGAACTAAAATTTAAGTTTTAAAACTAAATAGATTGAATTGGTAATTTAAGCAATCATAAAGACTCAATACAATTATCCTAAAATATCAAAAACTTTGTTTTAAGTCAAATTTTACATATAAAAAATAATACGTCATTTCATTAGTTATGATATAAACAAAACTGAAACGAACGTACATTTCAAGTTCGTTGAAGTTACCAAATGGGTCTAAACAAATGCAATTTGTTTGGGGGGCTTACCCCGTCATCATTTCAAATAAGGTTTATGCCAGAGATGTACGCATGTTTGTTATATTCCAAAATTCAATTTTATTTGAAGATCATTTTGGAACTAACATTCATCGAAACACAGATCCTTTTGCATGTTGTATTCTTCATCGGAAAGATATATTTTATATGTCGTGGGCCTGCGGCACATTTTCAGCTAACTTTTGACTAAATATCATTTTCAGAATCCCGGTGTTTTAAAAAGCTTTAAAATTCAAGTAGCACTCTTTTCTAAATGGCAATTCAAAGAATTTACCAAACTGTAAAAAAGGTGGCGGTCTCCTATATCGCCTTTTAATTTTTTAATTAAACTGGAATTTTCTAAAATTTTGTTAGTCTGTTACTCGTTTTAGGAATTTTGTTGAAGAGATGTGCTTGAAAACCCATCAAGGTGCATTTATTTTGAGACTGTCCATATAGATACTTTTTTGTTACCAGTAAACCTATATAGTTTGCCTGTTGAATCTAAATATATACTTCTCAAATAATCTAAATCTAACAAAACTTGATTTTATGTGTCTCATAAAATCAAGAGTTCGACAGAAAGGGGGCATTAACGGGAATGCGTTACCAGACATTTAAAAGTTCCCTCCACTTTAAACAAATGTCGCAATCGCACGTACAATAATATAATTTTTTGACCTGTGGAACATATCTCGTCACAACTTGAAATTTTTTAATTTCAAAAGATTATTTCAGTGGCTCCTTGGCTTTTAAAATTTGCTCCGGCACTCCAACCTCCAAGTGCAAAAGACATCCCTATCCCTTTCGGCACGTTACATCCACCAACTAAAGCCACATATCAAATTTCTCTTCGAGTTATTAATAGACACGAAGTTCGATTAAATCACGAGAAAACCAAGATTTTGATTGGATTGAAGCTTGCCCATTCATCTAATGGGACGTATGGCGGCTATGGTCCATCCGTTCTACTTCAAAATAATTGTTAATCAAATAAATTTGTCGTATCTCAAGGTGCAAATTCTTTTGTTTGCATTTTTTTTTAATAAATAGGCTGTGAATTACATTGTTACTGGTAGCTTAGCATAAATTAGCAACAAATCCAGTCCGGCTATGATTCTCGTACGAACCATGAAATGTTTTAAAATTGTAGGGAATGTTTGTTATCATTTAAGGTGTCACGTAATTTAACCCTAAACTAATTAACCAACCCAAACATCATTTAGTTTCAAAAACAATTTGAATTAGGAATTAAACCAATGCTGTCAAATATTTTGGATAGAAGCCGTGGATGGGTAAGGGTATAACAATAGAATGTGTGTTTTGTCAATCAAACTTAGGAAAAAATGATTTTATTACCACGTAATTGACATACTATGACCACATATTATGTTGTCAAGTCCCACTATACTAACCTGATTTTTATTCATAAAAAGTAGATATGCATAAATGGAAATTGTAAGAACATCTGCGTCGTGAATGCATGAGCTGCCTATACATAGAGTAGAGAGGACGTGAGACATTTGTTTTTTCCCCATATTCTAGACGCCATAATGATAAAATTATCCCTATTCTATACTCTTCTTTTATCGTAATTCTAAAACTGCAATTGACCAGTTACCAGAACTGCTGGTCACCATTCAAGTCAATTGTTGTTTTAAACAGCTGGTTACCAAATATTTTTTAATCTGATTGGTGAGATTGTAGGAGATTTCATTAATTTTAAACTCGTCCATCTACTGATGTAGTTAAGAATATAGGTCAAATCCATCACATTTTTTTTATTTTCTAAGATTCGAGCTAGATAAAATGTTTAAATCTCAACAAAAAATTTCCAACAAATTCAAATATCATTTGTTTCTAAAAATTTGAACTAAATATTTTAATTAAACTATTGTTGATAAATATTTTGCAATTTGATCCATTGAAATATTCTTTTCCATCATATCAACTTTGGTGTAATTTACACTTCATATATTTTAAAGTTTAATATACGTCTATTTTCCAAAAGAATACTACATTCCAAATGTGAAACTTTTATCAACTTCCATAAAAAAGCATACATCAACAAAGAACTTGTAAACAAAGTTTCAATAATATTTTTTCCAATGATTAACAAAATCTCAATTATAAATTATAATCACCACCCAATTTCTCAGCAACCAGACCTTTTCAAAACAGAGAGGGCCGGGCGTTACCATCATCTTCCGGACAAGTCACGTTGTCCAAACCTGCAGCACTTATTAAAAGTATTAAGTAAATATTTCGTCTGGTTCTGATATTAAAATACTTTGGAACATTTATACGTTACACCAGTACACCGCCATGTAGGAAAATGCCAATCTCTATCCCCACCTCGAACTAAACTGGCCAATATACCGGGGGTCAGAATGTGAATTTCACACATTGCTTCAATCTAAAGTGTACTATATAATACTGAAAATTGTACTGGCAATAAATTTAGATTTTTTTCAAAATTTGCGTCTAAAAAATATAACATTGAAATAATCAATCAGAAAATAAAATATAATAATTCTCGAATTTTGTAAAAATATTATGAGAAAATCACCACTCAAATACCTAGGTCATAGATTTACTAAAAAATACTATACAATATACGCATGTCCCAAAAAATTGAACAAACTCCATCATAAATAAAGTTCCCACCACCATAGAACCAATGTCAGCTCCTTTTCAGGTCCATTGCCTCCCTTGAGCCTGGCCCTCCTCTTGCTCTTATCACAAGCAACTATTTTATTTTGTTGCCAAAAGCAAAATCCTATTTTTAACTCTGTCGTTTACCTAATCCATATCTTAATCCTCTAAACCCCTACTTAATCTAATGTCCAAATGGCAACACAGACTTCCATTTCAAATCAGGTGGAACCAAATTTTATTTAAGGAAAATGTAGATAAATGTCGAATCATGGAAATATATTATTGTTTAGTCAATATTTCTCAAAATCATCTTATCATTTTTTGAATCCATATTTTGGTTAAATTTTTCGGTGAGACTGTACAAATACTGCTCAACCTACCAAACAATTACAAATTGACACATGTTTTCTTTCTAGATTTTTTCCAAAATCAAGAACCTACTACTATTTTTACATTTGTTAGGCCAATTCGAATAATTATTATTGTTTATAGATTGATACTATATGTCAAAACCAACCGCATATCACGCAATAATTAAGAGTATACATTTTTAATCTCCAAATTAAAAAAGTCAAAAAGAACAAAAACAATAAAACCGACCCAACACCAACGTTAACAAATTACCAAACCTCTTTTCTGCTTCATTCAAACAATAAAAAAGAGAAAAAACCAAAAACCAAAAACCAAAAAGGAGCTTAATCTTAATAAAAAAAACCAGACCGTTTGAAGTACCTGCTTTTTCTTCTTCTCTTAACAAATTATTATTATTATTTGTTAGAAATCCCACCCCTTTTACCCGCTCCTCTCTCTCTCTCTCTCTCTAAAAATCTCATATTTTGACCCTCTTCCCGACAAGATACGAAACGGCTTTCTTTCTCTCACTAAAAGGTGGGATTTAAATCCTTAACCTTCGAGGGTTTTTTTCCCTTATAATTCTTCCCCCCAATGCAGAGCTAGGGTTTCCAATTTCTTCTTCTTATCTCTCTCCGTTTATGAGCTTGCTTGCTGGTTTTTTTGGCCTTTTGAGCTGTAAGTGTTTATGGGTTCAACACTTTTTTGTGTGGGTTTTTTTTGCAATTAATTGTGGGTTTTGTTCTAAATCTTAATTGATTCATTTTAAGAGATAAAGTTTGAGCCTTTCTAAATTCTGAAGTTTCCATTTTGTTGTTGGGCGAATTGTTTCTAATATGTGCATTGGGGTTTTGTGAGGCACTTTTAATTGGTGGGGTGTGAGAATTTAGATGCTCTTTCCTTTTCAGTCTGATTGCTTTTTTTCCTTTCCAAATTCTGTTGTAAGTTGAGTTTAAGTTTTTTCCATTTTGTTAATATTTTTTGTATGTTTTGACTTGATCTTAAGTTCAACGTGGTTCCAACTTGATTAATTAGTGATGACCAAGATCGTCTAGAGTTTTGAGATTTGGAATACCTTCAAGCTGCAATATTTTTCCTAATTTCTCTCTCCAGTTGGAGTTTGAATTAGTTAATTTGGAAGGTTTTAAGATTTGGGCTACTCTGTTACCTGCATTTTTCTTGAACATAAATTTGATTTCCTCCTTCCAGGGCATTGAAATTGGAGAAGTAATTGCGGATCAGAATGATGCTCTCCGCGTCGCCAACGTCGTTGGCTAGAAGTTCCCTGGAGGAGATGCTGGAGTCATTGCGGAAGCAGGATGAGGCCTTAGAGAAGTCCAAGGACTTGCCACCGGCATTGCCTGCTCGGCCAACTTCTAGGGCCCGACTTCCGTCTGCTCGCCTCGCGCTGCCGACTCACTTCAAGGTTGCTGCCAACGGGCAGGTAGAGAATCAGGTGGAAAATGGAATTGATAGAGGTAGGGATGAATCTAAGAGGAAAGAGAAGGAGTTGGGCTACCGGATGGGCAGTTTTGGTAGCAAGAAGATGAGAAAGCTTCAGAGTTCTGTCGATTCTAATCCCTACGATGAAGAAAATAGCAAGCAGATGGATGACACCAAGCCGGGGACAACAGGGAAGGTTCAGGAGACTGCGTGGGATGACAACCTTGGTTACTTTATTAAGAAGGTAATCTTGGAAGAAGTTAACTTTTTTCCTGCTTGCTATGTTTTCAGGATTTGAAATTCTATAACATTTAATTTTTTGGTGGAAATAAACTTTCTTAGTAATGGTTAGAGAGCTGCAGCTTTTCTTATTTAATCAGTGTAATTGCACTTCCATGACTGATGTCGATGGGTAACATGTTGTCATATAGTGGTTGACTTTGTTAACATAGTTGCTTGCTTGACTGTCCAGTTTTTGACAGTTGGAGCCAAACATAAAATTAGCTACAGTACCGGCTTTATTCATGTTGGTGTGACATGAAAACTTAGCTCTTTTTAAACCTCCATGAGCGAAATTTCGCAATATGATACTGGTTGTCTCTTTTCCATAGATTTCTGAATTTTAGCTGATTATTGTATTTAGAAACTTCGAGTCTGGTGTCGGCTGTCAAATGGCCTTTGGGATTCTGGAACGATTCAATCAACTTCGGGAGATGAAGCTATTGTATCACTATCTGGTGAAAAGGTATATCAATACAAGCCCTTTTTGCTATTTATTGCTCCATAAAAATATAGATATAAGCTTTTTGTTGTTGATAGGTGATTGATATTATATCTGTGTTGTAGGTTTTAAAAGTGTCGACCGAGAATCTCGTACCTGCAAACCCTGATATACTTGAGGGTGTGGATGACCTTATTCAGCTTAGTTATTTGAATGAGCCATCTGTTCTACATAATGTTAAATGCAGATTTTCTCAGGATGTGATCTATGTAAGTTCCTGATTGTCTGATGTAGTTTTTGTGTGTGCTGGTCTGCTGGAGTTGTGAGATGTTCAGTTCATTTGTCTGACTCACTGTGTTTGTTCCGACAGAGTAAGGCTGGCCCAGTTCTGATTGCTATTAATCCGTTTAAAGAGGTACCTATCTATGGAAATGAAATGGTCACCAGTTACAGGCAGAAGATAACTGAAAGTCCTCACATCTATTCAACGGCAGATGCTGCTTATGATGAGATGATGAGAGGTGATTCTAGCTGAACTTTGATCGACATTCCCTGTGTTTCTGGATTAGACATTACTACTTGGAGTCCACTATTCTTATGAATTTTTGTGCTTTGATTACTCTCTTGCAGATGGGAAGAGTCAATCAGTAATTATAAGGTGTGTTTCAGTGTTGACCTTAATAATGTTGAGACTTATGTTTTGTTCATTTGTTTGGTTCTTGTTTTCCACCTACATCACAAATTAGTTATTTGGGTTCCTTTTTATTAATTGAAATGAAATGATATATGCTAGTTTTTCGTAGAAGTTAAGCTTTAATGTCTGCCCTTTCAGTGGTGAAAGTGGAGCTGGAAAAACTGAGACAGCAAAACATGCAATGCGCTATCTAGCCGCTCTTGGTGGTGATGGTGGTGGGGTGGAGCATAAAATCCTACATACCAATTGTATACTTGAAGCTTTTGGGAATGCAAAAACATCAAGGAATGAAAATTCCAGTCGATTTGTGAGTCATTACCACTTTCCAATTATTGTCGTTCGCTTGGTCCTTGCTGATTTTCTGACATCTGCATATTTTTTTGAATTGATGTAGGGAAAGTTGATCGAAATCCAATTTAGCTTTTCAGGGAAGATATGCGGAGCTACAATCCAAACTTGTAAGCACTTTTGGTGGATAAATTGTTGTTACACACGTAAAGAGTTCCAATATCCATCTTGCAATAACTTTCTTTTTTGTACATTTTGCCATGATGAACACGGTCTGATGCTGTCTCCTCTCTATAGATTTGTTAGAAAAGGTAAGCTTTTCCAGATTATCAGTTTGGAGCTTCTATGCTGCTTGATTTCTGCATTTGACATCATACTTTTCGTCTGAGCAGTCAAGAGTTGCTCAAGTTATCCATGGCGAAAGATCATACCACGTCTTTTATGAATTATGTGCTGGAGCTTCACCAGTTCTGAAAGGTATGGCTCTCTGCTAGCTTAGAGTTGGCTAGCTTCTTAATCTATCCCATGATATCTGATCCTTTGTTTAATTTCCTGGTACTTGTCATTGTTTTAGAGTTGGCTAGCTTCTATCACCAGTTACTGCTGTTGACATCATATCTGATTTGCTGGTACTTGTCATTGTTTTGTTTTTATGTGCTGATTGTACCTTTTTTTATCAGTCATAGTACATCTTTAGAAGTGAGAAATTCTTTGTGGATTCAGTTCTGTTAAGTTCTATGCTTGTATTTTTGTTGCATGAAGGTCTGAGATCACTTCCCTTCTGTTGCTCCAGCAATCATCAAGCACTAGTTGTGATAGATTTGGAAGTTCTTTAGAAAGTTTGTTTAACAATATGAAAATTTACAGAGAATTGTTGCATAACCTTTTATTCTTTGGTGATTCAAAGAGGGATGAAATTAATAACTGATATTATCTTTTATGTTCTGGTAGCAGTTTATTGCACATAGTTAAAATCTCACCATGCCGCATGCATTGTACTTTGCCGTTGTGTAGGTTACAAGATGCATATGTATTTCCACTGAGTCGTTTTTTCTTTCATTTCAGATAAGCTGAATCTTAAATCAGCCAGTGAGTACTACTATTTAAACCAGAGTGAATGCTTGGAAATAGAGGGTGTAGACGACGCGGTGAAATTCCATCAGCTTGTGGTAATCTGGAAGACCATCTAGCAATTGAGTTTATACTTTATACTGTATGAAGTCATTCTATATATGTCTAATGGCTCTAAGATTCTTTACCCCATTATTTGGGGATACTTTCCCATGCGTCACAGGAAGCTTTTGACACCTTGAAAATCTCTGAAGACGATCAAGAGCAGGCATTCAAAATGCTTGCTGCAGTATTATGGATTGGGAACATATCATTTAAAGCAAGCAGTGGAGATAATCATGTGGACGTGCTAGAGGATCAAGGTTGGTTCATTATGCGGAAACATTGTTTGTGCGCCTTGTGATGCCTGTATCGACCACTATTTGTTTCAATGCTATTTGTTATGGCATGTTTAATAAGAAAATTGACTAATGATTTTGTTTCGCTGCCAATCAAATCAGGCAGGTGTTCTGAATGGTTGTTAGAATCAAATTCTTTTATTCTATTTCTGAATGATAAACTAAATGGTTTAGTCTTTTGCTTTATCTTGGTTCATTGATTGTGGTTTGGTTGCAATTCGGGCTGTGTATTTCTGTTGGAAACACTACAATACACTTGCAGTCCGTTAAACTGTGAAGATTAGTGCATGGTGAAATGTGAAGAAAGTTGGTCATCAAATGTTTCACTTTTAATATATGAAGAATTTATCTTTGATGTACAGTGCATTGATCTGGTAGCAAGTGTTCATTCTCAGTCCCAGATTGTGCACATAAAGCACATTTGTATCATGTGCAAGTATTAGAGGACTTTTTGCTCTCACGTTGTCACCAATAGTGAGATGTGTAGATGTGATTTTATGATTGATTGAGCTGATTCTCCTTCCACCCTTATTCCTTTTTCAGCTGTAGCTAATGCGGCCAGACTTATGGGTTGCGGTGCTGGGGATTTGATACTAGCTCTTTCAACACATAAAATTCAAGCTGGAAAAGATAGCATTACTAAAAAGTTGACTATACTGCAGGTAAGTTTGAGTTTCTGATTGACGCTTTGGTTTCACTTCTGGTAGCTAACTCTAGTACATGTATAATACATATTGGTTTACATGCCTATGAGATCTTGGATTTTCTTATGGGATCTGTTCTCTTCCTTTTTAGGCGGTTGATAGAAGAGATGCCTTGGCGAAATTCATTTATGCGTGCTTATTTGAGTGGCTTTTGGGGAAACTGAACAAAACGCTTCAAGTGGGGAAACTAAGAAGTGGGAGATCCATAAGTGTTCTTGACATTTATGGTTTTGAGTCATTTAAGGTACATATCACTTCTCTTTCTTTGTTCCGATTAGTTGTAAAATTTATACTTATACCTGTCACTTTACTCTTTTTCTTCCTTTCTTTTTTCCCAGAAGAACAGCTTTGAACAGTTCTGCATTAACTACGCCAATGAGAGGTTGCAACAACATTTTATTCGCCACCTGTTTAAATTACAGCAAGAGGTTAGCTACAAGACTTGAGCACTTAGAGGTTGTTTGGTAATTCTGCATAATTTCATTGTGAGCTTGTGAGATTGTGACCAACGTGTCGCCTTTCTTAGTCAACCAGAACAAATCTTTAGTATCAGGGGTTTGGAGAAGGACACCACACAAGGTCTTATAACCTGTGAAATATTGAATCTTTTCTTTGTCCACCTTTCCACACAACATTTAGCATAGTCCAATCTGAACCATCAACTTCTCTTCTGGCGTTAATTTTGTTTGTTTGTCATCTGTTTCATGGTCTTGTTTTGTCCATATCTCAAGGATATTCTTTATTTATTCCAGGAGTATGAAGAAGATGGGGTTGATTGGACCAAAGTCAATTTTGAGGACAATCAAGAGTGCCTTGATCTTTTTGAGAAGGTAGTTTCAGTAGTTCTTCCTCCAGAATTAAGCATAGTCTGCAAAGGTGTCACCTATTCTGATTATCGTACTGCACTTTTAACCTATTTTCTTTTTGATTGTATTATGAAAAACATTAAGAAGACTTCACATGTTAAAATGATGAAAACCGTTTAGCTTTACTTAATCCATTTAATAGTGCACATGTCAAATAATGTTGTTGCTCTTCTATTTTTGTTCAGAAACCTTTGGGGCTCATATCACTACTGGACGAGGAATCAAATTTCCCCAAGGCTACAGATCTAACTTTTGCTACTAAGCTTAAGCAGCACTTGAGTGGTAATTCGTGCTTTGAAGGTGACAGGGGAAGGAGTTTCCGTGTACATCATTATGCTGGCGAGGTGATGTAACATTATTATTATGATTCATGATTTGTAGAATATCTTTTGGTTCCTGACTTCGAATAACATTATTTTCATCAAAGTTGGCCGTCTCCGTCATATTTGCAATCAATTTCTTCAGGATTTCTATGCATGCTGTAGGATTGTACAAAAGATCATATCTTTTACGCATAGTACTAGGAAATATGCCTGGATGGCTTTGAAATTTCATGCAATACAATGCCTGCTCTACTTCAAAATATTCATTTTTCCCTGTTGTTATGGTCTCTCATAATATAAGATAGGGGGTACACTTTTTGAGTGCTGCTGGAGAGCTGCATAGAAGTTTACATACTTACTTTTCTGACATAGTTCTTTAATCCTGGTAAACTGGTATGAAAGGGAACCGGTTCTTTTAAGTGTTTTGTTCAAGTTGAGGAACTTCTATTTTGAAATCTGCTTTCGTGTGGCTGGAGAATTTTTAGATGTAACAATTGTGCTTCAGAAAAGCAAAGACATTTGTTTTAAACCATCCTTTGCTACACTATCAGGGTTCCTTGATTTCTCGTATGCTAATTAACATTAATGCTTCATCAGGTTGCATACGATACCAATGGCTTTCTCGAGAAGAATCGTGATCCTTTGGATTCAGATTTTATTCAATTGCTATCAGCATGCAATTGCCAACTGCTGCAATATTTTGCTCAAGATTTGTGTAAGCAATGCGATGGTTTGGGATCCTCAAAGCTAAGTGTTGGTACAAAGTTCAAGGTATTGAAGCTGGCTTTTGTGTTTGGACCTTACCTTATTTGTTGCCAAAATATTTTATTCTGAGAAGAAAATTTCCCTTTTTAACTTACAGGGACAACTCTTCAAACTTATGAACCAGTTAGAAAGCACCACTCCACACTTCATTCGGTGCATAAAACCCAACACCAGTCTTCTTCCTGGTGTTTTTGATGATGGTCTTGTATCTCAACAACTCCGATGCAGCGGGGTTCTGGAGGTTGTCAGGATTTCAAGATCTGGATATCCCACTCGGATGACACATCATGAATTTGCTGGAAGGTATTGGATTTCTTTCTCGTTTAGCTTGTTTGTTTGTTTGTAATTCAGACAATATCTTAAGTAATGTTCTTGTGGTTTAGGTATGGGCTCCTGCTCACGAAGTCAAAAGTACACGTGGACCCCTTAAGCCTATCGGTTGCTGTTCTTCACCAATTTAACGTGCCGCCTGAAATGTTCCAAGTTGGGTACACCAAGGTGTTCCTCCGAATGGGCCAGGTATATTGGATCTTTTGCTTGTCTTCTCTTATGGTGTCAGCATTATTTTTATTTTCCATATTTATTTTCAAAAAGGTCCAGGGGTCAAATTTCAGATACCGACTATTTTTCCTTGTTGATTCATGCTAGGAACTCTCGACTTGATTCCACATGTCTTTCTAATGAGAAACGTTGTTCATGATCTCTTATTTTATTGCTTTATGGTTGATTTTCCAGATTGCTATGTTGGAAGAGAAGAGAAAGCAGTTGGTGCAAGGCATAGTTGGCCTCCAAAAATGCTATCGTGGCTACCGGGCTCGTCTTAATTTCCAAGAGCTTAAGAAGGGAGCATTAACATTACAATCATGTACGTTCTCTCACTTTTTCCATCTACAATGTTATTGTTTTCTCCAGTTATCCAGTACTGTCTCTGATCTTGTTGGCTTTCATGTTATTATTCACAAATTCAGTTCGTACCCTTTGTTGATGTGAATCTTTATATTTACCCAAAGTTTTACACTTTTTATGTTACTACCAAATTATATGTGGTCTAACAAAACTTGCTTGCTATAAATTTCACAAGTTTGAATGATTGATTTCGAGTTACCACTAGCTTGTTCATCTGTATAGACATGAATTTGCTCTCCCTTTCTTTTCTTTTCCATGTTAGTTAGCCTAGATGTTTTAAAACGGATCTGTTGCTCTTTTTTCGTTTTTTGTCATTCCGAATTGTTTACTGTCTTCAGCAATAAGTTATAGACAAATGGTATTCTGATTGTCATTAATATGTTTGCAATGAATATTCTTGTAAATGTAGTTATACGTGGTGAAAGAACCCGAGCAGGAGATGATTCTGTTGTAAATAGCACCATTGCTTCGGGATCTAGAATGACTACTGAGCAGCTGGCGGCAATCATATATTTGCAGTCTGGTAAGGAGTACATACCTTGTCGAGCAGCCTTTTTACATCTCGTTCCGGGGAATGTTCTTAATATTATTTTTTACAGTAATTCGTGGGTCCTTGGTTCGAAAGCAATTCAATGTAAAGGGCCATAGAAAGCAGTTAAATCATGACAACATAAGTTCCAAAAGGAGAACCATCAAGAAGCTTTCTGAAGTGAAGGTACTTTGTTATTGTTTGCCGGTTAAGTTTAACATGCCCTACATTGTTATTGTTAGCTGGCCATTGCTAAGTGTTATTGATCTAAACCAGGTCACGCCAGAAGAACAGGTTGATGTTCAGAGTCCAGTCCTTACTGAGCTCAAAAAGAGGGTAGCCAAGGCAGAGGCGATTATTGAGCAAAAGGAGGACGAGAATGCTGCTCTGCGGGAGCAGCTACAACAATACGAGAGAAGGTGGTCGGAATATGAGGGAAAGATGAAGGCAATGGAAGAAATGTGGCAAAAGCAGATGGCATCACTACAAGTAAGTTGTTTATGGTGATTGAAAATTAGCATTGAATTTTTTGCGTTTCATGTATTTCATTTCAGTTTTTGGAGACTAGCTCGAATGGTTGGCATATCTTAGTGAGTCCTAATCTCTTTATCTGCAATCTTTACAGGCAAGTCTCGCTTCCGCGAGGAGGAGTCTTGTAACCGATAATGGTGCTGGTCAACCTCGAAAGCTCGAAACGTCCACCTCACCTCACTTTTATGATTCCGAGGACAATGTGTCAGGGGGATCTCTTACACCGGGAACAAACACGCCTAACAGGGTCTCCAATCGCATGACTGAGTTCAGATCAGGAAGAGAGCCTAATGGCCCTGTTACCGAGGTCAACAATCTTGCAAAAGAATTTGAGCAGCAAAGGCAAAACTTTGACGATGGCACCAAAGCCTTGGTCGATCTCAAAGCAGGACAGCCCACTTCTAATGTTAATACTGATCAGGAGCTGCGGAAACTTAAGGTCAGGTTCGAGGCTTGGAAGAACGACTACAAGATGAGATTGAAGGAGACGAAAGCTAGGCTTCACAAACTTGGACACGGAGATGCTGGCCGAAGTCGTCGAAAGTGGTGGGGGAGATGAGTATGTGAAACTTCTTCACATCCTTTTGACGATTATCTGATCATCCGTCGCGGCAACAACTCAGTTGAGGCATGGTTGAAGAGAATGCATCTGTATTATCTACCAAATTTTGGTGCTTGGTAGAACTGCAGTGATGCGAAGAGAGACGGGTTCTTCGGGTTCTTCGAGATACGCCAATGGTTGCTTCAGTTTCTCTCTTCCAGTATAGAGGCAAGTACATCTGTACATATGTTGTTAGATAGTGATGAACTTGGTAGTTCCAAGCTGGATTATATGGACTAGATAGTGACTTCCATATTATCTCATGTCTTGTTAATATAAGATTATTGCAGCTGTAATTAATCTTCTTTTCTCTGTTATACTATCTCTTGCTGGTAATTCAGGTTGACCCTCCTAGTTTTTGTATTTGTATCGAGTTTTATGACACATCTGCATTGTTCGGCTGGAATACGAGATTATTAGCTGATGGAAGAATTCATTAATTGACAATGTACACTGGTCTCTTTCATTACACAAACTCAATAATGCTAAGGTGGAAACTCACTTAAGAGCCTGGCACAAACTTGGTGGCATATACCCAAGCATTGTTTGCAACTGGGTTGTCAAGGTGGTCAAGCAGGTTCTCCAGTGGACCTTTCCCAGTGACAATGGCCTGGACGAAGAATCCGAACATCGAGAACATGGCCAGCCTGCCGTTCTTGATCTCTTTCACCTTGAGCTCGGCGAATGTGGTAGGGTCATCGGCAAGGCCGAGAGGGTCAAAATATTGGCCGCCGGGGTAGAGGTCATTGCCGTCTCCGACCCCGTCAAGTCCGTTGATGCGGAACCCCTCAACGAGTCCCATGAGCACGACTTGGAAGCCAAGGACGGCGAGGATGCTCTGAGCATGGACGAGGTTGGGGTTGCCCAAGTAGTCCAGGCCACCGTCTGAGAAGATTTGGGCACCAGCCTTGAACCATACCGGCTCCTTGAAGTCCACCTTGACCCATTTCTCAAGGACTTCAGGAGTTAGGCAACCAAATGCTCCAAGCATTGCCCACCTTCCATGGATAACCTACACAAATTCACAGGACTTGGTCAAAAGGGTGTCATTTTTTCGGAAAATATTTTTGGGCCAAACAAACGGATCCCGAGACGGGTACCTCGAGAGCCCTGTTCTTGGCAAAGGCTTCAGGGTCAGCAGACAAGCCAGCAGTGTCCCAGCCATAGTCACCAGGGAACTCTCCATTGAGGTAGGAAGGTGTCTGAGCTGAAAACGGTCCCAAGTACTTCACTCTGTCTGGTCCGTACCACAAGTCAAGTCCCTACACAAGCACAATCTGTTAAGAGTTCGAAAACCGAGTCAAATTCCCGCCATTTGGCGAAAAAAGGGATGGAAGGAAAATAGGGTTGTTACCATGGTGAACCTGCCACCATTTCCAAGAGGAACAGCATCTCTGAAAGGGTTTACGTTGGTACCCCTTCTCCCAAGGAATAGGTTTGGTAGGACAGAGCTGGAGATGGTTGCCATTATTAGCCCAAATGTATTCTCTCTCTTCCTCTTCCTTCTTCCTTGTTAGCTACTACTGGCAAAGCTTATAAGTTGGGAGTTGTGGTCTGGAATATTACAGTGGTTATGCGTTTATATGGAGAGTGAGTATATGGGAGAGTGGCAAAATGGGTGGTGAAGAGTGGGAGAGAGGGAAATTTGGTGGTCAACCAATGAGAAAGCTTCAAAGGATTTGAAGTATCTCCAAGTCATCTACTTCTATCCTCATGTTATCTTGTCTTTGCTTTTAGGATTGTTTGTTTCCCAGAGTTGGTAACAGATTTGGGTTTACTGAAGAAAATTTGAGTTGAGGAATTCTTAATCTATAAAATTTTATTGAGAGAATCATTGATATAATAATATTTGATTCAAAATATGAAAAAAGTAGTTGTGCTTTTTTTTTCTTCTTTTGGTCTTGGACCAACAGAAATGTTGAATGTCGTGTACATAGCTTATTCATGGTTGTTAAGTAGATTTTCCTAATATATAATTAGTAATTAATAATTTACATCAAACTATTTGCCAGAATCAAACAAAACATAAGGTATGTGGATCAAAATGATATTTTTCCAACATAAAAAGAAAAAAATATAAAGAAAAAAATAATTTATAGAAATTTTAATAAATTCCGAAAATACTAATAAGTCAACTATAAAATGTAGAAAAAAATCTAAAAGTTTGAAATAGAGAATGGTTTGGCGCATTAGATATAATTATATAAACTATTAAATATAATAGGGTAAACCATTAGATATATTTGTATAGTCCATTTAATATAATCTCATAAATTATTTAACATAACTAGGCAAATTATTTGAAATAATCGAATAAACTATTTGGTCGTAATAGTGTAAACCCTTCGAACTACTAGTACAAAATATTTGATCATAATAGTGTAAATTACTTGAACTACTAGTACAAGTCATTTGATCGTAACAATGTAAACTATTAAAATCATTAATACAAATCATTTCGACATAACAATATAAATTATTCGAATAACTAGTACAAATTAACCAAACGATTTGAACATAGTTAACCAAACTATTTGAATGCATATGACCAAATTATTTGAACGTACATGGCCAAACTTTTTGCACACAATTGACCAAACTATTTTAACGTACATGACCAAACTATTTGAATGTATATGGTCAAACTATTTGAACATACATAGCCGAACAATTTGAACTTACATGGTCAAACCATTTGAAGGTACATGGCCAAACTATTTGAAAGTACATGGTCAAACCATTTGAACTTACATGGCCAAACTGTTGGGACGTACATGACCAAACTATTTGAACTTACATGACAAAACCAGTTGAACATAGCTAACAAAACTATTTGAATGTATATGACTAAACCATTTAACTGTACATGACCAAATTATTTGAACACAGTTAGCTAAATCATTTGAACGTATATGACCAAACTATTTGAACGTACATGGACCATTTGAACGTAGTTAATCAAACCATTTGAACATACATGACTAAACTATTTGAATATAGTTACCAAAACTATTTGAACTTATATGACTAAACCATTTGAAAATATATGGTCAAATTATTTGAATATACATGACCAAACCATTTAATCAATAATCCAATTCACATAACCAACTTCAACAAATCACATTTTAGAGTTACAAAATCATGGATTACATGAGAGAAACAAAATGTCACCGAATCACAATAAGCACATTCTAACAAAACAAAGAATACATCTGCCTTATGAATGTCGTTAACCTAGAACCATTGAAGAAACAAATTACACACAAAAAGGCAACCACAACATTTATTCAATTAAAAAAAGGAATTTCAAAAGTCTGGGGAACTCTCTCCTCACCTTACTGAACTGGACTAAGACGATGAAGAGCAAGACGAGGACATGGACAATGGCAAGACCCCAAGGACGGACGATAAGCACGTTGCTGAAATTGATTGTCGGGATGATGATCAGAGCCCAAGCGCCGAAGAGGAGGGCAAAGGGCCAGGCTTCGAGATGCCATGCACCGCGCTTGCTCCTCAGCAAATCCACACTCTCCACCACTTTCCCAACCACATGGACTCGCCACATCGCTCGCCCACATGGACCTGACGACGAGGTTGATGTGGTCGTTTGCAAGGAAGATTCGAACGAAATAACCTTCCATTTTTTTCTAGATCTAAGTCATAGATGGGAAGAACTCTAGAAAGGGAGAAGGAAGGGAAAGATAAAATGAGAAGTGAGAGGAGAGAGAAAGGGAGAAGAAAAGGGAAAATGTGTATGAGAAAGTACAAAATTATCTTGTCACATTCTTGACTGTCGGATCAACTCAATTTTTATTTGAACTCATCTAATAGTTGATATCAATTCCATGATGATGCTAGCAAGAATTGTACATCCAGAATTAAATTCTATACTTAATTATCATTCATTTTATATGGCATGCCATACTCCATCAAATACAAAGTTTACATGTTTCCTCTATTTTATTTAGGGGTGTGCACCAAATCGAACAAAATCGCAATAAAAGTAAATTGACAACAACGGTCGAATTTGAGACGAATTTTTAACCAACACTAAAATGTAAAATCTTGAGTTTTTAACCGACATTAATCTATGTATTGGGAGAAAAAAAATAGCCTTGCAACAGACTCGTAAAACTTTCAAAAAAGGCCACGATTCTCTTAACTATTTTTTTTGGGTAAACTTGTTGAGAGTATTATTGACTATTAAGTGAGCTGAGCATTGTACCTCATTAATGCTTAAAAAAAACTAAACAAGTAAATAAAAGGACAAATTACCCCCTAGTCTCTCGTCTTAACCGAATTCTCCTATCGGGTCTCTTTTTTCTCGTAAATGATTTAGCCGTCTTTGTATTTTGAAAAAATATTGGTCTCGGATCCCTAGTTGACTTCCGTTCTCATTTTTTCGTTTTTTTTGTCATATGAAATGACTATTTTATCCTTCACAAAAACACAAAAATAAGATGAAATTTGTCGTTTTGTGAAGGGTAAAATAGTTATTTCATATGATAAAAATTAAAAAAAAAGCTGATTTGGTCGGTGGGGACTCTAGACAAACATTTTTAAATAAAATAGGGATGGATTACTCATTTATGAGAAAAGAGGATTCCGATAGGAGAATTATGTTAAAACCAGGAACTAGAGAATAATTTGCCCTAAATAAAAAGGTGAATGCTTCCGCGAAGCTTGTTCATCGAAACCCAAAAATTTCTATTCTTATTTTAAATTTAGATTAATTGTAAAATTTCCTTTTCATAATCTAGAAATTTATAGAGGCTCTTTGAAATTCCCCGCCCCGCCACAACAAAATAAACCCAAAGTCGCCTACCTCCTCCTCCTCCTTCCAACTCCACAACGCCGCCTTCTCTTCCGAGCTTCGTCTTCCTTCTAAATCCCAAAAATACCCAAAACACCCCCCTCTCTCTCTCTCTCTCTTCGATAAAGGTAAAGTTTCAACCTTATCTGGTAGGGTTTATACCTCACCAGCTCTGTCAAGTTCGAGATACAATGGGAAACTCGTCCAGGTTTATATTTTTCCTTTTCCGTGGTTCTGATTTTTCATTTTTTTTTCGTCTTCGATTATGCTACTTTAAGGAGATTTCGTTTGGTGTTGGCCTAGTTAGGGTTAGGTTTGGGGGTGCTCATATTGTTTCTCCGTTGCAGGGAGGAAATGGCGGATACGTTGAAAGTGCTCGTCGCGACCGATTGCCACTTGGGGTACATGGAGAAGGACGAGATACGAAGGCACGATTCTTTCCAAGCTTTCGAGGAGATTTGCTCAATAGCCGAGCAGAAACAGGTGATTGTGTTTGTTGCGTGTTCTAGTGGTTGGGAAGAGTTGAGCTGTGCTGACTTTGTTTGGTTTACAGGTGGATTTTGTACTCCTTGGGGGTGATCTTTTCCATGAGAATAAGCCCTCGAGGTCCACGTTAGTCAAGACCATTGAGATCCTTCGTCGCCATTGCCTCAACGATCAACCTGTGCAGTTCCAAGTCGTTAGTGACCAGACGATAAATTTTGCGAATGCGTACAAATTATTCCTTCTCTACTAGATTTTCTGTTTTTGGATTTGTTATATGGAAGGCATATGATGCACCAATGGGCGTGTTACTGGAGCCATGCACCTGTTATGAAGCAAGACCTTGTCTTTACTTAAAGGCTGATTAAACTTGCAGATTTGGCCATGTGAATTTTGAAGATCCACACTTCAATGTTGGCTTGCCAGTGTTCAGTATTCACGGAAATCACGATGACCCTGCTGGAGTGGTATGAATGATTTTTCCTTGATGATATTTGCTAAGTAATACTAGCTCTTAAATCAGACTAACGAAGAGCTTACTTATTTCCTAATAATTATTGTCAGTAATAGGATTTTTCTCTTAGTGAGTCTCCTACAGTAAATTGAAACTGCTATGGAAGTCAATGCTTGGTAAGGGATCATTAGCATAGAGCCATTTTTTAACCAGCATTCTGATAGTGGCTGTTTAGTTGTTGTTTGGACTTAGTTTAAGTTGTGTAATCATAATCTCATCTGTCTCCTTGCAAACAGAGTAATGCTTGCCATCTTTCAGAACATGCAGATCTTCTTACATCTGTCTTTTCCTGTTCCTTACGATGGCTGCTCTTGACAGGACAATCTTTCTGCAATAGATATACTCTCAGCGTGCAATCTTGTAAATTATTTTGGGAAAATGGTCCTTGAAGGTTCTGGAGTTGGTCAAATCACATTGCGTCCCATCCTTATTAGAAAGGTTCGGTTGTTCGTATGGAATGGGTAAATGTTTCGTAGAGTTCTTTGCATGATCATTGACTTTTTGCTATTGAATTGCAGGGTTCTACTGCAGTTGCTCTATATGGTCTTGGCAATATTAGGGACGAAAGGCTTAATAGAATGTTTCAGGTACCCAATCTGATGCCATGCTGCCTTTGATGTCTGATTCAAGAAGTACCACTTTCTCATACGAGTTGTTTTCATACCTCAGACTCCTCATGCTGTGCAATGGATGAGGCCTGAATCTCAAGATGGGTGCCAAGTGTCAGACTGGTTCAACATTCTGGTACTACATCAAAACAGGTTGTATGAACATGGGGATATCTTGTTACATTGTTTTCTTGGTTTTCTTTGCATATATCCTCTCCTCATATGTAAATGGAAAACCTAGCCATTTTTCAAAAAGTTAATGTGTTAGGATTATTTTGATTTTGTATCATCTGCATGAACTAGGGCTATAAGTTCACCTTTTTTCTTCTTCTATGCAGAGTCAAGTCAAACCCCAAAAATGCAATCAACGAGCATTTTCTTCCACCGTTTTTAGACTTTGTAGTGTGGGGGCATGAGCATGAATGTCTGATTGATCCTCAGGTTCCTTCCTTATTTTTACCCCCATTTCCTTTGTTTCTCCTGTCTTGTATTTTTCTGACGTAATTATGCTTTATTCTCTCAAGGAAGTTCCAGGGATGGGATTTCACATCACGCAACCTGGTTCTTCAGTAGCGACATCGCTCATTGATGGAGAATCAAAGCCAAAACATGTGCTACTGCTGGAGATTAAGGTACATGTCTATTTGTTCATGTTTCTTGTAATACCATTTTTCTACGGCAGCTTCTTTTTCTAACGAGCTGATGATGATCTTCTGTAGGGAAATCAATACCGCCCTACCAAGATTCCTTTGACTTCAGTGAGACCCTTTGAGTATGCAGAGGTAGTCTTTTGACAGTTTCTGTATATATGTTCTCAATAATTGTATAACTTGCTAAGCAATATTGTTGCAGATTGTGTTGAAGGATGAATCTGAGATTGATGCAAACGATCAGAATTCAGTTATTGAGCATTTGGACACTGTGGTATGGTTTGCTATTGTCACAGTGTTGGATCTTTTTATCTTTCTCAACCTTATGGTGGTGGTTGGTTCTATTGCCGGTGGAATTTTTTGATTTGGTTTGCTGTAGGTTAGGAATCTGATAGAGAAATCCAGTAAAAAAGCAGTTACTAAAACAGAGCTGAAGCTACCATTAGTTAGAGTAAAGGTAATGATACATCTGGCGCTTGTGATCATTCAAGATGAAGGTACAAATATTTCTAACGTTTATTCACAGGTAGATTATTCTGGATTCATGACGATAAACCCTCAACGATTTGGACAGAAATTTGTGGGAAAGGTGCTTAATAGTTTGTACGTCTTGTGAAAAAGATTACTCTTTTTTCGGTTTGTGATTGGACCTGAACATTTGTTTTCTAATTCTTCTCAGGTTGCAAATCCACAAGATATTCTAATATTCTCAAAAGCTTCTAAAAGAAGTCAGATTACAGGTTGATTCGGGGATCTATTTTGATCTCTTTGGTTGCATCATGTTTGCATCGATAGAAGTGTTTCTATTTTGTTCAAGGAAGCACAATTTTTTGGATTTCAGACTTGTGTCTTTATACCAATTTCTTTCGATCATGAACTCAAGATTCTTTATTGTTTTCATGTCGCAGGCAAAATTGATGATTCAGGGCGCCTTCGTCCTGAGGAACTGAATCAGCAGAACATAGAGGCTCTAGTAGCTGAAAGTAATCTGGTACATGGATGTGCTTTTATATTTTGGAAGATTGCTTATTATACTGTAATTTCTAGGTTTAGGCAAATTAAGGTGATGCTTATGATTTTGTGAACCATAGTCTAGTTGCATGCAATGATGAAGTATTCTCCTGGTAGCTTTGACTACTATGCTACTACCCCGAAACTCCCATAAGTACATATTGTTTTCAGTTTAGGAATGAGATTACTGGAGTGGCCAGAATTTTATTTTTGTTATCCCGAATTAGATAGGTATCTTTGATTAGAACTGTAGGAGTTGAATGGATGAAGAAAGCTTAAAAAGAAACATGAAGAATGATTTGTTCCTCACTTTTGCATCTGTTTTGCAGAAAATGGAGATCCTCCCAGTTAATGATCTGGACATCGCATTACAGAATTTTGTGAATAAAGATGACAAAATGGCATTCTACACATGTGTCCAGTATAATATCCAAGAAACACGTGTAAGCTTCTCTATCTTCTTTTTGGTCTTTTGGGGGGGGAGCCTTAGAAAGTCTACTGGACGGTGTTCGTAATTAAATATTTCTGGACTTTGACTTGTTTGTTTGTCCATTATTGCTAGGAAATATTTTGTTTTCGGCATTTCTCACCTTCTACTTTTGTCCAAATTTCAACATTTATTTTCAAACAGAGTAAGATCACTAAAGATTCAGATGCTGTGAAGTATGAAGCAGAAGATCTGATTGTCAAAGTTGGAGAGTGCTTAAAGGCAAGATTTTCGTGATGATTTTCTTCCATTTTGCTATTCATTGTGCAGTGTGTTCTATCACAGTTCCTAGGTTCTTACACTGCTGTTTGTGTGGTTGAGTTTTTGGCTAATCTCATGATCATGCATATTCGCTTTTGTTTTGAAAAAATGTTACCACTAAGTTTATAGATGGTCATTCTCTGTGGGTAGAAAAAATAGAAAAACGGGAGGTGCATAAGTTGTTTCAGAGGAGTTTGTGAAGTGGCTATATGATTTTGAATCCGCGTGTGCCATCAATCCTAAAAAGGCTTTGTCTTATACTGCTTGGGATGCTGATGAATCTTTGACCTTAACAGGTGGCAATTTGTTTGCCACTCACTAGTGCATTGCATATTTCCTTGATCATGCCAGTAAATGATAGTAATTTCCATCTTTGCAGGAACGGGTAAATGAAAGGTCCGTGCGCTCGAAGGATAATCCAGAGTCTTCGTCCAATGCTATGTCTGTGGAGGTGAAGCATTGGAGCGTCTTTGCTGCTAAAGAGTTTGTCTTTTTTATTAGACGCATCTTCCTGTTCAGCAAATGAGAACTTAGCACAATTACTGTTGCTTATTTTGGTTGTATAGGATTTCAGGACAAGTGCAACAGGGATTGGAATTGAGGTTTCATTTAGTGATGATGAAGAGGCAGGTCGTATATCTACCTCCAGTGTGGCTACTAGAGGTCGGAAAGGTTCAAGAGCACCTGCTAGGTCTTCTCGTGATGCTCCGGAAGCTGGTAAAGCAAAGTCTTCCACGAGGGGGAGAGGCAGGGGCAGAGGCGCAAGTAACTTGAAGCAGTCAACTCTTGATGCTTCTCTAGGATTTCGCCCTTCTCAGAGGTAACATTTCACTGGTTCTTGATAAAACTGTGCTTGGTTGAGAAGTTCCGTGTATCTGCTCCGTTAAATGACTACGAGAAAAACAAGCTTATATTTGTCAGCCACTTTTTCTTGGCAGACCAGCATCCCTTGCAGCAACTGCTTCTTTTAAGAGTTTTGCAGCTGAGGATGATAATGTAGAGTCTGCTTCAAGTGAAGATGCAGATAAATTTGAAATAAATGAGGTCCAAGAAAGTTCGGTATGGGCTATATCTGAACATGATTTTAAGCATTGTAGTACATGTGCTGTCCTCCTTTTATATTGTTGTCATTATGTTGTTGCTATAATAATATCATTGGAAATGGATCCAAAGACATGCGTCCTCGCTTGAAAACCAGAACCAGAAGTCTAATTTACTGGAGTGGTATTTCAGTTAGCTCTAGACCAACGTTTGTCACTTGAATGTTCACCTAATGTGCGTGTTCTTAGTAGCCATCTGTGTATTTTTCTTTTATTATGGAACAGTTATCCTCCTTTGAAGATTTATTGCATTTTATTAGTTTAATCCTGAGTATTTCCTATTAAGGATGATGGTGGAAGTGTCAAGCGCCAAAGTAATAAAAGAGCAGCTCCAAGAGGACGAGGTAGAGGTGCTACGCCATCAAAACGTGGAAAGAAAACCGAAAACGCTTCCATTCAAAGAATGTTCATGAGCAAGGATGACGACGACGATGAAGATGATAATTCAGCGACAAAATTGAACAAGTCTCAGCCTCGGGTTAGTTTTAAATTCAAACCAAATCTTTCTCCAGCTAGCACATATTATTAACTAGATGTGCTAGACAGACATCAGATTTCTACTTTGATCAGCTTGTAGTTCCCTGTCAAAATTATGGTTTTCCTTGTTTGTAGGTGACAAGAAACTATGGTGCTTTGAGACGGTGAGAGATGGCCGACATTCGACGCATCGGATGGTCGGGATGAGTGAATCCAGTGGACGATTCTCATGTACATTCATTCTGGTGCCTCTCACGTTTTGTTATCTGCTAGTAGTAGATTCCAAGTTCCCCTTCCATGTCCCCTAGTAAAAACTAAAAAGACATAGCTACATGCGAGGCAGAAAATATTAAAACGGAGATCCCAAAATCGTAAATTTCTTAGAATTCCCAAAATCGTAAAATAGATTCTCGGAGAAAAGCTGAAGAGCAAATATTTTTTTTGTGTGAATATTTAATTTAAATAGTTAGATCCTAAATTTTGGAATTTAGACGATTTTAACCTTTATTTTTCTTCCAAATGAGATTATCATATTTTGTAAAGAGTAGGGTTTAAATTATCGATCTCTTAAAAAAATAAAAATTCATCCAACGACATGCAACATTTATCGTGTTAAAAGTCATGATGACTTCGTTTGGGAGGAAATTGAATTTCCTTTTGTCAATGATGTTTTTTGGCCAACTTTTTATAAAATTCAGTCTACGATAATTTTTTTTCTTTTCAAAGTAATTGAATGCATTAATTCATAATCTTATTTTCACAATAAATTACTTATAATATTTAACAAAATTTAAATGATAAAAAATTTAGTAACCATGAACTAAAATTTGTAAAAATTGGATCTCGGAAGAGAGAGTAAGAAAGAGAAATTGACCTTGAATTTGGGAGAAGAGAAACTGGTGGACTCTTTGCTGTCGTCTCCGGAGAATGGAAAAATCGCGCCGCTGGTCTCGTCCAAGGATGGGTTTGGTATGAGTTCTGGACAGGACAGAACAGTACATGATAGGACAAGATAGGCTAGGACAAGAAATTTTTTAGTCCTATCACATGTTTGGAAACAAATATCATTTTGGACAGTACAAAACAAACTATGACTAATTTACCCTTCTCCTCCTAAAATTGATTCTCAAGAAACCTTTACTAAGCAACAATACTTTTTCCAAATATTCTACATTAATCAATAATTGGACAAAATTAAATTTTAATATTGGAGAGAAATAAAAATTCCTATTTTTTATCTTTAATTTTTATTTTTGAATCTTATAATTTAATGCATGCCAATTTTTTTTGAGAAAATCAATATTAGTTTGTGTTATAGAGACAATATTTGTGAAAAAAGTGATTTATTAAAAGATAGAGATAAGATTTATTTAAAGATAGAAATACGATTTATTAGATCAATCAAGAAAAAATTGTTACGTAAAAAAATAATTAAAGGAAAGAGAAAACACAAGAATGAGAGTGGTTGGGGAAGGATAGTTTTGGATATTCATGTAAATAAATTTCAAGCTCAGGACAAATTTTCTTGTCCCACGTGGAAGGCGGGGACAGATTTTAGAGATTGGACAGGACAAAAAGTGATTTTTGTGCGGGCCTATTTTACTACCAAACTTAAAACTGGACTAAATTTTATGTCCAGTCCAGTCCTAGCCTGATAAACAAACGCACCCAAGAGAACGGCGTTGTAGGCTGCATCTAGCCAACGACAACTTCCCTTCCTTCCTCTTACTATCTTTCGTCGTCGTCGGCGATGGGAACTCATATCTCGTCGACTCCGCAACTTCAGTCTTTTCCCCCCACCGAAAATTACCTTCGTCCTCGCAACCGCTCCATTCTTGAATTTCAGAATCTCAGAAGAAAAGGAAAAAAATATTTAGTATACATGTCAAGACAAATAAAAATATTTGAAATATATTCAATAAAAGAGTTATACATGCTAATATTAACGTACAAACCATGTCAATATTGACATACTCGAAATGTCAATATTAAAGAATAAAATATAGTAAGGCAGTCCATTCTTACGGTTTGAAATAATTGCTCTTTGTACCTAATCCAATCTTGATTCATATGGCCAAAAATTTGAACATTATTCCCTTTTTTCTCCTTTTATTTCGATATGAAAATATATTAAATCGGCTAATCGTAAAAGAAACTTCAAATTTTAATTAAATGGGAAAATTACCCTCAGGCCCCTCGGGTTTGCGAAAATTCGTATTTTAGCCCCCCTATTTTTTTATTATCATTCAACCCTTGAATCTTGTCAAAAGTGTATAATTTAGCCCCTGTCGCCGAAATCTGGTGATTTCTCCGGCGAAATGGCACCTAAGATTACTAAAATACCTTTTTCCTTTAAAAAGTAAAAAAATAAATTGAAACATAATAATAATTCGTATTGAGCTGAAAGTTTTCATGATGCATCCTAAAAATATACAGGATTTACATAAAATATTTCAGAAATTTTGGAGACACAGAAGTATTTTTTTTTATTTTCCAACGTGCCAAAATGTTGTAAAATCATATAAAATAGAAATATTGTCTAATTGGGCTGAAACTTGTCCCATGTGTTCTTAAGCATATTTAGTGAATTTAGGAATCAAAAAGTCTGGATTCTCAACTTTTTTTTTCTATGAAAGATGCTTATTTGAAGATCAATTTTATAATGGTGACAATTTGATATGTGAATGTTATTAATATATACCTGGAAAATATAGAAAAATATAATCAGAGTTATATGATCTTTGAACTATTATAAATTTTTTCCCTTATTAGTATCCTCCTTCATCGGGGATTTCAGATTCATGCGACACCGAATGTTAATAAACTATAAATCCAGATGGGAGAACTTCCTAAACAAGGAATCCTATTTAGGGTAGAATACTTATTTAATGAGTCTTAATCCAGGTAGACAAATAAATCAAGAAACAAAATTGGAAATCTAACCAGAGCCCTAATCCTAAAAGAAAACCTATTTTCAGATGCCTTGCTTCTCAAACAACTATAGGAAAACCTGTACCTCTATAAATAACACCCTCCACCGTTCAAAAATTATCCAAGAAAATCACAATGGCGAGATTGAGAAAGAAGACATCCAGGAAGACGAAGAGAAGCAATGAGAACAAGTTTATTAGTATCCCTAATGAGCTTGTGACGGAGATATTGGCCCGTGTCTCTCGGAGTTCTATTACAAGCCTTTTCAATACTAGAGCAGCATGTAAAGCTTTGAAGGAGGTTTCTTCGGATGACTATGTGTACGAGCACGTCTCGTTGAAGAATGTCGACAAGGTTGGATGGAGGAGAGAGAGCGAAGGCTGCTTGGATGGGACACCTCGGTGCAACTTATGCTTGCGGGATCATCCTCGTATGTTTCGATTGCGAGAAGAGACGAGCCGGTCTCGAGCTCCTCTCTCGCCAACTGACGAGTTTCGAGCTCATCAAGCGATGCAGGAAGGATGTGATTTCGGTGCTCAAACACTGCTGGGTTTGGAATCACAAAATTGGCGGACGTGACCTTAATTGTATTCGACCGGAGCATAAATGCGACATCCGATCGAGGGGGCGGTCGTGGGACGACGACAATTTCGAAGTGCTACAAAACTATGAAAGTTGCTGCGATTCTTGCCGATGGGATCACGAGGCCAAGCTTTTCTTTAATATGCTCAAGACGGGAGGGTTCAATTGTTGAAAAGTAGTATACATTACTACATTAGGGTGGTCTCTTAATTACGGTTCGTTAGGTTCCGGCGTTCTTAAATTCTGTAATCGGTATCCTTGATTTTTGAATATGATTATGATTATGGAAAATTTGTTGCTGTTACATTAATCTTTCGTAACCTGTGACATCGTAATTGTATTTGTCTAAAAGTTGGTCTTGGATTTAAACCTTATAAATGGAAATATTTTATTTAAAAAGGTTCCATGGTATTCGTTTATAAGAAAAGTTATAATAAGTGATGGTCAACTAAAATCAAAGAAATGATTGTGTTAAGATTTACGTTCCAATTGGGATTACTAATGAATTCCAGTGTTACACCTGGTTATTGTTTCAATAGTAAATAGATAAAACGTCGTTTTACCCAAAAGTTAGTTTCTAATTTAGATAGCAATCCTTTTTCTTAATTGGAACTTCCAATTTGGAAGTTGGATCGAATACCAACTAATTTTATGGAGGGTAATTGTGGGTAACACGAGCCTAGAGCTTTACACGGAAGCGTAGTAACATAGATATGAGCGTACATACAGAAACCGGACCACCTCAAAATTCTGGTTTCAAAAGATATGGTTTGTAATCTTCGGAGCAACTATTTGCGAAATTTGACATCATCGTAATCAGATTACCATCGCAAATTTATCTTATATTCTATTCATTGAGTGGTCGATTTGGTCAAACTTATTTAAGGACCTTGACCACCAAGACTTGTTCCTATTCCTTGAGTCGAGGGGACAAGGGTTCCATGATTCTGCAATTTCGTCGAGTCGAGGCAGAATTATATTGTGTGGCTTCCTGAGGTTATTTGATTGGAGGGCTTGTTTAAGAGACTAACCACTCATTATGAAATATGTGATTATTGGGTTTGGATCGAACGATGTCTTTAATGTTGGAAATTAAAAGGTTGAATGAACTCAAAGTTTAAAAGCTTAAAAATTTCCAAAACGTCCAAAAGTCACTTATGAGCGAGAAGTGTGTGTATCACATTAGAAATAGCAAAGAGATTTTCTTTATTTATGAACTCATTTCCTTAATTTTCTACTTGGTTGACCACCTCAAATAGACTCACCGTTAGCTATGAGGACGATGTGAAAGATCGTTCAAGCACGGGCACGGGCCCATGCGCTTCAAGCGCACTTGGCAATTGGCATTTGGCACTTTGCACACCGGGAAGGCAAGAGAAGGCATCATAACAGCTATTCGAAGGGACACAAACATGCTGATGAGGCCTATCCAGGTAACCAATGCCAAAGGAAACTAACATGCACAGGAAGGTACATCTGGATAGGACATAATTGGTGTAGCCTAGGATTACTCGATGGCCAGCCTATAAATAAGCCTACAACATTCCCATTCCCATTCCATCCACTCCAACAACATATGCATCTTCGTAGCATTGTTGTCATATCTCTCTCCCTTCTCAGTTAAAGTTCAAAAGTTCTGAGTATATATGGGTTTGTCCGAAGTTTCAAGATAAGTCGTGCAAAGTTCTTGGAAATGCCCAACAATCGTTATATCTTGGAGATGATTATTGCAACCTACATAGCATTGAAATATACTGGACAATCTTATCTTATGGAGAAAGAGTTCAACTCTTACCTCGACTAAAGTTAGATCCTAATCAAGTACACCAAACTCCGAAAGGAACAATCTTAAGACAAGACTTGTACATTTGATGATGGCATTAACATGCTCTTTGCCAGTACCAACAGTCCGTAGAACTTTCCATGCCGAATGGCCAGCAAAGTGAACTAATACCTAGTTCAAGAGGTGGTATTAGTTCAAGATGTTATTCTACCTAACGACTCTAAACCAGATTCAATTTCTCAAAAAAGATGCACCAAAGGTAGTGGAGGGCGATACAGATTAATAAAAGATCAACACTATTGATGCATAGAGTCACAATGACTCTCTTTACCAAAATTACATCTTGAATGGACTGTACAATACTCTCTACAATATGATAGCCAAGATCGGTAAGGAGCTGTAGAGTTCAATCGAGAAGAAGTACAAAATAGAGGATGTTGAGACGAAGAAATTCATCGTCAGATGATTTCTCAATTTCAAGATGGTAGACTCCAATAAGGCCACTAACCAAATACAAGAGGTACAATTAATCCTTCACGAGATCCAAGATGAATAGATATAACTCAGTGAGTCCTTCTAGGTAACCATGATGATTGAGAAGCTGCTCTCGCTCTGGAAGGACTTCAAGAATTACCTGAAGCATAAGAGGAAGGATATGGGCTTAAAAGACCTGATTGTGAAACTTAAGATCAGGGAAGACAACCAAAAATTTGAAGTCAAGCAAGGCAAGGCCAACTCTGAGACTACAGTGAACCTCGCTGAGGAAAAAATGGCAAGAAGTGGAAGAAGTTAGGGGACAAGAAGGAGAAGCAAGAGCCTAAGAATAAAAAGAATAAGAATATCAAGGGCAAAGGCTATAACTAATACAAACTCGGTCACATGACTAAGGATTGTCACTTGCCGAAGAAGGATGATCAAGAAAAGGCTAACCTAGCCAAAGATTCCTCCGAGTAGATTTGTTGACTATGATGTTCGAAGCTAGCCTAATGGACAATTGGAGAGTGGTTCATAGATATAGGAGTAACCCATCATATCTACTCAAACAAGGAGATGTTCTCGACCTATATCTTGATCACCGTTTGAAAGCTGTTCATGGAAAATTCTGCAATTTACAAGATTTTTAGTTTGTAGTCTTGAAGTTGACCTCGGGCAAGAAGCTAACCTTCAAGGGTGTGCTACATATCTCGAACATCTGCAAGACCTTACTTTTTGGCTCACTATAAAGCAAAGTCGATCTTAACCTTGTATTTGAGGTTGATAAGTTTGTACTGATCAAAGTAGACTAATTCATAAGAAAGAATTAGAGAAGGGACAATTTATGATAAATATAATAATTATATATCGTGCCTTAAATGACAAAAATGAAGTTAACACTTCCTCTAAATTGGTTGAGTGTTCTAATTTATGACATAGTAGATTAGAGCATGTAAATTTAAACTTATTAAGAAAGTTAACAAAAGTTAGAAAGTTTAAATTTATTACCAAATCTAAAATTCAATCCAAACAATAAATGTGAAGTATGTGTGTAGGCTAAAATGACCAAAGTACATTTTCATTCAGTGAAAAGAAGTACTATGCCTTTAGAGTTAATTTATACAAATATTTGCGATATGAAACAGGTACAAACTAAAGGCAAAAAAAGTATTTATGACGTTTATTGATATTGCACAAATACATACATCTCCTGAAAAGTAAAGAAGAAACTTTGGATGCCTTTAAGGTATATAAGAATGAGGTTGAAAATCAATTTAGTGATAAAATCAAAATGATTTGAAGTGATTAAGGAAAAAAATATGTAGTTTTATTTGAGGAATTCTGCCTAGATTATGATATTATTCATCAGACAATTACTCTATTCTCACCTCAATTGAATGGCATAGATGAATACAAGAATAAAAATCTTAAGGAAATGATAAATGCTATGTTTATTAGCTCAGACTTACCTAAGAACATGCGAGAATAAGCTTTACTCTTAGCTAACCATAATCTAAATAAGCTACCACATAAGAAAAAGGACGAAACCCCATATGGACTATGAAAAAAATAAGCCTTCCTACGATTACTTTAGAATATGGGAGTGCCAAGCAAAGGTCGAAGTACCTAAGCCTAAGCAGGTAAAAATAGGACCCAAGATCATTAATTGCATCTTTAACGAATATGCACAGAGGAGTAATGCTTATAATTTTTAGTGCACAAATGTGAAATAAATGTGGGATGGTCATAAATAAAAAAATATAACATTCATTGAGAATATCTAGTCTAATAATGAAAGAAATGAAGAAAGTCTTAACAAAAGGGTTCATAAGACTATGCAAGGATCAAATCAAGAAGATGATAAACCTAGACGTAGTAAAAAGAAAAAAGTAACCAAGTCTCTGGTCTTGATTTTCTAACTTATGCATTAGAAGATGAACATAGGACAATCCAATAGGCATTATCTTGCTCAGATGCTCATTTCTAAAAAAAAAGCTATTAATAGTAAGATAGTATCCATTATACAAAACCACAAGTGAGAAATCATAGATCTCCTATCAAGCTGCAAACTTTTGGGGTGCAGGTGGATCCTAAAAAGGAAGTACAAAATTGATTGATCAATTGACAATTATAAATCTTAATTGGTAGCTAATGGATTCAAACAGAAGGAGAAATATGATTTCTTTGGTACATATTCATCGGTCATAAGATTTACATTAATTAGAGTACTAATAACTATTGTCATACTCCATAACGTCAAGATCTACTAGATGGACAAAAAGTCAGTTTTCATGAATGGAGAACTAGAAGAGGAGATATATATGGAACAACCTGAAGGATTTGTAACTCCTAGACAAGAATATAAAGTATACCAACTAGTTAAGCCATTATATAGGGTAAAACAAGTGCCGAAATAGTGGCACAAAAAATTTGAAATAGCTTTAAGATCAACAAGTGCGATAAATATTTTTATATGGGAAAAGAATCTTTAAGTACCCTGTGGTTTGCAAAAAAATCACTTTAGTACCCTGTGGTAAAGAACCCTTAATTTGAGTCATACCTCACCAATTTTCTATCACTTTGGTCCCAAAATTACGATACTGCCCCTCCCTGAATCAGAACCTAACCAAAACTAATTCAACCGTACCAAACCCATATTCAATTTAACCCAATGGAGTATAGAAAATAAGATATGACTCAGATTGAGCTGAAATTTTACAAGAAGCATCCTATAAATACTCAGGACTTACGGAAAAAATTTCAGAAATTTTAGAGGCCCGGAATTAATTTTTTTTCAAAGTGTTGAAACTTAGTAAAATCATATAAAATAGAAAATACATCCAATTAAGTTAAAACTTATCCCATTGGGAAGAATCCTAAAAATACACATAATTTACGAAATAAATTTTAGGAATTTTAGAGGCACAAAAGTATTTCTTTTATTTTTTGAAGTGATAAAACTTCGTAAAATCGTATAAAATAGAAAATATATCCAATTGAGTTGAAACTTGTCCCAGGAAACCTTAAGAACTTCCAATCAATTTCGGAACCAAAATTCATCCATGGGACCAGTTTCAACTTAATTGGATGTATTTTCTATTTTATGTGATTTTACAAAATTTTAGCATTTTGAAAAATAAAAAAAATACTTTGAGGCCTCTAAAATTCCTGAAATGTTGTTTGTAAGTCGTGTGTATTGTTAGGATACTTTTTGTAAAATTTCAGCTCAATCCGAGTCATATCTTATTTTGTACGCCCCATTGGATTAAATTGAATATAGGTTCGGTCCGGTTGAATTGAGTTTGGTTAGGTTCTGATTCATGGAGGGGTAGTATCGTAATTTAGGACCAAAGTGATGGAAAATTGGTGAGGTATGACTCGAATTAAGGGTTCTTTACCACAGGGTACTAAAGTGATTTTTTGGCAAACCACAGGGTACTTAAAGATTCTTTTCCCTTTTTATATTAAAGGCATACCTGATGTTTACATAATTGTATATCTATACGCGAATGACTTTTTAATTATGGGAAGTAATAATGTGATTATTATGAAAATTAAGAACATGTTAGAGGACTATTTTGACATGAAAGATATGAGTCTGACAAATGTTATTCTAGAGATAAAAATCTCTAAGAAAGCTGACAAAATTATCTTCACGTAATCTCATTACATGGAAAGTGTGCTCAAGAAATTTGATACTTTTGATAGACCTTTGGTTAAAACTCTAGTAAATTTAAATCTACACTTAGCCAAAAATTGAGGAGATCTAATATCTCAAATGAAGTATGCACAGATTATTGAGATCTTAATGTACTTAACAAATTGTACACATCTCAATATTGCGTACTCAATTAGTAAGCTAAATAGATTCACAAGTGATTTAGGAAAAGATCACTAGCTAGCACTAGAAAGGATTCTACGTGCTTAAAATATACCAATAAACTATGACATACACTATACTAAATATCCAGTTATATTGGAAGGATATAGTGATGCAAATTGAATATTTGACACTAAGGACTCCAAATCCACGAGTACATATGTATTCACCATAGGATGAGGAGCTGTGTCTTGGAAGTCCTCTAAATAAATATGCATAGTTTGATTCGATCTACCATAAAGTCAAAGTTTATATCACTAGACAAAGCTGGGAAAAAAGCTAAATAGCTCAGAAAATTCCTATAGGATATTCCATGCTAGAGCAAAGTAATGCCTCCCATATTGATATACTGTGACAACATGTCTGCAATCAAGAAGGCATAAAGTACGATGTATAACAGAAAATCTTGACACATCCATTAGAGACACAATACTATTAGACAATTGATCTCTAGTGAGGTGATTACCATTAATTATGTAAAGTTCAAGGATAACTTAGCTAATCTTTTTACGAAAAGAATTATTAGAGATCAAATGTATACCACAGTAAGAGAAATGAGATTAAAACCTACATATTAAAGAATGTCCATAGCGATAACTCAATTATAATGAGTGAAGATTCCACAAACTTGGTTCAATGAGAGAATTAGGTTATAGAGGGTTTAGTTAATCACTTGGAATGGAATCCATCTCATTCTCAAAAACTGTCCAAGTATTAACATGTAGAGGTGTAGTAAGGTTAATCATTGTACTTTTAATGATTCATATACCTTGATAAATATGGAGTATAGCAGGATACTCCTGATAGGAGATCACCTATGTAAGTATGAAGTGAGACCACTTCAAATAGAAAAAACACTTATGAATCCAAGATACGGTCTATGACCGAAATGGATACAATATGAGAATCCAAGTATACTAGGTTATTATTGTGTAAATATTATTTTCTTAATTTATACCAAAAGCTGATAGTCTAAGATATTACATTCATCGAGCAACGAGTACATCTAATAACATATTGATTATAAGAGAAGGTTTAAAGTCGTAAGCTACATGTCTCAATACAATAATAATACGTCAAAACTTTTGATTAGAGTCTACATGCATTAGTCATTATTCATGTGGGGGATTGTTGGAAATTAAAAGGTTAAATGAGCCCAAACTCCAAAAGCTCAAAAAGGATCAAGAAGACCAAAAGTCACTTATGGGAAGTATGTGTGCCACATAAAAAATGGCAAGGAGATTTTCCTTGTTTATAAGGAATTCATTTCCTTAGCTTTCCACTTGATTGACCATCTCAAGTGGACTCACCACTTACTGGAAAGATAGTACAAAGTATTATCTGGGCATAGGCCCAAGCCTAGGTCCGGGCGCTTAGACACTCTGAGACGCATTGGGCACTTGAGGCGCACTTGGTACTTTGCATACTATCACATCACGAGGAGCTGGAGGAGCCTTCATATTTTGGAAAATTCTGGATAACTCCTGGTTGTACTTTAAAGAGGTTCGACAAGCCTCAAGATTATCCATAAATCCTCCAAGGTAAGGTGAATGGACGTGAATGCATGATAAGGAATCTTGACAACCATCCAAAAGGACACAAACAAGCTGATGAGACCTATCCAGAAGGGTATCCGAAGAGGCACAAGGCCTAATAGACAGCCAATGCCAAGGGACACCAACATGCATAGGAAGGTGCATCTGGATAGAATAGAAATATTGTCCCCTGGGATTCCTAAATGGCTAGTCTATAAATAGGCTTACCCCCTTCACATTCCATCCATCCCAATAGCATATGCATCTTCCTAGCATTGTTGTCTTCTCTCTCTCCCTTCTCAGTTAAAGTCCAAAAGTTCAAGGTATATACGTGTTTGTCCAAAGTTTTGAGATACGTCGTACAACATTCTTAGAAACACGCAACAATCGTTGTATCTTGGAAACGATTGCCGCAATCCGTAGTGTAGCCCAATAGTGTTCAACTCTTGGCTCAACTAAAGTTAGATCATAATCAAGTGCACCAAACTCCGAAAGCAACATTTAATAGAATTGACAACATATTCCAAAAAAATATAACATTATGAGTTGCTAAATAGTACCACTACTCATAACATGAGACTACTATTAACAACATGTTACTACTACTTGTAATATGATCTCGCATCTTCCAGAAATACTGTATGTAATCTCTGATATTACATAACTATAAAGATTTTCTTGTTTTAAATATTGACTGAGTTTCTACTATACTAGAACAAGACTAGAAATTGACGTTACAACAACGATCCACAGAGAATCGAAGCAAGCAAATACGCACATGATTAAGCTTTAACAGACTCTAAGGAATCCAAAGTTGTGAATTGCTTGGCCTCCATGAGTGGACCAGTAGAGCCCCTGAAGAGCAGAATCGAGAGGCTCTCGATTTGGAAATGAATAAAACAGCCAGAACAGTGGGTCACGAATGACCCAAAATCTGTGCCCACGATGCATTGCCAACCTGCTCCATAGGTGTTATCAAATTCCTACAAACCCAAGAAACAAAAACATCAACAATAAGAAATCAGAAAAAACAAATGATACGACATGATAAAAAACAAAATTGTAATATAACATGTTATGCAAAATAGCTCAAATAATAAGGTTACTAGTGTGACTGATTGTTAGTCGGTTTAATTACTATTATATGATTAAATTTAGAACCAAATAATATTAGTGATGGGTAAAAATTATTGATACAACATGACAGGCATATAAAATTGTGATTAACATGTTCCACCAGATAGTCCAAGCAACAAAGTTAAAGTAATCTATTTTTGTAATTCAATTAAAATCACTCTAATCTTTTTTTAAAGATAAAATCACTCTCATGTGGTCAAAAGATTTAGAACCAAATAATATTGGTGTGTCAAAACTGAACCATAGCAACATGTACTTTAACAATTAAATTTTGACGTCCATCTAAATGAAAAAGGAAACATGGATAGGGAAACACACTAAATATCTTGTAGGGTTTAGCTTACCTTTTTAATGAAACGAGCAATCTCGGTGGAATCGGTAACATCGTAGAAGTCAAGTGCCTTAGCAGCAAGGTTAAGTGCATACTGTTGCATTGTCTGAAGCATGTCAGTCTCCCCAACAACTGCTTTTCCCTCCAGCATATTGCCTGATCGTACAATATCAAATTCCACCAATTTTTATTACACGATGAAAAGCTAATAGCAAGTGCGTACAGCTTTAGTGTTAAATAGGACCAAGAAATTAATGTCTATCTTGTGGGAAAATTGTGTGGGATGAGCAAAAGAACTTGGTGGATTGAGGTATTTATTGAGCGGAGGAGTGAAAAGTGCCACATCATTAGATGGACCTTTCTCTGTGGTCGGTATTTTTTGGTGAATAAAATTTCGTCTTTACATATGTGCAATATTCTGGAATCTGACCAATTGACTTTTGAGATTTACTCGAATGTTTTTAGTTAATTTTATTTTTAATCACACGCGTCATAATATTTTTTTAAAATTACTATCATAAAATTATTCGAATAAAATATAAATTATCACCGTGTGAAAGTTGAAAATGTCGGATCATAGTAAAAGTTATTTTTAGTAATGTTAAAATTCAAAATTCTCCTAAATAAACTAACTTCACATCCACGGCTAACTAATATATAGATCAACAGTTAAAAAACCAATCAGCTCAATAATTAACCGTATATGAAATCTATCACCAAAACTTCACGTCAGCGTTAGAATAACGTGTCATGAGAGTACAATACTCTAAAACGGACAAAAATTCCCATATCAAATGGCTCAGTCAGTGGTGTGTGTAGTATCTTGGACAACCTAGTGAATGTGCTAGAGGTGCAAAGAAATATTATTATTTGGTCGACAAGATATTTCGGAAACCATTTATCTGCGACACGTGGTCACAATCTGTGGTTTATCAACGTTATTTTCGATGGTGTCAAGTACAACAATAGTTTTTCCCATCCTTAATTTTGTTTCTTTACTCGAAAGTGCTAAATAATCAATTGCTAGTAACGAGTATAATGATGGTTGGGTGTAAGTTTTAAGAACTTAAAGATACGATTGAAAGAGTTATCCCTAAATAGAATCTAATCATGTTTATTTATGAATGAGAAATTCAGAAAAAACTGAGTGTGATAATTTTAACGAGTGGTGATGGATGTATAATGACGTTGGTACCACGATTATTATCTTCGATTAATTAATATGGAGGCGGCTAATGTCCTTTTCTCCTTTGCTTATGTGTTAAAGTTGACAAATCAAAAAGGAAAAAAGCAACCCCGGTAGGTTGTGACATTTGTGCAAAACATCAAACGTCGATGTCCTGATCAAGAAAATTCGTTTCTCTTCCTCTATCGTTTAGAATACGCAACAATGTGCATTTATCACTTTTTTTCTCTTTTAAATTGGGCTCTAAACTACCTGGTGCCCATGGTTTCGTTCCTGAAATGATCCTCTAATCTTTTGAAGGTTGAAAGTAGTATTTTAATTTTTATACAACCTATTATGTAAACATCGATCGGCAAATTTATGTTTGATATGACTAAAATGATAAAATATTTTTAACAAATATTTAATATTTTTAAATTTAAACCTCGAATTCAAGAAACGTAATGACCCTTTTCTAAGGTTTAAGCGATGATTCGAGTCCACGAAATGGGTTAGCAAATATTTTGAAAAGAGACAAATGTGGCAAGCAAATCGCATGGAGTAGGGGCACAAGGAGGAAAAAGATATGGAGCGAAAAACCTTGTCAGATTTTATTTTTTAATATTGGCATGTCAAGTATGTCAATATTAACATGTATAATTTTTTTATTAAATATTTGCCAAATACTTTTATTTGTTTTAGAAAATCTCCTAAACACTCTTTCTCTTCTCTTATGAGATTTTGAAATTCAAAAGTGGAGTGATTGCAAGGCCGGATAAAATTTTCAATAGGAGCGAAACAAACAGAGGTCGCGAATGCCGATGAGATGCGAGTTCTCATCGCCAGTGGTGATGGAAAATAGCATACCAAGAAGAAGGAAGAAGAGTCATCGTCGGCTAGATGTAGCCGTACGACGCCCTTCTCTTGGAAAGGAGATGGCGACGCAACTTCTCCATCCTAGATCCAAGGTCAACCTCTCCTCATTACTCTCCCTTTCCATATTTACTTTCGCCTTACCCCTTTATATTTTACAAGTATCAATATGACATACAAAACATGCTAACGTTGAAAAACAAAATATGTCAACGTGCTCCAATGTTTATTCTGTACAATTTGAAATTGGACCTCACTTCGGACCCAATCCATTCCCAAAATTTGATACGTAGTGAACATTTAGTAATGAAATTGCAATAATTTAGAGAAATCATTTATCTTCTTATTTTTGTGAATAAATCAAACGTGATATGTCATTGTCATGCTATTTGGAATTGACAAAGCGTAAGCCGATATTAGTTTGGTATCTTGATATACAAAGCAGCAATGAAAAGGTTTCTAAATTCGACAATCAATTAGTGGTCATCTGTAAATATAGCATCAAAAGTATTAAATAAGTTCCATTGACATGATGTAAACTATATATATTTGAATAAGGGTACTCTAGTTTTTTTCTTCTTAATGCCATTATTTGGGCATGAGAATTAAACTATATATGATCAAAAACGTTGTTAACCGGAATTTATGGAGCCGGAAAGTGGATCAAGTTGGCCTACATACTAATACATTGGCAAGATTCCCAAATTTCCTTGCTTCACCTTTTATTAATGGGTGTTTTGATAAGACATCGACAAATCGGTTCTCTGGTGGATGGATAAGAATTCCTATTCTCTCGGACATGGGGGATATGAATATGTCATAAGCATATTTACACCTGGACTAATGATTCGTATTTTCCAGTCAGATTTTTTCTTCGGAAGTTGGGCTTGTCCAAATGTCGTTGTCGTTGTAACACATATAATAAAAAAACAAAATATTCCGTTGCCGGGACTTGAACCCGGGTCTCTCGGGTGAGAGCCGAGTATCCTGACCAACTAGACTACAACGGATTGATGATAGCTTTAGCCCAAAACAACTAATCTTGCTTATCTAAAAGAAGCAATATTAAATATTCACCTCTGTAAAATCTAATCGGCGCGTATTTGTATTATTCTTCATAGTTGAGCGAAATCAATAAACTGAATAATCTTGTCCGTTGTTCAACAAATTTCTTTTTTTAGGTCATTTTCGAGGGATTTCATTTCTGAGGATAATTTTTTTTTTCCGAAGAATTCAATACATTCTGAAAGGAAATTCAATGCAGTTAACGAAAAACCAAAGTTCGAAGATCCGTTTTGGTCAAGACATGACTAATCAATAGTTTGAAGATTCATTCTAGGACCGAACACGGGCAATAGTTTGAGAACTTGTCACCTCTAAGAATATACAAAGAAGCCAAAAGAAAACGACCAACCCCGAAGTACTTACTCTACTTTTTTGAGGGAAGTACTTACTCTACGTATTGGCATAGCAATACAAAAAACTGTTATCCACGAGTTCCGACAGGAAAGTGATGTGAACAAGCCTACATCCAAGCAACAAAACTCACATCAAGTGCAAGTGCCAATTGGACCAATGACGCATGCAAGAGCAAGGAGGCTTCAAGATGAACTTAGTGGATTAATTCAAGAAGCTCAAGCAAGTGCATACAAGTCCAAGGACGTGCATGAGGCCCATGCAAAGCCCATGCACGTAATAGAAGCTAATTTGAAAGGCATGTCAACTTCGCCAACTTAGGAAGCATGTAGATGTCCTATTCTATCCATGCACAATCTGATTTGAGACGTGATCTTCTACAAGCTTCTAGCATATTTAGTTAGTTTATTTCATTCTTATTTAGTTGAATACAGAGGCCAGAATCCCCCTTGTTTGGGAAGTAAGTCCCGGCCAGATTAGGAGAGCTTTAGGACCAGATTGTTCTTTAGCTTATTTAGGCGAGTTTCATAGCTTGTTTAGGAGTTTATTACTTAGAAAAATTTGTGAACTTCCAGCCTATAAATAGAGGATTAGCTCGTTTGTTTTAAGGCACCCAATACACGAATTCATTCTGAATATTATAAGTCTTTGACTTAGTGAGTTTGATAACTCTTCTTGTTCTTGCCTAAGCTTGTGTGTTGTTTAGCTTGAACTTTATTTTTACTTATCAAACGAGTTAACCACCCTCGTTTGTGGCGTGATTCGATCTTGACTTGAGGTTCTCGGATCGCTCTTAGCTCGAGTTGAGGCTCTTTTGCCAAGGTTCTTGCTAGCTCAGTTTCATGGGTTAAAAGTCTATTCAATCCTAAACAACAATAGATCCGTAAATTTGTGTTTCTCCTGCCGAGATCACATCAGTTGGTATCAGAGCTACTCAGCTTATTGTTCTTGCAATCGGCTGACCTATTCTTGAGTTTTTCTTTCTTGCGAGCTGCGAACCAAGATAGAAAAGAAGAGCGAAAAGAAGAAAAAAAAAAGAAAAGAAACGAATAGAAAGAAAAGAAAAGAAAAGAAAAAGAAAAGAAAGGAGAGAAAAAGAGGAAAGAAAACCTATTCAGTTCGCAAGAATTAAATAGGAAGTGCAAGACCAAATAGGAACGCAAGACTAAAGAGGCATTCGCGACCGAAGAGGAAGCGAAGCAACTTACGAACCTAAAGAGGAAAAAGAGTGACTTACTAGATGCGGAAGCAAAAGAAGAGCTCAGCAGAAAGGACTTGCGAACTAAAAGGAAAACAAGGAAACAAAAGAGGAGCGCAAGCCTAAACTGGAATTCGCAAGAAAAAGAGGAAAATAAGTCCGAACGTGCAATGCAAGAAACTAAACAAACCTGAACTTGTTTGATATTTAAAAAGAATAGTTTGAGCAAGGCTTAGCTAGCTTTAGTAAGAACTTGCAAGAGTTACCAAGAGAGGAAAAAGGCAAGAGTTTATGAGTTCATTAGAAAGAAAAGCCAAAATAATTGAGTTAAACACGAGTGGACTTGAGTGGACTTACATAGAGAGCAAACACGTAAGGGAGTGTACTTATGAGGCCATTATATTTTTTACTAACAAGTTTTTTTGCAGCAAACATGTCTCAAGAGAATGAAGGAGGAAGAGGAGCAACGATGAGAAGCTTGAATCATAGAGAATTTATGGAGTCCTTGTCCGGAACAATCCAGCAGATGATGAGAGCGGAAATTGCACCCTTAAACCAATGTGTAAGAGCACTAGAGAACTTACGCACTATCCAGCAACCAAGAGTTATCCTACGTCCACAATAAAGAGAGGCACCTTTAGGAGGCTTTAGTGGGGATGAGGAAGAAGATGTTGGCTCTACAAGAGGTCCTAGAAGAATGAGGAATGCTCATCCAATTAGGGAGGCAAGAAGAAGAGGAGATGACAAGTTGGGGAGCATTAAGCTCAAAATTCCTTCTTTTATAGGACGATCTGATCTAGAGGCATACCTTAAATGGGAGAAGAAGATTGAATTTATTTTTTATTGTCATGACTGTTCTGAAGGAAAGAAGGTAAAGCTCGCTATGACTGAATTCACTGATTATGCTATAACTTAGTGGGATCAGCTTGTCATGAGCAGGATGTGCAATAGAGACTACACTATTGAGACATGGGACGAGATGAAGGTAGTTATGAGAAAGTGCTTTATTCCTAGCCACTATTACTGAGAGCTATACAAGAAGCTACAAGGACTAAAGCAAGGGAGCATGAGTATGAAAGACTGCTACAAGCAAATGGAGATGACCATGATTAGAGCTAATTTGGAGGAAGATAGAGAAGTTACCATGGCAAGATTTTTGAATGGACTCAATCTTGAGATCCAAGACAAAGTAGAGTTGCCATACTATATGGAGTTCGAGGACATGGTGCACATGGCCACCAAAATTGAGAAACAACTAAAGAGAGAAGGAAGAATGTAACCTAAAGCAAGCTCAACTTGGAAGCCAAACTATCCAAAGAAGTTTGAGCCAACAGCATCCAAAGCAAAGCACAAGGTCAAAGGTTCTAACTCAAATCCACAAAAGGTAGAATCCCTTCAAGCAAGTAACCATGACATCAAGTGTTTCAAGTGTCAAGGACGAGGCCACATCTCAAGCCAATGTCCTAACAAGCAAGTCATGGTAATTATGGAGAATGGAGAGATTATTACTGAAGGAGAAGATTCGGAGCATAATAGCAAGTCTTCTTTGGAGGATGAGAATGAAGAAGAACTCCAAGTCAATGAAGGACTCACTCTCGTAATAAGAAGATCCTTGAATGTGCAAGCTAAAGAAGATGATGATATGGCACAAAAGGAGAACATCTTTCATACAAGGTGTCACATCAAGGACAAAATTTATAGTATGATCATTAATGGAGGTAGTTGCACTAATATAGTAAGCACTATCATAGTTAAGAAGCTAGGTTTGATCACAACCAAATACTCTAAGCCCTACAAGTTGCAATGGTTGAATGATAGTGGAGAAATTAGGATGGAGAAGTAAGTACTAGTGGCATTTCACATTGACAAGTATGAAGATGAAGTATTGTGCAATGTTGTGCCAATGTAGGCTAGTCACTTATTGTTGGGAAGGCCGTGGCAATTTGATAGAAGAGCAACACATGATGGCCACTCCAACAAGTACTCTAACACTCACAAAAGGCGTGTGTTCACTTTGGCACCCTTGATACCATCACAAGTTTGTGAAGATCAAATAAAGTTGCAAAAGGAAAGTGATGAGAGGAAGAAAAATGATCAAAAGAAATAAGTGGAGAGGAGAGAAGAAGCCAAAAAGCAAAAAGAGAAAATGGCCAAAAGAGATGATGCAATTGAGAGAAAATCCGAGGGGTCAAAAAAAAGTTATTATGTGGGAGCAAGTGAGATTAAATAAGCTTGTTTTGAAAGAAAGTCTATGATCTTACTTCGGTATAGGGAGACACTTTTGATTACTAACGAGCTTGATGCATATTTGTCAAGCATAGTTAAATCTCTTTTGTAGGATTATGAAGATGTCTTTCCTGATGAGCTACCACCAGGTTTGCCCCCAATAAGGGGAATTGAGCATCAAATTGACTTTGTCCCAGGAGCTATAATACCAAATCATCCAGCATATAGGAGCAACCCAAAAGAAATAAAGGAACTTGAGAGGCAAGTCAATGAGCTTTTGGAGAAAGGGTACGTGAGAGAGAGCATGAGTCCATGTGTTGTCCCAATCCTACTTGTGCCCAAGAAGAATGGATCATAGAGAATATGTGTTAATTGTCATGCAATCAACAATATAATAGTGAAGTATCATCACCCTATTCCTTATTTAGATGATATGTTAGATGAATTGCATGGTTCTTGCATATTTTCTAAAATTAACTTGAAGAGTGGATATCATCAAATTAGGATGAAAGAGAGAGATGAATGGAAAACTACTTTTAAAACTAAGTATGAGTTGTATGAGTAGATGGTCATGCTATTTGGTTTATCTAATGCACCTAGCACATTCATGTAGCTCATGAACCATGTTTTAAGACCATTCATAGGCAAATTTGTAGTTGTCTATTTTGATGATATACTTGTTTATAGCAAAAGCTTGGAAGATTATGTGGAACATTTGAAATCTATTTTAGATGCACTTAGAGAGGATCAATTGTTTGCTAACTTGAAGAAGTGCACCTTTTGTACGGATAAACTTGTATTCTTGGGTTTTGTTATTGGAGTTAATGGAATACAGGTTGATGAAGAGAAGATCTAAGCTATACAAGATTGGCCAAGCCCTATGAGTGTTGCAAATGTTAGAAGCTTTCATGGGATAGCTAGTTTCTATAGAAGATTTGTGAAGGACTTTAGTAGCATAGCTGCACCCATCACTGAAGTCAACAAGAAGAACGTGGGATTTACTTGGGGAGAAGCTCAAGAGAAAGCATTTCATCTACCCAAAGGGAAGTTGACTAATGAACCCTTGTTAGCTTTACCTAATTTCTCTAAGACTTTTGAAATAGAGTGTGATGCTTCTGGTATAGGAATTGGAGCTGTACTTATGCAAGAAGGAAGACCCATTGCATACTTCAGTAAGAAGCTAAGTGGAGCAATATTGAACTACCCGACTTTATGAAAAAAAGTTATATGCACTAGTTTGAGCTTTGGAGACATGGCAGCATTACCTGTGGCCCAAGGAATTCGTGATTCACTCTGATCATGAATCATTGAAGCATTGAAGGGGCAATACAAGTTGAATAAGAGGCATGCACGATAGGTGGAGTTCATTGAGACATTTTCTTAAGTCATACGATATAAGCAAGGTAAGGAAAATGTAGTGGCTGATGCACTATCACGAAGGTACACCTTGATCTCAACTCTTGATGCTAAATTACTTGGTTTTGAACATATTAAAGAAATGTATATTGATGATGTTGACTTTGGTGAGTTGGTTAGATCAACTAAAAGAAGTGCATTTGGTAAGTTCTTTCAGAATGAAGGTTACTTGTTTCATGAAAACAAACTTTGTGTACCTAATTATTCTATGCAAGAATTGCTAATCCAAGAGGCATATGGAGGAGGCTTAATGGGGCATTTTGGAATTGCAAAGACTTTGGTAATACTTCAAGACCATTTCTTTTGGCCACACATGAAGAGAGACATTGAGAGAGTTTGTTGTCAATACATCACTTGCATCAAGCTAAGTCAAAGGTAAAACCCCATGGTTTGTATACCCCACTACCTATATCTAGTAAGCCTTGGATTGATATTTTTATGGACTTTGTGTTAGGACTGCCTAGGACTAAGCGTGGAAAAGATTCAATTTTTGTGGTAGTGGATAGGTTTTCTAAGATGGCATATTTCATTCTATGTCACAAGATTGATAATGCTTCAAATATTGCTGATTTGTTCTTTAGAGAAGTTGTTCGATTGCATGGCATGCCTAGGACAATTATCTCTGATAGAGATGCTAAGTTTTTGAATTACTTTTGAAAGACCTTATGGTGCAATTTAGGAACTAAGTTGTTATTTTCTACTACTTGTCATCCTCAAACTGATTGTCAAACTGAAGTAGTGAATAGGACTTTATCTACACTTTTGAGAGCACTTATTAAGCATAACATTAAGAATTGGGAAGAATGTTTGCCACATATTGAGTTTGCTTACAATCGTTCTGTTCATTCTGCTACTCAATTCTCACTATTTGAGCTTATTTATGGGGCTAATCCTTTGACTCCATTGGATTTATCACCTTTACCTTCAAGTGAGCATGTTAATTTAGATGGCAAGAAGAAAACTGAATTTGTCAAACAGTTGCATGAGAAAGCAAGAATCAACATTGAGAAGTGCACGGAGCACTATGCTAGATAAGGGGCATATGCAGAAGGAGCATATGCAGAAGGAGCATTTTCCTATTCAAAGGCGTTCAAATTTGCTACCTCATGGTAATGGACCATTCCAAGTGCTTGAACGCATCAATGACAATGCTTACAAGCTAGACCTCCCATGTGAGTACAATGTGAGTGTTTTATTTAATTTTACTGATTTGAGTCCTTTTGATGTAGGTGACACCGATTTAAGGACAAATCCTTTTCAAGAAGAGGGGAATGATGTGAATAATCCTACATCCAAGCAACAAAACTCACATCAAGTGCAAGTACCAATTGGACCAATGATGCATGCAAGAGGAAGGAGGCTTCAAGATGAACTTAGTAGATTAATTCAAGAAGCTCAAGCAAGTGCATACAAGTCCAAGGACATGCATGAGGCCCATGCAAAGCTCATGCACGTAATAGAAGCTAATTTAGAAGGCATGTCAACTTCGACAACTTAGAAAGCATGCAGATGTCCTATTCTGTCCATGCACAATCTGATTTAGGACGTGATCTCCTACAAGCTTCTAGCATATTTAGTTAGTTTATTTCATTCTTATTTAGTTGAATAAAGAGGGGCTAGAATCCCCCTTGTTTGGGAAGTAAGTCTTGGCCAGATTAGGAGAGCTTTAGGACCAGATTGTTCTTTAGCTTGTTTAGGCGAGTTTCATAGCTTGTTTAGGAGTTTATAACTTAGGAAGATTTGTAAACTTCCAGCCTATAAATAGAGGCTTAGCTCTTTTGTTTTAAGGCACCTAATACACGAATTCATTCTGAATATTATAAGTCTTTGACTTAGTGAGTTTGATAACTCTTCTTGTTCTTGCCTAAGCTTATGTGTTGTTTAGCTTGAACTTTATTTTCACTTATCAAACAAGTTAAACACCCTCATTTGTGGCGTGATTCAATCTTGACTTGAGGTTCTCAGATTGCTCTTAGCTCATGTTGAGGCTCTTTTGCTAAGGTTCTTGCTAGCTCAGTTTCGTGGGTTAAAAGTTTATTCCATCCTAAGCAACAATAGATCCGTAAATTTGTGTTTCTCCTATCAAGATCACATCAGAAAGTCTGACCATGAGTGTTCGAGCGGCCATTACGTTCGTCCAATGGAATGGTGATAATAGTGGCATTTTGCCCCATGATGCACTCTACTCCTCAAGCTTTACCCCTTCAAACTCAGGAACCCCACAAGAAGATGGCAAGCTACCATATATTAGGAATTCATCAACTTGAGAATAAGATGGAAGAAATAATAGGACACAAGATATAAGTGATTTGATTTAAATGCCTACATCTATAGGAAGAAAGAAAACCATTTATTGATAGATACGAGTCATAAAACCATATATTACTCTAAGTAAAACATTTTTATATAATAGACAAGACCTTACGTACAAAAAATATATCTAGGAAAAATTTGGATTCTGAAACAAGAGTTCGAGCAAAACAAGAAATTTCAGTCAGGAGCCAATAAATTGGCGTTCGCAAGCCTCTTGCATTTTGCTTATGTTTCCGTCTCGCTTGTGCAAGGAGGTTAGTACCCACCATTTTTCCGTTTCATGCCATAACTCAATCATTTCTACTTTGACATGAAATCTTCACTTGCAAATAACCATGAACTTTCGTCCAAATTTTAAAAAATTCTACCATGACAAAGCATCAACCCATGAAGAACTATGGGATCTTGCAAAATTGAACTAAGTTTACCAACTCTTCCACAAACCATAGAGAACTGTCATCAATAAGGACCATTGCAACTTTTTTACCTCTTTTTGTTAAATCACTTGGAACTATCTCTCAAGTTCAAGCTTTCGAGGTTGCTTGGCTTATTCCCTCCCATTTCTATTAAACTCTAACTAGTGAGTCCACCTATAAAAACAACTTTGTGACCAATAGACATGTCATTTATTATCTAGTCAGCCCCATGCTCTATAATCTAAATCACTTTTTTTGCTAGACCTTCTTGCCTCAAGCCAATGCTACTTGGCATAACATACAATAGATAATCTTTTATTCCACCTTATAGAATTCTTAACATACTTCAAACTCTATTGTTTGGTCTTAAGTGAGAGACCCACCCAATTTGTTCGTGGTGTAACAAATGGCTTTGTATACCGAATGTTAAACCTACCCAATACCTTTGACATGCATGTCCATTTAGACAATCATAGTAGGATCCAGCTATTAATATTTCTCTGAGACAAACATGATTCCCTGTTGATGAGATCAATTTTTTCTCCAACTTTAGAATTTGCCTAATCCTATACAGCTTTACTATGACATCATCTATTATCTTGATTGAGATATCACTTATGACGATAATCTTACAAGCAGAATTATCACTCATAATCACCATACCTGAATCAACAAATTTATAGGTGTCAAACTATCCTCTCTTGGTATTATATGATAGAAATATGCATTATCTAAAATCCAGGAATCTAAATACTTTGGACCTAACGAGATAGAAAAATAGTCACCATCTGAACTTTTTAAATAAGTGGTCATAATCATAGATGTCTATCCTCGGTGTTGAGTCTTCTTGGACAATTTTCCTTCATATTCTTTTTTTTCTCTCCACTCAAAGTAATTTCTTTTTTATATCATTCAATATTATCAGTAGGATTATGTTTGGTCTTAAAGACTCATTTACACCAACCCTTTTAAAATCTTCAAGTAATTTATTAAATCTCAAACCTTGAACTTTTTCATAGATTTTAACTCTTCTTTTATAGAATCTATCCATTTCTCAAACTCATATGATGTGATAGCTTGAAAAAATAAAACTACATCCTTATTGACTCCAATATCAAAGTCTATCGTAAGTAAATTAACTATAAAATTATTCCAAATAGCTGATTTTCCTTCCCATCTAGAATGTCTTAATGTTATTTCTTTTGGTTGTTATTCATCTAAGTTTGATGAGTTAGTTGGTACTTGTTGACCTAAATTTTGATCTATGTTGGCTTAAATTCTTTAACATTTTGAGTAATTTTTGGTACAATTATGGAAAAAGAAAAAGGTAAATTATTCTCAAGTCCCTTGCGTATACCTGTATTTGTAGTAGAATCTCTAGCTTATTAGAATTTAGTATAGGGTCCTTACCCCATAATGAAATATTTGTCTAAGGGCCCCAAACGCTGGAAACAGAAATGTTCTCTCATGAACAGACATTAAAAAAAAAATAAAAATGCCACTAAGTAAAAAAAGTGAATTGATGACAGAAAGTGAACAATTCCCAAATTTTAATTTCCTAAAAAATGAAGTCCATAAAAACCTAGGAGCGTCATCTACTGTAGCGCAACTCTCCCAATTTGATCTCAGAAGCAAATTACTACCATCACTGTTAGGTAAAAGGACACACACCTCGACTCTCCTCCTCCTTTCTCAGTCACGTGATCTCCGCCGATAGTATCTGAGTAACCGTGTTGATTTGTATCAATATTGTTGGTTGTTGGTAAGTGGTTCTTTTATAGGTAGAGAGAGAGAGGGGGGGAAGAGAGTGATAAGGCACTTTGTTTATAGTTCCTAACTGGGTTTGTAGTAGAGGAGCTAAAGAAATTACATAGACGAAGTTTTAAGGGTCATCTTGGTCTGTATGTCGAGACTTTAAGCTCTTTAGCAAGCCTCTTTGATCCAGGAAAAGTATTCCCCACTTCTTTAGCTCATCCAGGAGGTTAGCAATATAAAAATAAGAGCCTCATCCGTACGAGAAGCCGCAGTCAGTGGTGAGGGAGTGGGACTCCTTATCAATGAACTAGTTTAGATCTTGAGGCAAATGTGGTGACTTTATCTCAGAATATACTGGTGACTAGAAAGAGAGGGATACCATGAGCTAAGAAGGGAAGGTTTAGAAGGAAAAAAAGGAGGAGGAGAGGAAGGTGTTTGTCTCTGAAGGTTTTTTTAAATAGGATCTTAAGTTTTGACTGAGGGGTATTTTTGTCTTTTTGGATTCCTGTTCGCCTAAGAAAATTTTGTTTCTGGCATTTGGGGACCTGAGGCCAATATTTTATTATAGGGTAGGAATCCTAGACTAAATTACAATAAGTCAGATATTTTACCACAAATATGAACATAAGCCAATAACCTCATGGTAATTTACCCAAAAGAAATGATATAGACAAATTTTCATTCACTTATACTTCCCTCAATTTCTACTCTTTAATTACTCCCATTAATTTTACTATTCTCAATCAACCTAGCATTATTAGTTTCAACAATTATTGTACTATGATTCAGATAGTAAAATGTGTACCATTTAGATATCTCTAGGTAACCAATAAAATAACCACTCACTCTCAATAATCTAATTTACTTTCTTAAGGATTATATAATCTCGCTTCCGCTAGGCAATTCAAACATGCGGGTGTCTTATACTAGGTTTCAGTTGATGAGTGCTTAAAACACTCATTACTTATGTCCATTTTATAGTTTGTTCTTAGTATTTTAGGTTGTTTTATTTTAGTTTTTGTTATCTTTGTCTTAGTTTTCTTTATTTCATGTTTTTAGTTGTGTATTTTATTTCTCATTATGTTTTATGGTTTTAGGAGCTAATTTGAGGAAATGGATGACGACCGAGCTAGACGAGCGAATGCATGAATGAGAGGAAAGATGCGAAGGCGAGAAGAGCAATGCTGAGGACCTGGTGCACGCCAGAGGAAGTTGGCGTACGCCAGAGAAGGACCACATGCGAACGACCACGAGCAAGAACAATGGATTGTGAATGACCAAGCATCTGAAGACCTGGCGTACGCCAGACACAGTTGGCGTACGCCAGACCAGACAGTGACACTGCCAGCCACTTGCCTCTTTGAGTAGAAAACATTGGAGGGGGCTATACACTCGGGATTTTGGGCTTCTTGTGACCTTGGCAGACCAGTATAGAAGAGTGGTGGATAGTAGTTAGGATATTATGTTAGTTTATATTTGTTTTGAATTTTGACTTTTCTTTTATGTGAATTAAGTACATTCGTGTAGAAAAGACAAGTGTAAGAGGGAGAGTGTGCATCACGAATTTTGGCCATCCTTTCTGTGAAGAACGCGAGGAAGAAAGCTGAGGAACACCTTGTAAAGCTTTCTTCTCTTGTACTCTTCATTTTGTTAATTAATGCAAAGTATGTTCATGTTTTATGTGTATATTGTTCTTTGCAAGCATGTGTGAGTAGTTGATCTTTGAGTTTGGTGGCTTAAAACCACTACTTAGTCACGGTTTAGAGGGTTAAAAATATGATGAACATGTTAAACTAACGAACTTAATGCCATGCTAAACTTGCTTGATCACCAAGGTTAGAAGTTAGTTTAAACTTGAAACTGAGAGGAGATAGTTTAAATGGAAAGGTTAGTTAGATAAGTTGCTGGTTCGAGTTGCTAATACTCTTACTCAGTGATTTATTGTCCAAGTTCTTTCGCATTCTCGTAAGCACAAAATTACCTTGTGATATTATCCATCATAAAAACTCAGCAATATCAAATGTGCAACAGAGTTCTATCTATCCAAATAGCATAGGCATGATAATCACGCTTATGCCATACAGTGTTACCTACATCAGACTTTAACAAAATCATATGTACTAGCTCGAGAACCTCTTGTTCTTCGAACATGTACTAGATTTTCATGCTCTAGAATAAACTGACATCTCTATAGGGAATTTAAAATATAAGAACACATCAGAAGTTTGATTTAGGCAATATGAACGAATTTACTATAATCTCATAACTTTAATGACACATAGTCTTTGATTATTCTCGAAATCGAAGTAGGTCGCTAGAGTGCTTCCCATTACCATTCAAGATTTAATCTCCAACTAAGGTCACTAAAAGTTCACATATAGTAAACTCAAGTGGCACATAAATAAAATAGACATAATTTATTCATTCATGTAGTGCAATTGTACGTAAACACGCATACAAAAACAAAGTATACAGTTGTATAATAAGTATAAAACTTATTATATAAGTAACAAGTACTCAATTTGTTACAAACTTTCACACATATCTGAGGTTGTACAAAAGTACAAATAATCTCAGAAAAAAGTACACAACCTATTGTGCAAAAGTGTTCCCATAAAACAGAGTATGCACATGGGGAATACACTAGACAATGCAAACCTAATCACACATCAAATCTTTAAAGGGTGTCCTAGAGTTCAAGTCTTAGAATCTAGATCCACACTTGGATCATTTTCATTAGATTTTAACAGGATGACATATTAACATACAATGGTTGGGCTTCCAAGGTTCACCATAGTGAACAGACTTGAGTCCAAAATTCATTTGAACAAGGCCAAAAGAAACACATAAGTATATTCCTTAACTGAGTAACGGGTATCTTAAAACCGTTTCTCAATTTCAATATAGTAGGGGGACACATCTCCCTTAAAAGGCCTTTGTGCCCCAAATGCTTCAAAAGCATAACAAGTGCAGCCTTATGGTTGTACTCTTGGGGATTCCAAAGACTACTCATGCCTTATTGGATTTTAAGGATCGTTAGCAAGTTATGAAATATTGCTAGACAATCCTCCCAAAAAAATGTAATCGCCAAAACAAATGGCATCTTGTATATACTTATGCACTGTATTGATGTGTTCAACTATCATATACATGTCATCCTTGGTTATTCGTGGCGATAAACACCTCTACATTACACGTGTCTCAAAGACTCAGTGTCAATGTTCGAATAACTCCAGGTGGACATCGTTTTCTAGCAACTAATGCTAAATAATTTTTGGGTCAAATCACATATTTCCCAAAAATAAGATTGAAAATTGAATTTTCAATCTCTCGATGATCCAACGTGTGATTTATGCTATGTCTAGTAATTTTCAGAACATATTCCAAAAATTTATTTAGATCTTTTAAAACAATTACATATTTTAAAAAATCTTCAAAATTTTAAAAAATTAATTAAATAACAAATTTATTTAATTAAAAAATAAAATTAACACTAAATTAGGATCTAAAATGAATTTAAATCAAAATTTAGAATTTAATTGAATTAAAATAAGTCCAAAAGACTAAATTAAAATTCAATTAAATTAATTTAGCACCAAATTAGGATTTAAAATTAAGTTTTTAAAAGTAATGTACAAAACTTAATTTAGAAATTAATATGTAATTTTTGAAATTTTAATTGAATAAAAACAGATTTTATTCAACCAAAAAACTATCCAAATAATCTATTTTGACTCAAAGTCAAAATAGAATCAAAATCAAACTAAAATCAAGTAGGTCAAACCATTAAATCAGTCTAATTCGACCAGTTCAATTCGAAATCGACCCAGATAACCAATTTTGATTTAAAATCAAAGTCGAACCAAAATTGAGTGACTCGAACCACTAAACCAGTCTAATATGACTGGTTCAATTCGAAATTGACCCAGGTTATAAATAATTCACGAAAATCATGAAATTACAAAAATGCCCCTGACACAATCCCTTCCCCTTCCTCCCCTTTCTCTCTCCCCGAACTCTCCCCGATACCCAAAACCCATCCGCGCCCCCACCTACGACCTTGGGCCAACGGTGGCGAGTCGTCTGACGCCACTAGTCTAGATCGACTCGCCGTGGCTCTTTGGTCACGGCCGTACGTGTTTCATCATCGGGTGTGCCTCCATTTCCCTTCGCCGATCACTTCTCCCTCTTGCCGGAGTTACGAACTCCATAGGTTGGATCTTTCGATTCTGATGCCGTCAAGGGGTAAGTCCGACATCAACATGCTCGAAACACACAGACGAGTCGATTGGTGGTGGCCATCAACGTCGAAAACGTTGGATTTGGCCGGAATATGGTTAGGATTGAATTCGGGGAAAAATTGGGGATTTAGGGTTGGGTATTTCAAAAACGGGAAGGCAAATTACACTTTGGTCATACAACTTCCGCGAGAAATCAAATTGGTCATGCGAATAACACATATCCGGATTTGGTGCTTAATTGACAAAAACGAGTTGTAAATAAGCCCAAAAAAAATCTAACCTTAATCAAACTATAATTAACTCGATAATCAACACAAATTATCAAATTAAATTGACAAACAACATCAAAAACACGTACAAACCATGCTCTGATACCAATTGTTGGATTATATAGCATAATTAACAAATAATTACGTAAATAATCACATGCACAATTAATCACAAATTAAAGAGATAAAATCGAGTTACCTCTTGTAGCGTGTGCATACGAGGTCCAGGAATGTTGTTAGTGAGTTGTCGGTCGAAGCTCGATCATGTTTGAAACGAATCGAAGCCTGGATTCCACGAATGTACCTATTCGTCTATCTACCGGGAATATCAGTGACTAAACAAATATTCCCGTTTCTCAGAGTGTTTTTGAGCGTGGCAGATTGCACAGTGGTCACCAGGGATTCCCTTTTATAGGAAAAAATCCCTGTCAACTATTATGCCAACTCATCCAACTTTTTATTTTATATCAATTTAGTCCTTATCACATTTTTACCTAAATTTTATTTATATGGAGGTGGCAAATTACTTTTTACCTAATTTTGTCTATTGTAATAATTGGCCCAACAGATTGAACAAGCGTCGAGCTATACACATTATGTCTTTCATCATACACTCAAGCACGAATAGTAAGTATCCAATCACAATTTGTATATTATATAGGTATCTTTATCAATTCATTTGCTACTGCTGCATTTGCAATAATCAAACTGCGAGATATTGATTAGAAATAATCTCATGTTTACAACTTGAGCCAGCGAGGATGACAACTACAATTCGAGCCAACTCCTTCCTTTAAGCTACAACTCGAGCTAACTCGGATTGCAACTCGTTTCTTTCAAGCCAATCATTTATTTTGGCTATCTAATATCATTGTAAAGGTGGTGTGACAAAGTGTCAATGTTCCAATTTATATTTACCGATCCTAATCAGAAGTTTGGAATCAGTTAACTTTTCCTCGTCGGTAAGAATTAGTTAACTTTTCACTATTAAAAAAAACTGCCAAGAAAAAGTTAAGACAATAACTGAATCAGAATACCACAATTTTTTTTTGCGGGGATAATACCATTGAAACATGAACAAAAAGTGATCGGAAATGAAAAAAAAATTGGGAAAAGTTTAATTTAGTAGATTGTGGTTTCAAATTGAGAATTAAATATCTCGTGGTTTACACATTTTTTTTCCGGGCAAGTCCAGGATCGCTACCCGACCAAATAGGCATGAACCATTATCATTTTGAGCCTACGTAGGAACATCGTCGAGTCCTTGATGGCGATATAGAAGTCGAGACCTTCTACGACAGCATCCTCGCTGCCATCATCATCCTCGATGGTGAGTCCATCATTGTTGGTTCCCCATTGACATTCTCACCGAGTCCGTGGCCGATGTCCTTAAGACCAAGGCCAAAATTGTCCCCGTCATATATCCTACCCTGCCTTCGCCTCCGCATCCCCTCGACGACACTGCCATAGGCTAAAAAACGTTATCGCTTCACGCCCATTCGGCCGGGCAGCGGTCTTGGACCTACCGAGAAAAAATGTGTAAACCAGAATTTACATAATTCTCAATTTAAAATTACATGACCTTCTTTCTGAAAATGTGAAACCACAAAGTATTAAATTATACTTAATCCAAAGAAAATTCGCTGCCCTACTTTTTCCCAACTGAAGGCCCAAACGAGAGGTCGTACCATATGGGCCGACGGCCCTACATCCACTAAAAGACGGGGATGAGCCTGCCTTCAGAAGGTCAAGGTCGTTTGCTAAGGCGGACAATATTTCTCCTGGAAAATCATGTTTTCCCGAAACAATATTTCAAAAGAATGATTTCCAAGGAAACACATATATTATGTTTTGCTTTCAGTAGAAATGATTTTTTTTGGGTGTGTTCTTGCAATGCTATTGAGAACACAAAGGGTGAATAAATTTAATGGCGAAAACTCTAAAGAGAATTTTAAGTACATCAAAATTCTCATGCTTGAATAGACATAGGTCATGGGTAACCAAAGCTGAAGAGAATCTCCACCCACCAAAAAAAGTCTTAATTAAAGGGAAAGGATAGAATTACATGGATTAATCATGAATCTGCTTAAGTCTTATCGAGCTAATTATGATTAGGACCCCAACAAATTAAATGTAGGAGCAACTCCCCTTTCTCTTCCTCTCTTCTCCGCTTGTCATTCCACCCTCGTCTGGCACCTTCTTTAGTGCCCTGGTCATCAAGCTTACGGTTTCCAATAGCCAGGTCTCCCGGACTAACGCAGTTCCCACTCTTTTGCATGAACTTGAACGCCTCCTCAAACTTGCATCCTCCTTTCTCGTTGCCCATATTGTAATCGACGCTATAAACTTGGCTCAAACTTCAATCAGTCGACGATAATCTACAATTCTAGACTATACACCCTCGACCCTCTTGATATCTTCAATTATCAGGATAATCAAAACTAAAAAGAGCGGACCGGAGCTTATTGAGAGGTACTGGAAGCTCTTTCTTTTTTTTGGTTTGGTAAATTTTGCTTGTTGATTTTCGGGGGAGATGTTTCAAGGCACGGTCGATGCACTTATATATACACGAATAGTGTATAAATTACTGTGGAATAAAATTGACAGGGTGCCCATAGTAAGTAGTATATGGTTTACTTGCAAAAACTGAGGATGGGAGATTGGTGGATTTCAAGAGTATACATCATGTAACTTTCATGGTATGATAATACTAGTTAATTCCTGGATTTGTGGGTGATGGTTTCCACAAATCCAAGGGGTGAATCATTAGTGTCTTGTTACGTGTTAATTTGTTTGTTTTACCAAAATCATCTTAATAAGAATTTATATTGTAGATTGATACAGATTTGAAAGTAAGCATACATTTGAATCTTGTTTGGGATGTTTCCGTTCATTAAACAACTATTTTTTGTTTTTGATAGCATGTATGCATGTGATACATATTAAATTTACTAATTCAAATTTAGGTTAATAAAATGTTGAAAACTTTTTAAATAATAAATTTTTTTAAATTTGAAAGAAAAAATTTCGATAATATTTTAGCATAGTTGCAATTTCAATCGTTCCACACGAGTTAATCCAAACTGTTAATTATTTTTTAAAACAAATATGACTTGTTTCAAATTTTTTAGTTTATACAATATAATATTTGAACATTGTTGTGCTAACTAATGAAATTTCTACTCAGATAAGACTAAAAGTGACAAAATTTCCAAGGGATCGGACATTGTTAATTTTTTTTTTTGGAATTTATTATTATTTGTTTTTTATTTGCCTGAAACGATGAAATTATAAAATAAGCACGTGCACTTCTTGCTTGGACGCGCGTTCGAAGTTGCAGGCTGAATGAAGCCCACCCACCGTTTCGACAAAGGGAATTATAATACTGTATGGTTTCAGTGGGCCGGCGGGTTTCTGGGAATTGACGAAATTGTCCTTTGAGAAAGTAGCCTCCAGCATAGTGGTGAGAGGCGCAACTGGAAATTCACCAATACCCGAATTCGTATTAGTGTCGTTAATCTTAAGCGTCCACGTATAAACCAAAATTAGCAATTGGACGTAGAAAATAAAATTGACAAGTCAGATCGATCGCGATTAATTGTCCGATTAGAGAAGAAAAAAAAATGTGTTTGCTGCCCTTTTCACAGGATGGATCCAGAGTTCATACCTAAAAAAAGTTACAGTTTTTTCAATGCCTCTGAACACTTGTTTACATAATCATCTAATTCATTTTTAAAACAGATAAAAAAAATCTTAACAACTATTTCAAATTGTTATTTGCTCAATAATTCCAACACCAAGACCTCTTAAATGCTTGAGCTATGTTGTGACCTAAAAATAAATATGTATATATAGCCAAGATTTAAACAAAAGTATATTCACATGAAATGCCCACATATTTTTAGTTTGTATGACTTGAATGATATTTGGTAATGATGTACAGCGACGGAGTCACATCAGAAGGAATAATCATACAATTCTTTCTAAAAGTTTCAATATGTCACAAATAGTTCAATTTGGATCAAGAAGGTTTATATTTAGTCCATGTAGTTTGTGTTGGAAACGAAAATAATGTTTGCCTTCCCACGGTGGTATTTTGGTAATTTTACCTTTTGAGAGTGACCACTTTTGATACTTCTTGAAGCACTTGTCCTTGTGGAAGGTACTAATGGAGAAACTTTGCCTTCATAAGGTGACTTAAAAGAAGGTGCTAGTGACTTCATGAAGCACTTTATCTTCCCAAGGTGACTAAAGTGGAGTTTTGCCTTCCAAAGGGGGGATATGTGCATGTGACTTAATGAAAGGTGAAAGTACCAACAATCGTTGGGGTAGAGTGGTAAGTACTCCTCCTCGCTTAACCCAGGTCTCGAGTTCGAAACCTGGCAAATGCAGCAGGCGCTTGTTGTGAGAGTCTACCCCCTATAAGGGACTTCAGTACTCGAGCCCAGATTAGTCGGCTAGTGGATCGGATCACTGGGTGAGAAACCAAAAAAAAAGGTGAAAGTGACATATGCATGTGACTAAAGGAAGGAAAAAAGAGACATGTGCATGTGACTAAAGGGATGGAGAAAGTGACTTCATGAAGCACTTTGTTTTCCTTAAGTAACCAAAATAGATATTTTACCTCCTTGTGAGGAGATTTATGCGCATGGTTCTTAGAGAAGGGGGAAGTGACTTCCATAACCACTTTATCTCCCTTAAGTGACCAAAAGAGAATTTTTATCTCCTTGCAAGGGGGGTCTTCCGCACGGCTTGTAGAAGGGGAGGAGTGACTTCCCAAAGTGCTTTGCCTTCCGAGAGTGACTAAAAGAGATATTTTGTCTATCATAGGAGGTGCCATCTTGAAGCATGGACTTTGGAAGGGTGAGTTCACTTAGGCCTTTCTTACCTCGCCCAGGGGAGGTGTTAAAACTTTGTCTTGCCTAAGGGAGTTGTTGAAGGCTTACCTCGCCTAAGGGAGGTGTTAAGAGCTTGCCTTGCTTAAGAGAGGTGATGCAGACTTACCTAGCCTAAGGGAGGTGTTAAGAGCTTGCCTTGCCTAAGGGAGGTGATGAAGGCTTACCTCGCCTAGAGGAGGTGCTAAGAGCTTGCCTTGCCTAAGGGAGGTGATGGAGGCTTACCTCGCCTAGAGGAGGTGCTAAGAGTTTACCTTGCCTGAAGGAGGTGTCAAGAGCTTATTTCACACAAGATGGATGCTTTCACTTAAGGAAGGTGTTAAGAGCTTATCTCATCCAAAATAGGTGCTTTCACCTTGGGAGGGTGCAAAAAGCCTTAAGGAGGCATAAGAGGCCTATTTTGCCTAGAAGAAGCGTAAGAAGCTTAATTTGCCTTGAAAGGATTCAAAGAGCCTACTTGCCTCAAGAAGGCGCGAAGAGCTAAGTAAGGTGCTAGAAGGGCTATGAGACTGTACGCGGTTAAAGGAGATAAATTCGGACTCCGAATTAACCGAAAGAGATAAGTCCCAAAAATTAGGCGATAAGGGTGTTCCGACATGAGATAAGGGTAAGCATTCCCAAAGATAGGCATTAGAAGATTCTGAGTGCAAGGAGGAGATGGAGTCTGAGTACAAGGAGGAGACAGAGTCTGAGTGCAAGGAGGAGACAGAGTCCGAGTGCAAGGAGGAGACATAGTCTTTTGCCTATATAAAAGACGTTCGAGGACAGGAATGGATCATCCAACATCAACCACACAAATCTTTTATCAAGCTCATAAGCTTCTATTTGTAATTCTTAAGCCGGGCATTAGCGCTTGGTTAGGAGGCCGGGTAGTAGAGCCTGGTTAGAGGACTTTAGCATATTAGGTAGTGGTGGTTGTTTGATCACTTGTTTTCATTGAAGCCGACCTTGAGACGAGCCTCCAAACTATCAAGAGATCGTCTTTGACACCTTGTTACATTTTTCCAATAATAGTTTTACATATTTATTTTTTTATTTTGCAAATTGATTAAAAAATTTCTTAGTTTAATAAAATTGTATTATGAGGTTCTTGATACTGAAACTAGAGTTTTTTTTTAAAAGGGACCACACTAAATGAAAAAATTACCTTTGATCAAAAAATAAAAAAAATTGTCTCTCTCCCTCCAATCCCGATACCGAGGGGAGAGTACGGAGGAGAGGAGGAGGAAGGTGGAAGAAGAGGAGGAGGAGAGAAGAGTCCAGAAGAGGGGAGGAGGAGGGAGGAGGATGGCGGAGAAAGAGAGAGGGGAGTCCGGAGGACAAGGAGGAGGAGGGGGGAGGAGGAAAACGAGGGAGGGAGAGGGAGGAGGATGGTAGAGGAGGAAAACGAGAGAAGGGGAGGGAGGAGGAGGAGGGTGGAAGAGGAAAACGAGGGAGGGGAGTGAGGAGGGGGAGGGAGGAGGAGGAGAGTGGAGGAGGAAAACGAGGGAGGGGGATAGAGGAGGAAGAAGGTGGAGGAGGAGGAGAAGGGGAGTCCGCAAGAGGAGGGAGGTAGAAGAGAAGAGCGCAGGAGAAGGAAGAAGGGGATGGAGGAGAAGGAGAGGAGGGAGAGGGAGAGAAAAGAGGAGGATGGCGTAAGAGGAGAAAGAGGAAAAGAAAAGAAGGAGGAGAAGAGAGGAGGAAGAGGGCGGAAGAGGAGGAGGACGAAGGGAAAAGATGTGAGTTTTTTTTGTTAAGTTAGGAGTATTTTTGTCATTTTGCGTAGTCTTTGTCGAAAAAAATTCGATTTTGATTTGAGGGATCTTAGAGTGTATTTTTGTCAAATTAAATTTTTAATCAAGTTACAAAATAGAACGGGACAAAAGACAAATACGTCAAATTACAGGGAACCAAATATAATTTATCTTTTATATTTTGACAGTAATATTTTTAATAAAATATCTCCAAAAATAAATTTTCACACTCATATCAATTTCAAATCCATTATAAAAGACCCAAAAAAAAATCCATTATAAAGGACCACTGAGTGTAAATGACTTAACATCCCACTCCTCGATTAAATTTTACAAACGAACAAAAGTAACAGTAAAAATTAATTATAAATAAAATTTGACATAAAATATATGTTAAAAATATCATTACAAAGACAACTTTGAAGTGGTGTTTTATTACTAATTTGAATCTACAAATTCAAGGTTATATAAGAAAAATATTCAATTGCCTAATAACTTTAGCATTTGATTGGTAATTGTCTAATTGACTCTTAGAGCCACCGGCTTAATTTTGTTCGCCCACCAATTACGAGCAAATTGGAATATATTAATCTACATATTACCATAGTTTTCAAAAATGGACCGGAGATCGACCCAGGTGGCTGGCCGATCTCTGGTCCGACCGGTCGAATAGCCTGTCGGACCAGATTTTATATTAAAAAAAACTCTATTTTTTTGAAATATATATAGGTATATAGATAAAAAAATTTATGTAATAAATTAATAATAACATATAATCATACTATATTTTATAAAATATCCCAAATAAAGTATCCATACGAATGGTTAATCTCGAATCAAAAATAAAAAAATAAATCAGTCAATATTTTCGAGTCGAACCGCCTGGGTTTCTCGTCGGACCGTCCAGTCAGACCGGAAAATCCCAAAAAACCCCTTGTTTGTTAGGTACCCAGTCAGATTCACGGTCGGACCAGAAAATCTCAAAAAACTCCCGGTTAGTTAGGTACCAGGTCGGATTATGAATTTCTAACCAGTGGAGTAGCCGATTCGCGGTCCGATTGGTTGGACCGCCGGTCGGACCGCCGATTTAAAAACAATGCATATTACTAGAAGGCCCAGACCCTCTACGTAGTATGTGTTTGTTGGGTGAAAAACGGTCGTGAGAGTCAAGGTCGATCTCGTGACGGCTCTAGAGGCTCGCCCCAAGGTCGGCTTAACTACGAGTGACTACGTGTGGCCGGAGCCGGACTACTTCTACCTAAACTATGCCTAGACTACGATAAAAGTTGGAGCTTGAGTTGATTTGTGTGTTTGATGATTGATTGATAGATCCCCTTCTTCCTTCCTCGTCCGTCCTTTATATAGACGCAAAACTCCGTCTTTTACTTGTACTCGGACTCCTTCAATGCCTATCATGACGATGTTATCCTTATCCGCGCAGAGTACTTATCCTAAGTTTACTAGGATTTATCTTCCTCGGTTACTTCAGAATCCAAGTCGATTACCTCTATCGGGAGACTAACCGCGTACGGTCTCTTGACACGGCTCCTCAAGCGAATGTGATTATCCGAAAATAACCTTCCGAAGTTTCTGGGTGTCATTAGGCAAAGGTTGTGATACCCTTTGCCTTCCGTGATTTCCAAGTGTCAACAGGCAAAGCTATGACACCCTTCGCATTTCGGGAGCTATAGGTGTCACCAGGTAAAGGCTAAAACACCCTTTGCGTTTCGAAGCCTCGAGGTGGCGCTAGTTAAGGTGTTGACACCTTTCGCCTATCGGAACCTCTAGGTGACGCTAGGCGAAGTGTTAACACCCTTCACTTTTCGGAAGCTCTAAGTGTCACCAGGCGCGGGCTATGACACCTTTTGCGTTCCGGAGTCTTAAAGTATCGCTAAGCAAGGTGGTGTTACTTTTCGCCTTTTGGAAGTCTTAAATGTCTCTAGGCGAGGCCATAACACCTTCTGCATTTCGAAAGCTTTAGGCGTCACTAGGCAAAGACTAAGGCACTTTGCGTTTCGGAAGTTATAAGTGTCACTAGGCGAAGGCGACGACACTCTACTTTTCGGAAACTCTAGGTGTCACTAGGCGAAGGCTAGGACACTTCGCATTTTGGGAGCTTTAAGTGTCTCTAGGCGAAGGCCATGACACCTTTCGCTTTTCAGAAGCTCTAGGTGTCTCTAGGCAAAGGCCATAACACCTTTCGCATTTTGGAAGCTCTAGGTGTCTCTAGGCGAAGGCCATGACACCTTTCGCTTTTTGGAAGTTCTAGGTGTCTCTAGGCGAAGGCCATAACACCTTCCGTATTTCGGAAGCTTTAGGTGTCTCTAGGCGAAGGCCATAACACCTTCCGTATTTCGGAAGCTTTAGGTGTCTCTAGGCAAAGGCCATAACACCTTCCGCATTTCAGAAGCTTTAGGTGTCTCTAGGCAAAGGCCATAACACCTTTCGCTTTTCGGAAGCTCTAACACCTTGCCTCGTCAAGAAGTCGAAAATACTTTGTATACCAAAAGCTTGTTCGGGTGAAACTTACGCTCGCCAACGGCCATTTGGCCGAAGCATCCACGGCCACCACGTCCGAAATCACTTTTGGAGGGAAAAAGTAACATTTTGGTCACTCTTGACGCGTAAAGTGCTCTTGATAGTCACCACTCCCCCTTTTCGCATAATACCTCTTGGGAGAAAAAAGTCTCACTTTAGTCACTCTTGACAAGGCAAATATTTGCGAGGGTCACTCCAAGGAGGGTCAATTTTATCAGACAAGTCACTCTCGACAGGGCAAATATTTGCGAAGGTCACTCTTCACAGGGCAAATATTTGCGAGGGTCACTCCAAGGAGGGTAAATTTTATCGGACAAGTCACTCTCGACAAGGCAAATATTTGCGAGGGTCACTCCAAGGAGGGTAAATTTTATCGAACAAGTCACTCTCGACAAGGCAAATATTTGCGAGGGTCACTCTTCACAGGGCAAATACTTGCGAGGGTCACTCCAAGGAGTATAAATAACCGATTATACCCTCGAAAAAGGGAATTTTATTCCGGCTCCAACAATGCCCCCCACATGGTGACTTTTCGAATCGTTCAAATGAGAAAGGTCGCCATGTATTTTTTCGAAACTTTACTAATTTCCTCTCTTGTGACCTTTTAAAATTTTTCATGTAAGTAGACAAAAATGTCCCTCTTTTAACATCTCTAAAAAAAGGGGAGTCCACTTATTTTCCCATTTTCCACTTTCTTCAACAAATCCACCCAAGATAATCTCACACCTCTCAATCTCATTGGTCCCTTCAAGTCCGAGACTCCTTCAAGGGCCGAGCCCAATCGGCACACCTCTATTGGCCAAGGCCGAGTTCGGCCACCCCTCCGACCATCGCAAGTCGGGGCCGAGTCTTGGGAGTTCGAATCTCCCCTCATCCTCATTGTTTCGAGTTTGAATTTCTCCACTTGTTTGGGTCATTGCTTGCTCATCTTGCTCCCTTGTGCATTTGTGTTCTTGCTCTAGGAAGGTACACATAAGTTGTTGTATTTTACTAGTTGCCCACCAAGTGTTTGATGAAATGTGTGAACCCTCCAATTAGAGTGAACTTGCTGATTTTTGCCTTTGGTAGGATGTGTTCTTGTTCCTAGAAGGTATGCATGTTTTTTAGTAGTTGTCCATCAAGTGTTTGATGAAATGCATGTTCCTCCTTTTCACTTTGGAATGGAGTAGACTTGCTGATTTTTTCCTTTTGAAGATTGAGATTGAATTGTTTTCTTGTTCTAGGTAGGTATGTAATGCTTCTTAGTGGTTGTCCACCAAGTGCTTGATGAAATGCATGTACTTTTCCTCTAGCTCAACCTTGAGTGTGCTTGCTGATTTTTTATCTTGAAAGAGTGATGTTCATGCTTGGGGGCGTTGTAAGCAAGTTAACGTCTTAAGCTTAGCTTGGTTGAGCGTCACACTTAATTCTCTCAAGCGTGGGTTTTTTAACCTTGGAACGAATGAGCTAGCTTACCTTGCATGTGACCATTACGTTCGGCCCACGAGTGTAGGCGAGTCTCTTTGCGAGAACTCTCACAATTACGTAGCCTTTTCTAGTTCCGTATTTGGCCAACTTGCCTTCATCTAGGTGGAGGCCGAAGTTGTTAAGTGGAAGAGCCATGGCGGTTGGCTCCTTGATTCGTTCCGTTCATCCTTTATTTTCGCGGAGTTATCCGGTCTTGTGAACCAAATCTGCTATGCTTGCTTGACCTATCTTTTGCCTCTTTGCAAGTGCTTGGAGCCACGATGGAGGATTTCGTGACTAAGGTTCATTCGGTAGAGGAGGATTATGGAGAAATCATTAACGTTACTCTCTTGTGTGATGTCCATCAAGATTCTATTCCAAAGTCTTCTGTCCGTGAAGGGAGTTTTATTCTCGGTCCCGTGGTCCGCGACGCTACTTGCCTAACTAACGAGGGACTTTTTGCTATTCATCCGAAGGATGCTCCTCTTTTCCAAGGTAAGAAGATAGATTTGAGTGGCTGGGTCAAGGGCAAATATCAATGGCCTGTTCATTCTAGCTCGTATAACTGTTGGTATGATCGGTTAGTTAAGCTACACGGGATTGCTTGGTCGGATGCTGGAGTTGCTTCACTCATCGAGTTCTCTACTCGTGACTTCAAACCTTGCTTCCCGCTACTCGCAGCGCTCCTTCAGTATTAGTGCCCCAGTAGTAACACCTTCCTTTTCCATTCGGGTAAGCCCTTCTATCTTTTATACTTAGTCTCATTCTATCTAGATTTTAGGAACTAAGTATTTGTCCTTATGTTTCATAGGTGTGAGGACGATCACCTTGTATGACTTGGCTGCCATGTTTAATCTTCGCCCTCATGGTCACTCTATTACCCCCGACAGCTTGGAGAAGTTTGATAAGTCTGATAAGGATCCTTTTATTGCTGAGTTTCTAGCGGGAGTTGCAAAGACATATCTGGAGTATATGAACGTCTATAGGAAGCCTGACGATGCTCCTCTATCTCTCAACGAGCACATGGGTTTCCTCCAGCTCTGGTTGTCTTGCCATCTGATGTGTCCCAGTGGACAGAGAGTTTCTTCTGATTGGGAAAACTTGGATTACTCCATATCTCTAGAGGTAGAGACGGCGATGGGAGAGTTTCTTCTATGCTACCTTTATCAGCACATGACTAGGTATGTCCTCTCTTGGAGGGAGGACAATGTCTTCAGTGCCTCTGGTCCTCTGTGGATAGCCACACTCTGGGCTATAGCATATTTTCCTATCTTGACGCACCCGGCCAAATTCCCTGAGCCTCGTCCTTCTTATGGCGCTCTTTACTTCAGTGAGGTGAAGGTCCGAGCTCCTAAATGGAGCCTAAAAGGTTATTTCTCCATTTTTGATGAGGATCACGACTCTGATCCTGATGAAGATGAAGAACTTGACACTCTTGAGCCGTCTCCCTTGATGAGGGAAGAGTTCCGGCCGTATTTCCTATCATTTGATGCTATGATGACCACAGCTTCAGCCTGGAGGAGTATCCTGACTACCCGTGACTTGGGTTGTGGGTGTACGAGGGGAAAAATGATAATTGAGCCTTATCATCCTTATTTCGTAGCTGAGCAATTTGGACTGGTACAAGGTATCCCTTTTCTGCCTCTTTACCTCTTTCACGAGTTTGAAGGGGTTAGGAAATCTGTTGTCTACTCATGGCCGCTGGCCAAATAGGTGCAAAAGATGAGCTTTTTCCTTTTGTCTCGAGGAGTCTTTCGGCCGTTTGCTATTCAGGGAGATGTCACTAGCAATTTTCTTCCTTGGTGGACTGAGCTGCCGTATTGGTCTCGCGATGCTAGCGAACTTGGTAAGCTTTTTCGCCTTCCTCTAGATGTGACTAAAGATGTTGAGGTCGCTAAGAAACTTGTAACGATGAAGGCCGATAAAAAGCTCGAAGTGACTGGTGTTTCTAAGAAAGCCGAAGTGCTTAAGCCGATCGTAAGCTGTAAACGGGATCGGGCAGGTATGTTACAGTCTTCTAGGACTTTAGTTTGCGGCGTCCTAGCTTCTTCAGAAAAGGTCAAATCTGCTTTAGTGGATGGCTCTAAATCCGCTTTTGATGTTAAATCTCCTTCGAAAGGTATGAAATTCTTTTTTAACGAACCTTTTACCTATCGAAAAGCTCTTTTCTAACTTTTTATCTTTACCTAGGTGTAGCCGATGAACCGGCCTCCCGAGTTTCCAAAACTGCTCATTCTTCTTCTTCTCCGATTGAGGTCAGTCATCTCTAAGTATTATTTTTGCCTTGATGATTATATTAACTCAATCGTTGCTTCCCGTAGGACACTGTTGGCCATGATGGATCTACCTATCTGCTTGATGAGCCTGAGTTCGGACTGCCATCTCCTTCTCACCCTGTGGAGCAAACGCAAAGCGTAGAAGATTTGCTTGATACAACAGCCTTCGGAAAAGCTTACATGACCATCGAGACAATACTTCCCACTTCGAACTTTGGGAAATCTAGCTTGGCCTCTTCTTCTGTCGCTCACATAGATTCATCCGATGATGAGTTTGACCTAGTATGCCTTTCTGGCCTCTCTGTCCATTGATCAAAGCCGATCTTTAGAACTATCTAACTACTGTTTTCGCAGATTTAGGTCCCTTTCGAGAGCCTCCTATCTGCTGGTTCTAGTGAAGCGGTTGCTCCTTGTCGCTCCTTTTCGCCGCAGACCATCGCCGACAAGGATGTTCCGGTCTGGGAGTACCTCGCAGTCCTGACCAAGTTCATGGCTACTGTTCTTGATGCTAAGGATTTCGACCCTAAGAAGGGGTTACCCAATGCTATGCACAGGGCTGTAACTATCTTTGAGTCTAGCGCATCGTGTATCTCTTCTGCGAGAGTTCGAGAGATATCCTCTCTTCTGAGCCAGGACTTCATTGGTCTCCTTGACAGGTATTTTCCATTTAGCTTTCTTCTTTTCCTCGAATATCTTCTCACTCTTATCTCTCGCTGGTGCATAGGTCCAAGCATCATCAAAAGTACGTTGAGTCTCTTTCTGACTTTACCCAAACCGTTGGCACTGAGACTAAGGCTTTAGCCGAAATTCAGAGGAAGATGAAGCTTCTATATGACGAGCTTTCTTCTCTCAAGGGGGAGATGGATTCGAGGAAGGCAAGGATGCGAACTTGCAAAGTGGAAGAAGAACAACTCCGGGCGGAGTTAGCCCGTATTGAGGCCGAAAAGCTTAAGGACCAATCTTTGCTCGGTGAAGAGAGAAAGAAGGGGAAAGCTTTGAGCAAGGCCTTAGGGGAGTATAAGGTTGGTGTCTACGATAAAACCATCGCGAGTATTCAATACTCACGAGACAAGCTCAAGGATCTCGAGGACTCGCATGCTAGTGAGAAGGCATCTTTGGAAGAATCCTTTCTCTTTGTGAAGGATGCCTTAGCTTTCTTTCGCCAAGAGCTTGACACTTGATATGCTAGCTAGGCCCTTTGGTCTTAGTAGACTTGATTGAGAGCTACATTATTATCTTTATGATCTGTTTCTTTTGTCTCTCTTTTGTCTGTGGTTGTTAACATAACTAAGACTGAGGTTGGTCAAGTCTTGAATGGCCGTATTTGGGTCGAACTCAGCCACGTCGCCGCAATGGCTACGTGAAACCAATTTTTAGGTGTTCGACTTTTCCAAGCTTTGTGTGTTGTCAGGCAAGCTTACGATGTCTTTTGGTTATCGTTAGCTTTAGGTGTTGCCAGGCTGAGCGTTGTTACCCTTCGCCGATCAGAGGCTTTAAGTGTCTCCAGGCAAGGTGTTAACACGGTTTGCCAATCGGAGGCTTTAGGTATCACCAGGCCAGGTGTTGACACCCTTTGTTGATCGGAGGCTTTAGGTGTCGCCAGGCCAGGTGTTGACACCCTTTGCCGATCGGAGGCTTTAGG